>OY282582.1:6858646-7136574 GCA_958299025.2 Drosophila histrio
TCTTCCCTGTGAGCATTACTCGCTCAATAAGTTATGGGCCCAGGCACGGCTTAGGGTGAGAAGTTTGTGAGTTACGAACTCAAAGACATTTAAATTTTGACGAACTTATAGCAAAATGAATGCGCTGTATCAGATTGAGAAGCTGGAGGAGAAGAGTTATGATTTTCAGAGCATCCAGATGAAAAGTGTGTTGATACACGCGGAGCTATGGGAGGTTGCGTCGGGCGATTTAACAGAAGAAGATGCTGCTGAGGACGTTGATTGGAGTGCACTGGATCGGAAGGCATTGGCCATGATCACGTTGAGTGTCAAGTCATCGCAGTTGGGCTTTCTTAAGAACTGCACGTCAGCAGTTGAGGTATAGATCAAGCTAAGAGACATTCATCAGCCAAGTGGACCTGTGCGTAAAGTTTCGCTGTACAAGAAGTTGCTTAATTTACGCATGTCAGCGGGTCAGAGTATGGCAAGTTATCTAAATACGTTTAGTGAAGTCGTCGATCAACTAGCTGCTGTTAATATCGAGGTAAACGACGAGTTACAGGCCATCATTTTGCTTTCGAGTCTTCCAGAAGAGTTTGAGAATTTCGTTGTCGTCATTGAAACGCGCGACGTTTTGCCCAAGGTTGACATTCTGTGTATCAAACTGAAGAAGGAAGGAGAGCGAAAGGAAAACGCAGAGAGACATAGCGATAATGCGCAGGCATTTTTGGTAATGCAAAGGCAAGGCGGCAAGAATGCACAGTGGTTCCCTCCATAGGCCACAATTCAAAAAATTAATGCAAAAAAAAAATTACTAAAAGTAAACAAACTGTCCCTAAAATGTCCAAGCTTTGTAATGGCAAACCAGTTTTTTCTGGAAATCTAACGGGACTTTCTAAAAATAGCATTGAAGATGTGAAAACGTGTTCATTTTTAGAGTGCAGCTGCACGCAGTGCAAAAAGCTCACAACAAAAGCGCACTTCAATCAGATCAGTCACTTAAAAAAGTTTATCAATTTTAGTTATTTTGAATTGATTTCAAAGTTGAAGGTATTTATTTTATATTCATAAATGGAAAAAAACTAATTTGTGTTGTAGTTGTTTTAAAATTATTGTTTTATTTTAACCTATTTTTGTACATTTTGTGTGCGTCTTTATTATGTTTACTTAAAGTTTTAGTTGTGTTACCCTTTGATTCCCCCATTCTGTTCTTTTGCAGTGAATTTGTGTGTGTCTTAAGGTAATAAGAGAGTTAAAATTAGCTGCAGAAATTTGCAGATGTGTGCATAATCTACAATATACTAACGGCGTCTTTTTTTTTCAAGGTTAAATTTTCCTTGCAAAGCGGTTGCTTTGCCTTGTTGTGCTTTGTCTTTGTCTTCGTCTTTCGAGTTTTATGTTCTTATTGGGTTAAAATTATAATTATTAATGCCTTTTGGTTTTCTTTTGGTTTAAAAAGGCGACTCTTATCACTGTGTCTTTACACGATTATACATTTTCAATCGTTGGTGCACAGAAATAGGTACCAATGCAGAAAAATTACAGAAACTGCAGAGCTTGCTCGATCACACGGCGTCGCGGATTGTACGACTTCAGCGTGATGTTCTTGGCAGTCTTGCAGATGATTGTGTTGACAAGCTAGTTTTAATTGGAAAATGGGGATTTGACGGCGGCACTGGATATTCAGAATACAAGCAAAAAGTCCTCAATAAAGAAATGAAAGATTCCAGCCTTTTTGTGGCATCATACGTGCCATTGCAACTTTTAACAACAGCAGATGATCCTAAGCACCGCAAGATAATTTGGAAGAATCCGCGGCCTTCATCAACACGTTACTGCCGACCACTGAGATTTCAATTTAAAAAAAAAACTACTCAGTTAGCTCTAAATGAAGAGAAATATTTCAAAAACAAAATTCAGCTGTTACAGCCAACAAAATGTTCAATATCTGCAAAACAAATTCAAATTGAACATCGTTTGCAGTTAACCATGGTTGATGGCAAATTTGTAGTGGCCTTAGCAACACATCATCTTCCAAGTGCTATATATGTGAAGCGAAGCCAACAGAGATGAATAATTTGGAAAAGTACTTGACTAAGAAGGTTCATGAAACACGTTTCGAATTTGGATTATCGCCATTGCATGTCTTATACAGACTAGAATTAAAAAGTTGGCGAATTAGTACTGCTGAAGGGAAAGAAGCCATGCTGCATAAAAAGGCCCGATTGCAAAAAGGTTTTCGTGTAAAAATGGGTCTTTTGGTGGACATACCCAGAAGTGGAGGAAGTGGCACTTCTAATGATGGCAATACGGCCAGAGCAGTTTTTAATAACCCGAAAATGGCAGCCGAAATTACAGGAATCAGTGAACATGTTATAATCCGGTGTGCAACATTGCTGCAATGTATGGCATCTGGTTACAAGATCAACGTAAACAAATTTGGCGAATTTGCATTCGACACTGCCAAAGAGCTTATCAAGTTATATCCTTGGTTCTATCTCCCACCCTCACTACACAAAGTTTTGGTACATGCTCCAGATGTAATAAGTCATGCACTTTTGCCAATTGGGGAGTTATCTGAAGAAGCTGCAGAATCAAAAAATAAGGACATTAAAATGTTCAGAAGGCAGCACACTCGGAAGATGTCACGCATTGCTACAAATACGGACTTAATAAATATATTGCTTCTGAGCTCAGATCCATTCCTTACTGGCCAAAGAAAACTCCCATGCACAAAAAAGTCAGTATTATTAAAGTCAGCATATGATCTTTTAGATGGCACAAATTTATTCCATTAAATTTAAATGTATATTCATTTGTAATACAATTTTAAGTTTTTGTTTTTTTTTATTTAATTTTTTTGTTATTTTCATATAATATTATAATTAAATAATATAATTACACCAAATTATTTACTTCATGTGGGCGTACTGAGAAAAACCACGCCTCTTTTCGAACAAATTTAATTTTAATCTTATAATTATAAAATGAAAAAGTTTCAAACCGAAAATCTACCACTTTATTTTTTTTTTGTTATCACAACCTTTTGTTCTTTTTTTGGGATGGGGGATTTAGGGTGGACGTGGAGGTGTGCAAGCAATTCAATATTTTTGAATTATACTTCTAAGTGTGCAAAGAACTTACAATAGAAATTTTAGCCCGATATGCCCACTAGAAGTATTTATAACCGCATTCCCATATAAGCGAAACCACTGAACCGATCGTTCCTATGGCAGCTATATGATATAGTGCTCCGATCCGCCTGATTTTTATACATCATACTACTTCAAATTTATAAAAATTTTGAGGTAAGTTTCAAGCCTCTACCTCAACTAGAATATATTTTTGGCCGATCTCCCCATACAACAGGAACCAGTGTGCACAGCTTCCAGGGAATGTAATCCTCGTCATCAGTCCTTCGCCCCAGATTCCGGTATAGCTGACCGTTCTCCTCGACGTAATCTGTAAACTTTGCTGGGTTCTCGGCGATTCTTGCTTGCCGCGATCCTCTTGCAGACGAAATCCGCTTCCACTGCTTGTTGGCAGACCTCTAGGGGATGCCTCGAGAGCGCATCTGCCACCACATTGAGCTTAACCTTGCGATAGTGGACATCGAACTGAAATTGTTGAAGTTCCTGTGCCCATCGCGCGATCCTGCCTGTGGGGCTCTCGATCGAATTCAACCACTTAAGAGCCATGTGTTCGGTGATCACATCAAAGCGGTACCCCTCCAGGTAACATTGAAGCTCCCTGATGGACGATCGGCAAGCACTCTTTCTCGGTGGCGGAATAATTCAGCTCGGCCTTCAGGAGCTTGCGACTTGCATAGGCGATGACCCGTTCCTGCCCCTCGGTTGTCTGTGTTAAAACCGCGCCGAGCCCATAATCAGTTTGCCAGTCAAACTTGGCGGAAAAATCCTGACATGCCAATACTGGAGCTATCGTCAGACTCTCTTTCACCTGGTTCAGAGCGTCCTCTTGCTCCTCCCCCAATGCTCACTTCTTCACATTTTTCAAGAGAGAAGTCATCGGCTGCACCAAAATTGCAAAATTAGGTACAAAATGCCGATACCAGGACGCCATACCAAGTCATTGACGCAGCTCTTTCAAGTTGGCCGGCGTTTTGAAGTTCCGGATTGCTTCGATTTTCTCGGGATCGGTGCGGATCCCCTCACCGCTAATCACATGCCCCAAATAAACCAGCCTTTTCCTAAGAAACTAGATTTTTTCCTATTTAATTTCAAGTTCGCCGGTCTCAGCCTCATGTGCTGCTCTTGTGTGGCGCCTATAACCACTATATCGTCCAAGTAAGCGAACGCGTGAGGCTCCATTTCTGCCCCAATCACCGTATCCAAAGCTCGCTGAAACGTCGCACAGGCCGAGTGTAAACCAAATGGCATTACTCGCCATTGGAACAACCCTCTGCCGGCACAGTAAATGCAGAACACTCCCTTCTTTCCTTTGCCATGGGTATTTGCCAATAGACCTGTTTCAAATCGAGCGTTGATATGAAACGAGCATGGCGCAACCTCTCAAGGATAGGATTGATCTGAGGGACGGGATAAGCATCCGGCCCCAAGTTTCAGGCGAGTGTCCACCATCCTGGACAAATTTGCAAATCCTTTTGTGCAACTCCTCGACTCGCCCTTCTTGGTCGAGTCCGAACTCCTGTGCCACGGCTACCAACTCCTCCTTACGGCGTTGGTGAACCTACCGCTCCCCTACCCTTGCCTCTGGGGACTCACCTGGTCCAACCATGGCTATGGTGTTATTCGTAAGGGTACCTTGTCTTCCTCCCGGCTCTGAGTCTTCCAGTCCACGAGAGTATCTTCCTCCAGAAAACACAATTACTGGCCTTCACGTCGCACGCACAATAAAAAAAATCGAAACCCTGGAACGCAACTATTTTCCAAAAAAAAACCGTAGACGATTCGGAAAATACTTGGCCTTCGGCCCACTGTGCTGTTCCAATCACGTTGTTAACAGCCCTTGGCCCACCATGAACTCACACTGGACTTACCAGATTTGGTCACTTGTTCAATGGCCCGTGGCCCACTGTGCGCAATATGTTCTCGCAAATATAACCACAGTTCTCCAACTTTTCGTTGGCCCGTTTGCGTAGCACTCTCACAATTTTCACTCTATGTTTATCGGCCTGCGGCCCACTGTGCGCGCTCCCGTCCAAAACAAACGTCAATCGTCCGTTAGCTAGCGCACCACTACGCGCACACGTTGTGTGGCTGATCAACAGCGTGCACACATACACTGCTGACGTCACGAACGCGTGCCAGCTTTGACGCCTCTCTCGACTGCGACGCCGACTACGACGAGAGCTCGCGACAGAACGTGTGTCTGTATGCGTAATAGAGCGCGCGTACGGTACATTATCCTATTTTCTCTTTGCTCCGTTATCCGTGCGTGCTGACTTGTGCGCTGGTTTTGGTACGTACTTTTCTCGATACGACCAAACCAACTAGACGGCTATATTTATTTCTATTTACGCTGAACATTTATTTGGGCACAATAGTGGGGTTTTAATTCACCGTTATGCCACACCCCTTGTAAGTGCCAGCGTCCCTGCTCGGGCGCCACTTGTAAGGAAGTTTCCGGCCAGGGTACAAAATTCAGTCTGACCAGGACTAAGGGTGGGAAATGCTCAGCTGTAAAATAAATAACGTATAGCCAACGCTATCCAACAACTACACACGGGGGACAGACCGGAATCGGAAGAGTTACAGGGTATTCTCACAGTACGCTCGACCAACTCTACGACAAACACAACTACTCTGGTTAGACAAATGACTTTCATTAACTGGAATCGGGAGCACTACCGGGTATATCGACAGTGGGCTCAACCGACTCTACAGTAGCTACGGTTATTTGGGGTTTTAGTAATAAGTCTTCTAAAGTAGAGGATTTACCGGGGTTGTTACACACAGCCAGCCGGGTCGACCTCACTGTCCTCTACTATTGCTAACTACGTCGTTAATAAAAAGAAAAGGGGTTAAAGTTTTCAATCTATTTATTAACAGTTAATTTTCTAAACATCGCATGCCCTGCTGCACTGTCACTCCAGCCCTATTTCTCGTCTTGTTCTATACTTACAGTACCCTTCTCTTTGACTCGGCTCCTTAGCACGTCTTATCGCTCCTCTTGATCGTCCCTCATTACCGGGCCCTTCGCAAGCTTCGCGCACGCCAACCTCGGCCACACAACTCGCCACAGGGCTTTCGCTCTTCATCTCGGAGCTTTCTCTCTCTCTCTCGACGAGGTGAAGCCGCGCTCTGACCGGCAGTGTTGTGTAACCGATCGCTGGCGCGAGCCAGCCCACTAAGGACCGTCGTTATATTCAAATTCAAATGTGAGACGGTAATTAAGTTGCCGCCTTACAGTATAAGTTAATATATTATAAGTTATATTAAAGTATTAGAATTGGTAAGATCATGGATTTCTCGAAAGAAAAAGCGAGTGCTTTATAGTGGTGAGAGAAAGTTCAGCAGAGAAAACGTGCCAAAGACTATTTTAATTCGTACATAAAACAAGAAAGCATAATAAGTAGTGCAACTGGGGAGCGATAAAGTCTGGTATTTCTTTGTAAGCCGAAAATTTTATTCGCCTTATGAGGAATTTAGAATCAATTTATAAAGGAAAACCACACCAAGAGCTTTTCTACGATTGATTAAAGACGGATGATTCAGAAGATGAAGTCCACTGAAGAACGACAGGAAACGAAGGTTGGGATCCTAGTTTAAACCAAGTAAGGCAAAAAGCAAAATTGTGGATACCATATACATGAGCAGTATTCCTGGATAAGACGGACTAGAGAAACAGAAAGTAGTTCAGTGATGAAAGGATCGTTCAATTCTTTCGTCTTGCGATCAATAAAACCAAATATTCCCCTGGCCTCAATATATATAGTGGAGATGTGCAATTAAAGTTCAATTTGCAGTAAAATATAACTTCTAGCTCTTTCACATTATAGAGATACGATGCTGTTTTGTTGGGAGGCGGAAGAATCCTAAAAAATAATTGAGTTGTCAACTTCAAAGATTTCCTTTATTGCCGTCCTTTCGGCTTCGCTTACAATTACATAGGCTATGTAACAGTGGTAAAATACGGATCCTAAACTTAAGCGTGTGGTGAATTATGACAAGAACGCCAGTGATGACCATTTAGCGGATCTGCTCTAGCGGCATTCTCCACCCCTTTGCACGGAGTTGCAAGAGAAGATCGGAATGGGGATCGGCTCTACAAGGCGCATGGGACGGACAGGATCCAGCCAAAGATGGTGCTCTGCGCAAGAGGCAGCCCGTTTTGACTGGGCATGAAACCCTCCCTGAGGATGCTAACGTAAACATCGGCACCGAGCACCAGGGACGTCGTGCTTGGTCGATGGAAGGTTTCATCCGCCAGCGTGATATCGTGGAAATGCTCCACAACTCCTTCGCCAAGGTCCCGCAGAGGCGTCTTCCGCTGCAGTCCCGGCTCCATCTTTAGCAGGGCCTCGAAGCCCGAGTCCGGCTTTCCTCTGGGACGGTAAGATACCGTAACTTCATCGCGGTGGCGAGTGACGCGTTAATGACGCTCACAGGGGTGCACGGGTCGAGGAGAGCCCTAACCTCAAAGGTCTTTTCCCCCTCGGCAGACTCGGCATCGGAAGGACGAGGTTCCTCGCAAACTTCTGCTCTCCAGTGACTCCCCCATCAACCTGCGGGGCGCCATTCTGGATCTGCGAACTTTAGTACTGGAAGTATATATGGAACGGAAGAAAACAATAAGTATGTGAACAAGCTTGGAAGGACGTCTCTAACGTCAACTTTCTGTTAGGCACTTTTTCGTCGATGGAAAGTAGTAGTAACTTTACTATTGCCCGTTTGAAAACTTAGTGGGGGTCTGGACATCAACCACCCGGACCTTGCCGTCAGCCCCTGGATAAACGATGAACAACCTGTGTACTAAAACTCCTTGGTACTAAAACACACGAAGACGCCAGACATAGCCTTTCGTGATCAGGCATGCTCATCCGGTGTAATTTTTTACGTCAAATGGGCCTACGATGTCGACACCGTGTGAAAAAAAAGGCCTGGAGAAAGTGGATCTTTCGACTGGTCACCCATCATTAGGGTCTGAAGACGCTTGCGGTTGGCAATGCACACTTTGCAGGAGGCCACGATGGACATAATTAGGGGTTTCAATTTGGGAATTCAGTACTTGTCACGGATCAGCCTTGTCATCAACTGGTTTCCTTCGTGAAGGGGAAAATAGTGCACGAAACACGGGTAAATTCGCAGTTGGAGGGGACCAGGATCGGATGTCTTTCGTAGAAGCTCAACGACTCCGAGGCCCTAAGGCGTCCACACGACCGCAGGATGCCATTTTTGACCAGGAATGGATTAAAATGAAGCTGACTGCTCGTGTTCGCAACCTGCTTCGTAACCAGAAAACTGCAATACTCCAGTAGGCTCTCCCGTCGATGAGAATAACGCAGATACACATCATGTGTGCCGGAGAGTTCCTTGCTGCTGAGTTCGCTCGGGAAGTTGACTGGCACCTTCCTGCAGCGCTGAAGGAAACGCGTCACATCTGCGATGACTTGTAGAGCAACTCTCCTGCTGTCGCTGGCCATTGGCTCTGTGGTGCTTGTAGCCATTCCGCTCCGTGCCACCACAACGCGCTGTCGACTAACTCGGCAGGCGTCGCCCCTCTGCTGACTAAGTCTGCTGGATTCTGTTCAAAACGGACAGGTGACCCCGTGGATTGGATGATTTTGGCGACTCGATTCGCCACGAAGGTAGTCCACTGACAGGGGGCCTATTTAGCCATGCGATGACAATAGTGGAGTCGGTCAAATCGTAAGACTCGACCCCCTCGACGGACAGGTGTAGAACGATTGCCGAGACTAACTCGGCCAGGAGCATCGCTCCACACAGCCCTAGTCGCGACAAGGAATCCATCTTTACTGTAGCCACTCTGGTCTTGGAGGTCGATAGGTGACTGGAGACGTGTCCGCCAACCTCGATGCGCACGTACAAAGCTGCTCCATAAGCATGCTGTGACGCATCGCAGAAACCGTGGTAATGCATTTTTGCTGTCCGACGGAAGTTGACCCACATCGGAATACACAATTTCCCAAGACCCGGGCATTTTTAAAGAAAATCTTTACAGCGTCGTACAAGTCGCTCTGGCAAGACATTGTCCCTAGCGAGGTCGTGGAGCCAGAATTCCTGCATGAAGATGTTGGCTTGGACGGTCACGGGTGCCTGTCTGATCGAATAGGCTTGCAATTTGAGAAAGCACCTCGCATTTAGTGAAGGACTCCTTCGCTGGCAGCTCGGAGGGCGCGAAAAAGAATTAATCCATGGCCGCTTGCCATCGGATTCCCAAAGTCTTTGCTACACTGGCTTCTTCTAATTCAAGAAAGTCATTTGTCTCAACACTCCTTTATTATTGGATGTCCACTTTCTTAAGGGAAAGCCAGCGGACTCGAGCGCCTTGCGCAGCTCTTGCATGGCCAGGATCGCCTGCTCTTTCGAGTGCGCTTCCGTCAATACATCGTCCACTAAAGTTGTACTTTCTAGTTCAATTCACTGAATTAGTTCAGTAGTTCATTTTGTATTGAACGAACTAATCTTTCATTAGACTCTTTCGAGTCTTTCGTTCGTTCTCGTTCGCTCTTGTTCACTCTCGTTCAATCTCGCTCTTTATAGTTCATTGTAGTCATTTGAATCCCTTATCGTACGATCGAGTTATTTGGTTCTCTTTATAGTTTTTTGTAACTTCGATTTGTAGTCTTGTAAGTGAAAAGTATATATATATGTGTATGCATATAGACATACGTGTACTACAGTTTTTCGACAATATTAAAATAAAGAAAAGTGAAGTTGACTGTGCTAAATAAGTGTATCATTTTTTAGTTTTTCAATAAATGACGCCGCAGCGAATTCGCCGCGTACAATTCTTTTCTCTCTATTTCCAGAAACCACGGTACGACGAATTCGCCGCATACAATTTTTCACTCTGTGAACGAAAAGCACGCTACAACGAATTCGCCGCAAGAAATCTGGTTCTATCTGGAAAGCACTACGACCAACTTAAAGCAGAATTCTAAGAACAGTGTTGCTGGACATTGTTGCCTATCTGTGTTGCTGGACATTGTTGCCTATCTGTGTTGCTGGACATTGTTGCCTAACCGTGTTGCTGGACATTGTTGCCTATCTGTGTTGCTGGACATTGTTGCCTAACCGTGTTGCTGGACATTGCTGCCTATCTGTGTTGCTGGACATTGTTGCCTAACCGTGATGCTGGACAGTGTTGCCTAACTGTGTTGCTGGACAGTGTTGCTGGACTGTGTTGGTGAGCAGAGTTGCTGGTGGGTGTTTCTGTGTTGTGTTGCGGGGATGTGTTGTGATTTTAAAAAGAAAAAAAATGGATAAAGGAAAAAGAAATATAAAACCGTTTGACGGTGAAAAATATTCAATATGGAAATTTCGAGTGAGAGCGCTATTAGAAGAAAATGATTTATTAAAAGTTATTGAACAAGAGCTGGAAGCGACAGAAGAAAATAAAAAGGCAGAAAGAAATGCAAAGAGTTTAATCATCGAGTATTTAAGTGATTCATTTCTAGTTTTTGCTAACTGTAATAATACAGCTAAACAGATTTTTGAAAATTTAGATGCGATTTATGAAAGAAAAAGCCTAGCATCGCAACTATCCCTGCGAAAGAAACTTTTAGGTTGGAAATTGAAAGGTGATTCTTCGCTTCTAAACCATTTTAATTTCTTTGATGACTTGATTACTGAACTTATTGCGTCAGGAGCAAAGCTCGATGAAATGGATAAAGTTTCCCATTTGCTTTTAACTCTTCCACCTAGTTATGATGGAGTTATAACAGCCATCGAGACTCTATCCGAAAATAATTTAACTTTAGCCTTTGTTAAAACACGGCTTCTTGATCAGGAGATCAAACTTAAAAATGTAAGCAAGGATACGAATGCCAAAGTTTTGCAAGCAATAGGTAAAAAGGAGTTTAAAGATAATAAATTCAAAACCAAACAAGGGTACAAGTTCGATAAGAAACATGCTAAGCGCCATTTTAAACAAAAACCTAAATGTTTTCATTGTGGAAAAATAGGACATCTAAAAAAAGATTGTTTCCTGTTAAAAAGGCAGGGAAATCAGAACGTTAATGAAAACAGACAGGCTCAGATGGCAACAACAACAACAGAAACCCAACCACAGCGTAGTTTTGCCCTCATGATAAGCAGAGCAACATTAAGACCGAGCACAAGTGAGGTTGAGTTTATCTTAGACTCAGGAGCATCGGATCACCTCATAAATGATATAGCGCTGTTCTCCGAGTATGAGAGTTTGCATTCGAAAGTGGCTATTGAGATAGCCAAACGTGGAGAATATATATATGCCACAGCAAAAGGAGTGGTGAATCTTAACAGTTCTGGAAATCGAATCATCATGCAAAATGTGCTATATTGCAAAGATATTCCGCACAACTTACTCTCAGTTAAAAGGATGCAGGATGCTGGGATGACCATCGAGTTTAACCCTGGAGGTATAAGAGTGTCTAAGAATGGTAAATTGACATTTGATGGAATATGTGAGTACAATGTACCGATTATAAAATTCAAATTGAACAGTAGAATATTCACATTAAAAATTTCAAATAGTGCTGAGTATCGATTGTGGCATGAAAGATTGGGCCACATAAGTGTAGGAAAATTTTTAGAAATAAAACGAAATGGCCTGTTTGAAGATATTAATCTTTTAAAAAATGTTGAGTTAAACAATGAATTATGCGAGGCTTGTATAAATGGCAAGCAATCAAGATAAAAATTTGAAAAATTTAAAAATAAAGAAAATGTTCAACGACCCCTATTTGTAGTTCATTCCGATGTTTGCGGTCCAATCACACCACCTACCGTCGATAATAAAAACTATTATGTAGTCTTCATTGATCAGTATACACATTATTGTGTGACATATTTAATAACATACAAGTCAGATGTGTTTTCAGTTTTCAAAGATTTTATTGCAAAAAGTGAAGCTCACTTAAACTTGAAAATTGTAAATCTGTATATCGATAATGGAAGAGAATATCTTTCTAATGAAATGCGTGAGTTTTGTGTTGAAAAAGGCATCAGCTATCACATAACGGTTCCTCATACTCCACAATTAAATGGTGTATCAGAACGGATGATTCGAACAATCACCGAAAAAGCTCGTTCTATGCTTAATTGCGCTAGACTCAATAAATATTTTTGGGGTGAAGCTGTTCTAACAGCGACATACCTAATTAATAGATCCCCAAGTAGAGCATTGTTGAAGATAAATAAAACACCATACGAGTTGTGGCATAATAAAAAGCCAATATTAAAGTATCTTAAGATATTTGGTTCGACAGTATATGCGCTAAATAAAATACGAAAGCGAAAGTTTGACGAAAAGTCGATTAAAACTATACTTGTCGGGTATGAGCCAAATGGTTATAAATTGTGGAATGAGGAATCAAGAAAATTTATGACAGCTAGAGATGTTGTGGTGGATGAGATAAATATGTTAAAATCTCGAGTCTCACATGGTGAAGACTCTGTGGTTCAAAGTTATACTGTGGAACCAAATAATGACTCTTTAAGTAGAGAGAATGAAGAGTTGTTTTTCCCTTTGGTGGAAAATAATGAATCTGTTGATTCTGAATTAAATGAACAACTCAGTGAAAATTCCACAAATCTTGAGAATGCCGTTCCAGTTGTTGAAACTGGTGATAAATCAAATGAAAATGAAAATAAAAATGAGGAAGAACTTAGACGCAGTGAAAGAATTAAAGTTAAACCAAAATTATCATATCGATTTTTAGAAAAATGTCTTATGAATACTCAAATATGCTTAAATGATATTCCTAATACATTTGATGAAATTAAGTTTCGTGAGGATAGATCTTTCTGGGAGGAAGCCATACAAGATGAACTCAAATCTCATTTTCAAAATAATACTTGGACTTTAGTGCAAAAATCAGATAACAAAAACATAGTTGATTGCAAGTGGGTATTTAGTATAAAACATGATGAGCTTGGTAACTTAGTAAAGTATAAAGCAAGGCTTGTAGCTCAGGGCTTCACTCAAGAATATATGACTGACTATGATGAGACATTTGCACCAGTTGCACGAATTTCAAGTTTCAGATTTCTGTTGGCACTTTCAAATCAACACAATTTATTGATCCATCACATGGATGTCAAAACCGCATTTTTAAATGGAACTCTAAAGGATGAAATATACATGAGTGTTCCAAAAGGCTTGACCCATTCTTATGGACATAAAGTATGTAAACTTAACAAAGCAATATATGGCCTTAAGCAAGCTGCTAGATGCTGGTTCGAGGTGTTTGAAAGAGTATTGAAAGATGTTGGATTTGAAAATCTTGGAGTTGACCGTTGTATTTATATTTTAAATAAGGGAGATATTTCAAGAAATATTTATATATTGATATATGTGGATGATGTAGTAATTGCCACAAACAAATCTGATACCATGTCCAGTTTTAAATCGTATCTTCAAGATAAATTTCAAATGACAGATTTGCATGAAATTCGACATTTTATTGGTATAAAAGTAGATAGATCAGATGAACAGATATGCCTCAGTCAGTCAGTATATATTAAAAGTGTATTAAAGAAATTTAATATGGAAGATTGTAATGCAGTTAGTACTCCCCTGCAAAGCAAGTTAGACTATGAGGCTCTACAGTCGGAACAATCATGTGATGCACCGTGTAGAAATTTAATTGGTTGTTTTATGTACATTATGCTATGTACACGACCAGATTTAAGTACTTCAATAAGTATTCTAAGTCGTTATACAAACAACAATAACAAGGAACTATGGCAATGCCTTAAAAGAGTTCTTAGATACCTAAAGGGAACTATTGATCTGAAGCTCCAATTCAAGAAAAATGTTAATTTTAATAATATTCTTACGGAATATGTAGACTCAGATTGGGCTGGGAATGAGACTGACAGAAGAAGTACTACTGGGTATCTTTTTAAAATGTTTGAAAGCTGCTTAATTTCATGGAGCACCATGAAGCAAAAATCTGTTGCTGCTTCATCTACCGAAGCAGAATACATGGCTTTGTTTGAAGGGGTTAGAGAAGCTCTTTGGCTCAAATCACTAATAAATGAGATAAATCTAGAATTAAAAGGTCCTATAGATATTTTTGAAGACAACCAAGGTTGTATAAGTATTGCTAATAATCCTACTTGCCACAAGAGAACAAAGCACATAGACATTAAATATCATTTTACAAGAGAACAAATTGAAAAGAAACTAATTTGTGTTAAGTATATTCCCACAGATCTACAGCTGGCAGACATATTGACGAAGCCATTACCAACAGCAAGATTCATTGCTCTGAGAAGCCAACTGGGACTTTCCGAGTGAATTAACTGGATATATATCTAAGCCATCGCCTAAGAAAATTCTTCGCCTTGAGAAACCAAAGGAAATGGATCTCATTAATTTTTAATTTAAAACAAACAACTTAAAAATTTAATATGTTTAAAACAACTTTAAGAAAAATTTTTATTTTAATTTAAAAACAAAATTTAAAATGTTTAAAAACAAATAATCTTATGCATCTGAAATGCTTTAATATTCTTATAATTTTTATGTTTAAATTTGAATTTGAAAATTGGAATTGTTAATTTTTTTTAGTTGAATAGATCTAGTTGGGTTTTACTGGGTTTCCCCAACTCTTTGCAGTGAATGCTGGATCTAATTGTTATCCCCAGAAAATGAAAAGAAAATGAAAAGAAATGAAAAGATAAAACGAAATGAATTAAATAATAAGCATAAACTCGTATGCCGGAATTGTTGTGATTGATCAATGTAACTTTTGAGGTGGCGTGTTGAAAATATGTATACATACATATGTGCTAGCAAAAGTCACATTGATACACATACATGTAAATACTATGTTTGTATGTATGAGTGAGATGAAAAAAGAGATCGCAAATACAACGGGATCTTATTGAGCCTATGCTACTTATTCTTGTGTGCTGTTTCTGCATTCTGCATGATGGCGTCACTTCATTTTTGGCAACGAGTGCGTGCGGTTGAGAAAATAATATTCAGAGTGTCTTTTAATTTATTTGTTGCAAGTCGGGATAATACATTTATATATTGTATTTCTTACTAAAAACCATATCAATATTTTCAGTTTCAATTTCATTGTTGTTAACTTATTATAATTAAATATAAAGATAACCATTTACAAAATTAACAAAATTATTTTATGCTTATTCTATTTATGCTATATATTATTATTATAAAAATTTGAATTGAAGGAAAGAGTCAATCGAACGAGAGAATCATTTTGGGAATCGATTCAGAGTGAACGAGAATGGGACTCAAATGAGTGGAATGAACTACAATGAATTGAACGAGATTGGGACTCGAATGACTCTAATGAAAGAGAGTCAGGGATTTAGTTCAGTCGTTCACATTAAAGGGTCGTTCGATCGAACTGAATCTAAACGATTCAATACAACTTTATCGTCCACATACATGTGCTGTGATATGATGCAGTGTTGCCAACTTTTTTCCAAGAAAAAAGCTGTTTTTGACGGGAAACAAGTCGAAAAACGCTGAAATTTCAAATGAAATAAGCCGATCAGTCGAGCGGGCGCGACAGTAGGATACCCTGTGCAGGTCTTCAAAGAAAACTATTTTCATTATAATGGGATTTAAATATATCGCTTGAAGTCGATTTTGCATCGAGAGTAGGTTGCTTGCGATAGTCTGGCAACACTGGACTGCGGCTGTTGATTGTTTATGTTTAGCGCCACAGCAGACGAAAGGCATATCAAACATACATAAACAAAGGCGTCTTTTCGTTCATTATATCGTCGGCGCTGCGCAGAGACTGCGCTGCTACTGCGCTGCGACGCATCTGCTGCGCTGCATAAATTTGTTACTTGAATAACTTCTGTGTTCAATATCCGATCGTACTGAAATTTTTTGCACACATTGAGAGTAAGATACTTACCATGTGTGCCAAATCTTAAGTCTCTAGCTATAAAACTGCTCTTGTTATCAGCTTTTCCGAATTATGGGCGAAGGGGGCGTGGCATCGCGATGAAATTTTTAGGACACATTAAGCCCAAGCCTTTTAACATGTGTTCAGGAACCTACATTCCAAATTTGAAGTCTCTAGCTCTTATAGTTGCTGAGATCCACGCGTTCATACAGACGGACGGACGGACGGACGGAAAGACGGACAGACAGACGGACAGGTGTAAATCGACTCGGCTATTGATACTGATCAAGAATATATACACTTTATAGGGTCGGAGATGCTTCCTTCTGCCTGTTACATACATTCACACAAATTCATTAAAGTCTTTTTTGCCCATTTTTAATGGGCACAGGCTATAAAAGCTTAAAAAAAGATGATTTTTTATTTCGTGTATATTAATATTTATTACAAACAGTCAATAATATTGTCAATGTACAACTGTTAGTTCAACAATGTCACCTCCTGCCCCAATGTATTTGTGGGCGCTGCAACAAAATTATTTTGTTTTTTTTTTGGCGGAAATCCTTCTTCAGCACTTTGTTGTTTTGATGATGCACCATGGACATGCAGACCGTTAATTTGCGCAGTAATACTGCATTTGCAATAACCGCATAACACTCGCGAATTATCGGTTTCGTCCTTTCGCAGCCATATTTTGAGCTTCTTGCTGTTAAGCTCTAAGTCGTGGGATTTTTTCTTGTATTCTTTCGACATTGTAGAATCGTATGCAGATATGTATGTATGTAAATGTATGTATATAAAAATTGCTGTTTGAAAAACTAACTTCTAGAGATGAAATAAGCACAAGCAATAGAGACGGAAGTTGTACGCTGTGCATAAGAGTAAGTGTTTATGTATAATTCGATAAATCATCAATATTACTAGAAGTTAAGTATGTTAGCCCTGAAAATTAAACAATTTGGCTTTGCTTTGTAAAAAAGAGGAAAAAAGCAAAATATTTTTTAAAAAGGAAAGAATTCCTGCTGCCCGCTGTTTTCTTATTTTTCCCACAATTTGACTTTGAAAAAAGCCAGATTTGACGGGAAAAAATCTAAATTGGCAATACTGATATGATGAAGGACCCGGAGTGCCACAAACGGCGCACAGTTGACACCAAAAGTTACGGTGTCCAACTCGTAATCGCATATGTTTCCTTCGGAATTGCGAAACAAAATGCGTTGGAATGGTGTATGCTCTGCATCAACTATGATCTGCCGATACATCTTCGAGATGTCGGCGTTAAAAACAGATTGGAAGAATCGCCACTTCAGTAGCTTAAGAGTCAGATCGAGCTGACGGACAGGACCTTGATGGAGAACGTCGTTCAGACTCAGACCGTTCGTGAACTTGCTCGAAGCATTAAACACAACGCGGACTCTCGTGGTTGTGCTCTCTGGCTCAATAACCGCATGATGAGGAGCATAGAAGCTTTGCGGGCCCTCGGCCGCAGACAACACTTGCTTCATATGACCCTGATCCATGTACTCTTGCATCACTGCATCATATTCTTGCTTTAATTGGGAGACTCTTAATAGTCAACGCTCATTCTTTACGAATTGAGCCAATGCAATGCCCTACCTGAATATTCTCAGGAGAGCGAAATGGCAAACTCACAATGTATCTGCCAAGACCGTTCTTCCACGTCGTCTTCTGGAAATTTTGCTCACAAAAACTATCGGATTCTCTTGGGACACTTCTTGGCATATTCTCCACCTCACAAAACTTTGTGAGCAGTTCTTCAAGCGCCGGTTCTACGCAGACGTTAACTTGAGTGGAGAACTATGAGATTGGTTTGTTGCCTGTTAAAGGAATTGGACCTGTCTAAATCCAGCCGAAAATGATCTCTTGGCCTACAAGACTGCCACAAATCTTGGACCGGACTCCGCTCATGAGAATAGAGTGAAGAATATCCGCGCCTATAAGCACATCAATTTGCAAACTTCTTGAAAACGATGGATCGTCCAGTTGTATATCGGGCAGTTGTATATGGAGCAAGACGGTAAATTTCCTGCCAATCTTGGTAGAACGTAAGCAGAATCGTCTATCTGCAGTCTTGGCCTATCTGTTAGCCATATGCGTAAGTGGCAAAGCTTACTTGTCCGGGCTGCGGACAATTTGGATAATAGCCGTGCCCAAAAGCACGCCTTGGGTGTTAGACGCAAATATGTTTTGGACATTTTCCGATCTTTGAATTGGAATGGACTGTATACTAAATTGTGGGTTGGAGGAGGCGGCAATTGCACTGGTGTCATTCCGGTGTAGCAAAGTGTGGTGGCGACCCTTGCATGTATAGAAACTATGGGCGCTCAGACAATCACGGAGCTTATGCCCTCTAGCGAAAAAATTAAGACAGAGCTTCCTCTGCTTAATAAAATTTGACCTCTCATTTACTGACATTTGTAAGAAACGTGGTCAAGTAGTTGAAGTTGTTAATTTTAAGCTGCGAGTTGTATGGTCAAGTTATAAGTGAAATAAAAAAGACGTCTTGTCTTTTTTGCAATCTTTCATCGAATGTTTTAATAAATTTCTTGTGGAGACGACTTAGCCTAGTGAACAATATATGTATATGTAAACGAGCGGGGTGGTTCTCCTTGAAACAGAGGTTATAGTTTTACACCTGGATGCCACTTTGGCTTAAAAGCGTTAACCTTCCTTGTCGCTGAAGGATTTCGCGCAGCGTTTGGAGGTTTCTTGTGGAGGCGTAGATGGATAGCCATCTTCAATGGCTTCTAACGTTCGATGAGAAACTGGTTCATTTCGGCCCAGGAAGGAATTTCGGACTTGTTGGCGAGCGACTGCTCCCACAATGACCGCTATAGTTTCGGCAACTTTGCTAAGACGAAATATACTATTAAACAGTCCCAGTTTTCTGTGGAAATGTTTACTTGTTCGAGAGCTGCTAGACCGCTCTGTATGACCACTTGAAGTTCTTTCAGAGCGGCAGCAGACAGTTTCGTAAGGAGTTTAAGCTGGCTATTCACTAACAGACGCTTATTCTCGTACTGTTCCGATAACGCTCTCCACGCTGTACATTAGCTCGATTTCTCATCTTACTTTGCTAAAATCATATCTTTTGATCCAAGTAAGATATCACCAAAATTTAAAAAGCATTTAATAGGAAATTCCTGTAGCTTTGAAATAAATGTAAGGTCTTAAAAATCGGACGACAGACAATTTGTCAGCAGTTGTTCAAAGTTGGATTTTGTGTTTATACGATGGTTTTCATGAAACGAGTTATTCTTCGCATGCTTTTTTTGTAATTTATGTGTAAATTTGTGATTTTATATACATATTTATATATAAATAAATGTTTTAAATGCATATATACACTAAAGAGAACATATTTGATAGATGTCATGTTTCCAATACAAATATATCGTATAAATTCCAGTAAAAACAAAATGTAATTTGAATTAAACTTTGATATTATATATTTGGTTTATTTTACATTTATATAAATTAATAACAATAAAAGTATTCAATTAATGTTCTTGTTTATTTAATTTTCCTCAGCCTTGTCTTCAAGTGCGTTACCTATGTATATTAAATCTACATTTCTGTAGTATAAAACTCTTGCAGTTTATTGCGACTTCTCACAAATCTTTTTGTTGATATCAGTGGATCTGAAGAAACTGATAGGTTAGGTTAGCTTAGGTTCATCGGACCGCTCAACAGAATGTTGAGATCACCCAGCGGCCATTCGGCCCATTGTGATGTCCGTTACCTGTAGGAGTAGTAAAGGATTGTTGGAGGATTGAAGGGAGTGGGAAAGGGAGTTTGGGTTATCCTGTTTCCGGAAACCCTAGTTGGTCCCGTTTGGCGGGATTCGCCTTTGGAACCAACCAGTGGAGTCCAGGAAGAGTACCAGATCCTCCAGTCGCAGTTTTGCAAGACTGCCCAGTTCCTCGAAAAAGGGTTCCCCGAGAAAACGGATTCTCCTTCTAAGAAGTGCAGGGCAGTCACACAGAAGGTGTTGGATGCTCTCCTCTTCCTCTTCATTTCCGCAGCTACGACAGAAGTCTTGTGATGGTACACCATACCTTAATCCCATTCAGCCAATGGGACAGTGACCCGTCAAGACTCCTATCAACACCCTTATCCTGTTCTTGCTAAAGTGTAGGAGGTTAGATGATCGCTTTGGGTTGCGGTCTGGCCAGAGTGCTTTGGATATGTTGCATCCCTGAGCCATTTTCCACTGCTCCTCTGCCGCAGTCCTCGCCGTTCTTGCTAGTTCGGAGAGAACGTGCTGAAGAGGTCTTTGTACATCAGTCACCGCACTACCTGCCGGTAGCGCTGATCCTTGCCTTGCACATTCGTCAGCCCTCTCGTTTCCTAGTACACCGGAGTGCCCAGGTACCCAGACAAGTCTAATTGAATGGTGGCAGCGGTTCAGCGCTGTGACTGTGTTTCGAATGAGTTTGCTCTTGGTGGTGTTTGAGGACAAAGCCTTAAGGGCTGCCTGACTGTCGACGTAAATAGATATGTTCCTTAAAGGTTCCTCCAAGGTGGATATCAGTTTGGTCGACTGCCAGACAGCGTAGATCTCCGCCTGGAAAACACTACACCAGTCCGGAAGACGGTATGAAAGATTCGCAGCAGGGTATGCGGAGTACACGCCTGCTCCAGTGCCTTCATCCGTTTTCGAACCGTCCGTGTAGATTGACAGCTCGTTCCCACATAGCGGGGTTTCTTGCTGCCAATCGGTCCGTGATGGGAACACAGTGTTGAACCTGTCTTCCCACTTGTTTTCAGGAACGCAATAGTCCTCCTTGTGTGGCCCAGCATATCCTTCTATTGAGCGTAGAATGGCGCTGTGACCTACCGTACTTGGCTTAAGGAGGTTCAGAGCTCTAAGCCTGACCGCACTTCTGGCTGCCGCGTACTTCAGGAAGATGTCTATTGGTTCCAGGTCTAATATGACGTCTAGTGCTGCTTGGTAAGTGGAACGTAAACATCCCGTTACACCCAAGCAAGCTAGTCTTTGCACTTTTTGGAGATTATTTAGGTGAGATTTGGTGCATGCCGTTTCCCACCATACCAATGCTCCATAAGTAAGTATGGGCCTGACAACAGCCGTATTAAACCAGTGGATAATATTCGGTCGTAGCCCCCATCTTTTCCCAAAAGTCTTCTTACACACAAAGAAGGCTTGCAGTGCCTTTTTCATCCTCTCCTCCGAGTTTCTCTTCCAAGAGAGTTTCGAGTCGAGAATTACTCCTAGGTACTTTGCCTCCTTTGCCAGTCTAAGCTGTATCCCTCCTAGTGTAGGAAGTCTAAAGCTCGGTATCTTGTACTTTCTTGTAAACAGAACCAGCTCGGTCTTTTGTGGGCTTGCCCCAAGACCATTCTGCTCTGCCCACCTTAGAGTAAAGCCGAGTGAATTTTCCATCAGTTCACTGATTGTTGGCAAGAACTTGCCAGTCACCAGTAAAGTCAGGTCATCAGCGTAGGCCGTTACTCTGCATCCTCTATTTTTCAGTTTTAGAAGAAGGCCGTTGAGAACGAGATTCCACAATAGAGGAGATATAACTCCTCCTTGAGGTGTCCCCCTCGTGGCCAGCTTTCTAATTTTTGAAGTGCAAAGTTGGGAGTTGATCACTCTGTAGCTGAGCCACTGATTGATCATCGGGTGTGAGCCAATTTTGGCGAGTGCTGCCGTTATCGACTCGATCCTGACATTGTTGAAGGCTCCTTCTATATCGAGGAATGCCATCAGCGCAAACTCCTTTCTATGCAATGTGTTTTTAATATTACTGACTACCTCATGTAGTGCTGTCTCAACGGATCTACCTTTGAGATAGGCATGTTGAGAGCTGCTAAATACACTTGGAGTCAGCTTCGTTCTTAGATATAGATCCAGAAGTCGTTCTAGCGTTTTTAATAAAAACGATGATAGACTAATTGGTCTATAGTCCTTCGCTGAGCAGTGGTTTATCTTTCTTGCTTTGGGAATGAATGCCACTCTCACTTCTCTCCAGATACGTGGGATGTATCCTATAGAGAGGCATCCTCTGAAGATTCTCAATAACCATGGCAAGAGGTCATGACACGCAGCTTGCAACATAGCCGGTCTAACGCCATCCGGTCTTGCAGATTTGTAGGGTTGAAATGACTTGATAGCCCAGATTATCTTCTCTTCATTGATAATTTCCTCTATAACGGCTCCACTTTCCACGTACACCCCCTCCTCAGGCTCCTCACTGATAGTGGAGGCGGTGATCCCGCCCCCGTCATCCGCTTCCAAGCAACCCGGTAAGTGGGTGTTCATGAGAAGTTCCAAAGACTCATGACTGTTTCTCGCGAAATTGCCGTCCAGGTCGCATAGGAGACCTGGTTTAGCAGGGTCCTTAGCCAGTAGCCTTCGAAGTCTGGACGCTTCAGTGGTTCTGCTCAGATCCTCGCAGAAAGCAGCCCATGAGTCTCTTTTGGCCTTCCTACAGAGTCTTTTAAAGGTCTTGAAACTCAGGTGATAGGTGTCCCAATCATCCTGACAATTTCTCGCCTTAGCCTTGTTGTATAGCCTCCTTGTCTCCTTCCTGACTTGACCCAGCTCCTGTGTCCACCACGCGTTGCGATTGGACTTTGGAGGTCGGCTAATGGGGCAGGATACAAGAAAGGCTATACAGAGCGCCTCGGTTATGGTCCGGGTCGATTTCTCCAGAGTGCCAGGGTGTCTCATATGTCCCACTGGGTGTGACGGTAGAGACTCCCTGACATATTTAACAAACTTACCCCAGTCCGTTCGCCTCGGGTTTCTGAATGGCGTTTTTACCGCACGAGACCACTTAATCTCAAACACTATTCTATAGTGATCAGAGAAAGAACACTCCGTGGATACGTGCCAGTTATCTATTGTCAGGGAGTCGTTGTTAGTCGCTAGGGTTAAATCGATAACCTCTGCACGGTTCTTATTGCGGAACGTGGGGTGGTTGCCCCTGTTACAAACAATAAGATTTGTGAACAGAACGAATTCGAACAACGACTCCCCTCTCGTGTTGATGCCTGTACTTCCCCACGCCGTGTGGTGAGCGTTAGCATCACAGCCCAGTATCACATCAATGCCCTCCTTCTGCGCGTGCTGAACAAGGGCCCTGATGTTTCCCGATGGCGGGTCCTGTTCTTCGTATGGTAAATATGCGGATGCCAGGTATAGGTTACGCCCGTTCCTCCTTTCGCATAGTACCACCGTGAGGTCTTCGCTGCTGTAACAAGGGGAGAAAAGAACATTAAGTCCAGCTCTTACCACGATACTGGTTCTAGACTTACCCACGGTCCTTGGGACAAGGAGATGGTATCCGCGAGAACCCAATCCACAGACCCTCTCACTCACGATCCAGGGTTCCTGGATGAGAGCCACGTCTACCCTCTCCCTGTCCATGAACCGTAGTAGGTCAACCGAGGGAACCCCAGAATGGTGCAGATTGATCTGCACCACCCTAAGATTTTCCTGCTGACCTAGCATCCTTTCCGTCTGGTCCAGGGATGTACGCTCTGATGCATCCTAGACCCAGCTTCAACTGGCCTTGCTTCTTCAGGATTTGGCTCCTGGACTCTGCACCAGTGCTGATCCAGAGATCCTTGCCGTTTCCCTTGTCGCGGGCCAGTCCTCTCTTGATCGTCCAGTCCCCGGTGACGCAGTCCTCGTTCTGGCGCTTGATCATGTTAAGGATGGTTCGATCCTCCATTATTGGAGGTGGAATCCAAACCTTAATGATCGTTCGCTCAGGGACGAGATCCGTGGGAACGACGTCAATCTTCGCACCAGGCCAAAGTTCACCAAAGCTTTGGATTGTGTCTTTGAGAAACCGCAAGGATTCCTCGTTGGCACAAGCCACTGCCTTAGCGCCCTTATACCACTTGATGCCATCGAACTTGGCCAGGAACGGATTCTCTGGTCGGAACATGGCATCATGTAGGGCCTGGTTGATGGACTTCTCTAAGGTGAGCCAATTACCAGCAGTGAGTTTCCCTTCCGGGTCGCTTCTGTCGATAATGGCCACCTGAAGCTCTGGCTTCGAGCTTAAGCTGGCCAGAATTCCTTCTGGACACATCCGCTTGCTCTCCGAAGCTTTTGCCGAGTCGTCCGACCTCTGCCGCTTAGTGACAGAGGTTTTGCTGCTATTTTTGCCTTCCGCTCTCCCCTTTTTGGGGGGTGTGGTCGGCGCAGCTTTGGAGGGGTCTTTCCGGGAGTTGGACTTCCTTGTAGGTGATGCAGCTGGCTTCGAGTTGGAAGGTATTGCCTCCCTTTTCGAAACAGCCTCAGTCACCTGCTGAGAAGTCTTCTTCACCGGTTCCGCTGACTGCACTACTGTACTGTGCGAGAGGTTTTGAGTGTTACCAGACTCGGTAAGCTTCTCGTACCGTCTCACGTTGCACTCGTGCTTTTTCTTCAGCTTCCTCCCCTTCGCGTTCAGCGACTCTGGATTGCGGCCTTCAAGTCCCCTAAGGAACTTGAGTGAGGCCTTGTACCCTGAGCGCTGTTTGCGTCGGAGGTCCTCCATTTCGACGTTGCTTTCCGGCGCGACCGTGTCAGCTTTAGTCACCTCATCGTGCCTCCTGTTCTGTAGCTCGTCCTCCAACGGCATACGAGCAAGCGCGAGCGCTAGCTCGTGGTCCGTTATGGTCGGGCCTGTGAACAGGAATTCCGATTTGGTGGCCACTGGCTCCAGATCGACGCCTTCCTGCCGTCGAAGCAGACTTTCGCCCGCTGCAGAGTGACCGCTGGCGACACGCAGAGAGGATTGCTCCTCACCGTGCCCGCCGGTGGTAGCAGTCACG
Organism: Drosophila histrio; assembly: GCA_958299025.2. Lineage (NCBI taxonomy): Eukaryota > Metazoa > Arthropoda > Insecta > Diptera > Drosophilidae > Drosophila > Drosophila histrio. The sequence continues at coordinate 6,883,491 of OY282582.1, forward strand.
ACTTCCACCGACGTTTGGGCTGACATCCCAGCCCGAGATGCGTTCTTATCTTCCATCCAGGGGGGGGTCGGTTAATTTTATTCTTGGGAACCACCCCATAGCGTTTTAGGCCTATCCGCCAGGCACCTCTAAACCATGGTAGCGTTCAGTACACTCAATCGATTAGTTTCCTAACCGACTGAGAGTTCCTGACCGCCGCCTCAGCTAGACTCCACAATACCTCGGTCGAGCAAGTGACTATGCATAACCCGATCGATCGGGATAGTGCAGAGTCCATTGCCCAGCCGGCACCCTCGTGGAGGGTTCAGTTAGAGGATTTTTGCCGGATTTTTGCTGATAACAAATTAAAAAAGTCTTCATTTTGTCTCTACCGTGTCACCTTGCAAGTAATCGAGTGCCTATATTTCTTGTACTCCTTGTTTATAGATTTCCGGACTTCTTCTGATTATTCCCCGATTGACAGACATTGGTTTTCGTTGAGATCTCCTCGGTGTACCAAAATTTTATGAAGTTTGTTTTTGATCTTGTCGACCTCCGTCATATTTTCCTTAGCAAAGTATACTGTACTCATAACGGTCAATATAAACTCTTCTTAGCTTGGATCATCAATAAACATCTGAAATACATATTGAATTTTGAAAGACATTTTGCGGTTTCAATATTGGATTTATATTACAAAATACTTATCAGCACTGATTTTGTTTAATATCGTGATGATTGCCAAAAGTAGACTGTGATACAATGCACCTAAATAGTTTAGTTATACCCAAAAGATTAAACATATGTAGTCCTTTAAAATGTACAAACTTATGTAATTGGGTTTGGTAAACGCGAAAATTGAGCACGAACAAGCCGATCAGTCGAGCGGGCGCGACAGTAGGATACCCTGTGCAGCGAATGCGCTGCTACTGCGCTTCTACGCATCTGCTGCGCTGCATAAATTTGTTACTTGAATAACTTCTGAGTTCAATATCCGATCGTACTGACATTTGTTGCACACATTGAGAGTAGGATACTTATTATGTGCGCCAAATCTCAAGTATCTAAAACTATAAAAGCTATAAAACTGCTCTTGCTATCAGCTTTTTCTAGTTATGGGCGAAGGGGGCGTGGCATCGCGATGAAATTTTCAGGACACATTAAACCCAAACTTTTTATCATGTGTGCCAAATCTCAAGTTTCTAGCTTAGACATTGCTTATGTTATGGTGATTTTTCTAATTTTAAAACCAACGGGACTCGATATCGAAAATTGAAAATGAACTTGATCTGCGTATAGTATTCAGGAACCTACATTCCAAATTTGAAGTCTCTAGCTCTTATAGTTGCTGAGATCCACGCGTTCATACAGACGGACGAACGGACGGACGGACAGACGGACAAACAGACGGACAGGTGTAAATCGACTCGGCTATTGATACTGATCAAGAATATATATACTTTATAGGGTCGGAGATGCTTCCCTCTGCCTGTTACATACATTCACACAAATTCATTATAGCCTTTTTTGCCCATTTTTAATGGGCACAGGCTATAAAAACGGTTATAAATTACACAATCGCTACCTGTTTTGGGTTACATTAATATATTTAGCAGGGACTGTAATCATTATAAGTTTTATTTTAAAAATTATATAATAATGATTATTTACAATTTTTATGGGTTTGTTCACAAAATAATTATTAATTTTGAGTTATACTTTACCACTCAACAAATAATGATTATTTTTGAGCAAAAAAATAAAACTTATTAAATAATGATTATTCCTTAAGTTTTATTTTTTGCTCAAAAATAAAACTTAAGTTGTAATTTAAGATAAGCTTTTCTATAAATAGATCAATATAACGATCATTGTTAAGAGAAGCTACCGGAACAACAGGAATGGTTTGTCTTGGCTTACTGTCTAGGAATATATATAAGATTTTTCTTTACTTCCTAACAAAAAGTCGAAATTACAACTTGAGTTTTATTTTTAATCAAAAAATAAAACTCAAGGAATAATCATTATTTAATAAGTTTTATTTTTTTGCTCAAAAATAATGATTATTTGCTGAGTGTTAAATTATAACTCAAAATTAATAATTATTTTGTGAGCAAACCCATAAAAATTGAAAAATTGCAAATTATGGTGGAAATGCATAAATGACGCTTAAAGGTGAATATTGGTATATTTATCGGTGTCTCAAAGTTGCTCTAAGTGAATGATTTTTTTTACAAAAAATAAGATAATCATTATTTGCAGTCCCTGATATTTAGGTAGACAATGAATTCTTAATATTATATTTATGTAAAGTGTTCAATAAAAAGGTAGTTTAACGAAAACACGTTCAAATGACGACCATTCCGCACCGTATGTAGCGCAAAAATGCGAGCCCGGCTCCATTTTGGGTGCGCCACAACGCAATTTTGACCCATTTAAAACCGGCACTTCTTGGCACCTAGACTTTCTGTCTTACATCAATACCAAGTCGGCGTTATTGTGTGTGAACTGTAATTAAGTGAAAAGTGAGGCGACGTCTATGTTTAAGTGGCGATACCAAGCAACAAGAAACTCTAGATAAAATTAAAGTTATGGCCGCTGCTAAAATAAAAAATAATAAAAATAAAAAAAATAATATGATAATCTGATGATTTGCGCTGTCGGCCGCTGTTGCGCTATACAGTGTTTCAGTGTGGCCCTATACATGAAGTCAGTGAAAAATACTGACGCGCACACTCAGAACTATCATTTGTGAAAATCTGAGTGCTACAGGCGAACGTAAAATTAATATTACCGATTACTTACACGCCTGTTTGTGAAGATTACACATGTAACACATGATGTAACAAAATATAACAATTTGCTACAAGCTTTATCGCGATTGACCCATTAATAAAGGAGATTCTAAAAAATTTGTTTTAAATCCATTATTTTATAATTGTTGGCCAGAGGATTTGGTGAAATAATTCACTGTATATTTCAAATGTAATTTTACTCATATAAAAAAAAAATTTTATTCAATAAAATAAAAAAAAAATTATTTTCTTAAAATTAAAAATTATTTTTTAAAGCTTTGTATAAAACTTATTTTGAAAGAAAAAATTCATTTGAGTAAAAAAAAAAAATATTTAAAATTTTAAAAAAAAATTTTAACTTTTTTTTTGTTTTCTGAAAATTTTATATTAATTTTTCAAGAAGCTTACAGACTTCTTCATCTAAGAAAATTGCTGGCCTTTTCGGTTTCCTAAAAACTACTGAAATAAGTTGATCAAATGAACACAGTCAGTGCAGTCATTTATCATCTTTTTAGGTCGTCCAGCATTAGATATATTGTCAATTAATAAGGGATCCATTTAACCATTACTGGTTTAATTCCTCGAATTTCAAGAAGATTATTTGGCTTTCCCCCACCTATTGACTAACGATGTAGTTAAATTTCTTAATCGTTTGTACATCAAGAAATTGCTGTTTACTGAGTTTATTTTTATCAATAACAATAGCAAATACGTAGTTCTTCATAGAAGAAAATTTCATAAGACACTTGCTCATCGCGCCATATGAAAAAAAGTCTCTTTTTACCAATGACATTGAACCTAAAAAACATCATATTAATTTATTAAATTGGAATTAGCTTGAATCCGTCTGAATCCCTTTTGTGGCATTCCACTGAAGTCAGGTGTTGTCTATTATGAAAAGGTTAGTTTTAAGGCTAAGTTCTACATCAAATGAGATAAGCACAGGGCACAAACAAATATTATTTACATATTACATACCTTTATCTTAAAAAAAACAGTCGGAAAGGCTACATTCGAAGTCGACTCTGAGAGACCCTTTACTTATTCTTCAAAATGGAAATAAGAGTTACACTAATAATTCCCAAAACGCGTTGTAACGTCAATATGCTCTTCTTCTTCCTTTGACCCGACTCTGAGTAATATTAAGTCTTGAATAACTTCCGAGTTTATTATCCGATCGCGATGAAATTTTCAGGATACATTAGGACCCTGATGCTTGTTCTGTGTGCCAAAATTCTAGCTTTAATATTTTTCGTTTTATGGGTTTTCAAAATTTTTGTTCTCGATTTACGGAGGCGGAAGGGGGCGTGTCCAAATTTTAACATAAACATGATCTGCTTAGCCCATAGACGAACCACCATACCAAATTTGGTGACTCTAGCTCTTATAGTCTCTGAGATCTAGGTGTTCATACAGACAGACGGACAGACGGACATGGCTATATCGACTCGGCTGGTGATGCTGATCAAGAATATATATACTTTATGGGGTCTGCCGGACTTCCTTCGACCTGTTACGCACATTTTTTTTGACAAACTTAATAGACCCGTTTTACTTTTTTAAAGTAAAGGTCTAAAAGCCAACAAACTTGATTTGGAACTAAATTTTAAAATATTTCTGACGAAAATCTTACTGACGTGTAAAACGGCGGGAAACTTTTCTGCAACAAATGCATGTTTTGATTTTGAAAGCTCACAGCTGATCAACTATCGATAGAAATCCCAAACGATGAGTGTTTCTGAAATCAGTGGGATGTCAGTTATAAAGAAATAAAAATTTGGAGGCTAGCTCCACTTTGAATTAAATGCAGCTAATATCGCCAAATCGACTACTCTGCCTACTCTCGATGCAAGCAAAATCGATTTTAAGCAATATAGTTAAATCCCATTATAATGAAAATACTTTTCTTTTCAAACCTGCACAGGGTTTCCTACTGTCGCGCGCGAATTACCGACCCATCAGTACCATACACCACCCCTCCACCCAAACCACCCCGCACTCACGCTTGACATGTCAACAACCGAGAAACAATGTAGCGACAGCAATAGTCCTCTATAAAAAACACATCAGCAATAGTTCGCTTTAACAAAGATATCAGCAACTTATAATCAGAACATCAGCAACTATGTTGCAAATCCGCCCAAAACCGGAGTCAGCGTTTTTACGATCGCAGCATAGGCATCTGGTTACTGGGCATGCTTCTAAGAAACATATATATTCATTGTTCACTAGACTAAGTCGTCTCAACAAGAAATTTATTAAAACATTCGATGAAAGATTGCAAAAGAGACAAGACGTCTTTTATATTTCGCTTATAACTTGACCATACAATTCGAAGCTTAAAATTAACAACTTTAACTACTTGACCATACAACTCGAAGCTTTAAATTATCAACATCAACTATCATTCTAGCTATCATACATAAAAATCAGTTCGTGATCTGCAATGCGTCTACAATAAATCAAACAATAATTAAATAAAATTCAACAATAAAGAATATGAATATGCTTGTGTGAAATCAAACGCTGATAATCACTGCCACGACTCTATGTCAGGCCGACCATCACATCCCTTAGACAAATACTTTTAAATATACATTGATGACGTGTTAATATGCTTGTGTGGAATCGAAAGCTGATAATCACTGCTACGACTATATGTCAAGCTGAGCATAATATTACACAAAATACATACATAAGTGCATCTAAAATATAGTATCCATAATATGGAATAGTGACATGTTATTGTCATTGCGTGGAATCAATCGCTGATAATCACTGCCGTAACTAAATGTGAGGCCAATTACCATGCCACAAAACCATGTTCAAAACAAACACACACATAACAATCAACCTTCTGCATAATGCATACAACAATTGCTACTACACACATGTATTGTCGCACATGCTCTTTTATCAATTGTCAGAACTTGTCAATTGTCAATAGAACTTTTTGCCCAGAAAAGTGTACAAATTTACCCCTGAGCCCTCAGGGGGTCTGTGCAGCGATCTTATGTAAAACCTTCATTCGCTTTAACACGTGGATAGGTAGTTCGGTATAAAACTAGGGAAATGCCTGCGGAAGGTCAGCTACGAATTGCGGCCTCTCCCTGAGCTGGCCCCTGCTAGGTTTAGCTAAGAACTCCGGCCTCTTTCATGCTGTGGGAAATTTTTAGGAAATTGTACGGTAAAGCTGTACGGTATCAGGGGCACAGCGTGCATAAATCAAACACAATTTCTTTTAGTATTGTATTTATTATTTATTAACAAACATTTTATTATAAATACCTAATTTAAAATGTTAAAATTAAATTAATAGATTAAAATATATTGTCAGACGGGCGGACAGGTGTAAATCGACTCGGCTATTGATACTGATTCAGAATGTATATACTTTATAGGGTCGGAGATGTTTCCTTCTGCCTGTTACATACATTCACACAAATTCATTATAGCCTTTTTGCCCATTTTTAATGGGCACAGGCTATAAAAAGCAGGTAATACATGGCCACATTACCTTAAAAATGAATGCTCATACAGGTTGTTAGCTCGGCGGCCAAAGTTGACCACGTTTTTCTTTGCATATTTTACGCGTTTAATTATAAAAAATAACTATTATTGTCAAAAGTATATAGTTTTATTCCAATTTACATTTAAAAACAACAGTTTTATATTCTAAAGCAGTTTCATTAACACAGTTCGAGTTAAACAATTTTTTTTTATGCGCCTTATTTTTTTTATGCCTGATTCTGATCAATATTGGGATTTATATCCAATAAACTTAACATTTCGGAACTATAATTTTTTTCTTGTTTTATTAATGTTGGACTAGCATTTTCAAATGAAACATTTAATTATTTTAAGACTTTCAACGCAAATTGTAAAACGTTTTTACTGTTTCTGAATAACTCAAAGCATATAGAATTAATGCCGTGGTTACAATTTACTCCTATGTAATGTAATGGCTCTCGTGAAGTCAAAACACAACTGTCAGCAAACATTGAATGTGGGTCATTATTTAAATACTTTTCTTTATCTAAGTAAAACATTTACTTTTTTAACTCATATATATAGTAACTTCCATATAAGTAGATAGTAACTTCATGTAAACAAATTACAATTCATTCCTAGCTAATTCGCAATTTCTGTACTTTTACCTGTATATACCTGCCAAAATTCCCCAAAAGTGGTACAAGACTTATTCAAAAAACTCCTTTAAAAGGGTTATAAAACAGGTACTAGCTATAATATTACCTATAATTAGGTAATATTAACAAACACGCACAGCGGGAACGCATGCTTATTGCATTGAATTCTTCTTCTTCCACCAGCCTTCCTCTCGTTTTTATTGTGATGTTGCATCAGTTCTATTGATTTTAAATGCAAATGGGCAAGAACGGGTCGGTCGCATTATATAAGTTAGTTAGGGTAATATTCAGTTAAGCATTCTAGAAAGTTTGGCCGAAAAGTTCATAAAAGTTTGTAGATTTTATTCCCCCAAAGTTGAAAAATAGCCTTATTTTATAGTATTTTTTAAACGTTTCTTGTATGAAAAGTAAAAATTCGCAGAACTAAAACTTTATTGTTTTTTATAGCCTGTTCCCATTAAAAATGGGCAAAAAGGCTATAATGAATTTGTGTGAATGTATGTAACAGGCAGAAGGAAACATCTCCGACCCTGTAAAGTATATATATTCTTGATCAGTATCAATAGCCGAGTCGATTTACACCTGTCCGTCCGTCTGTCCTCAGGTCGTTGTCAGACTTGGCGACAAGCAGACGTGGTTCGCGGACGAATTTAGCTGTGCTTATCAGTTAACGGGTGTTTAACCGTTCAGAGTACTGCAAGTTCTCGGTGTGTGTGTTTCAATCGTCTCGTTCGTCGTCGAACAGCGATTGCTTGCGTGCGTGCGTATACGTGTGTGTGTCAGAAATCTTTGCAGCTTATCTACACGTGAGTAACGAGGGTTTGATTGCTTGCGTGGCTGTGTGGCCGTTATGCCGCCACCAAAGAAAAAGTTGGCAGAGGCGGCGACTAAGGGGGGCAGTGCAGCGACGTCGGAAGACGGCACTGCATCGAGCCTGAGTCGTCCGTTGAGAAGAGACGTGCGGGGTTCGTGAGGAAGCTGCGATCGAGGAAGGGGAAGGCTGAGGTCGCAGCATCTGAATGCGAGATGAGGGATGCAAGTGCGGCCTCTCAAGGTGAGACTGGCTTGCCTTGGGGGAAAATTGGTAGGATTGGGGGGGAGGAGCAGATGATTCATGCATCTGCTTCTCGGGCTGGCTCTGTGGGCAGCCTAAGTGTGAGTGAGGCCGACGCTTCTTTCAAGGTGCCCGTTGCGGCAAGAACGACGAGCAAGGGGGGGAATAAGGGGAAGCCGTCGAAACCAGAGGCGTCGGCAGTTGAGCGTGTGAAGGGCATCACCAAAGGTGTCCTTAGGTCCGCGTTAGAGGGGGGTGTAGGAGCGTCGCTCATGTGCGATCTTATTGATCGCACGAGCGAGTATGAGTCGCTTCTGTTTTCGCTATTGGCGGAAAACGAGCGGCTCAAGGGGCGTCTTGAGGGGCTTGACCGTGCCTCGCACGGGAGGGCCCAGCAGATGCCGGCCCAATCGGTGGCCGCACACAAGGGGGGTCCAGCGTCGACAGTGTCGTCTACCCCGGAGATGCCGCGACCAGTTGATACCTGGCCCTTGGTTGTCCGCAGCAAGACTGCTGGGAAAACCGCGAAGGACGTGGTCGACCAGGTGGTGAAGGAGGTAGGGCCCACTCTTGGTGTGCGTGTCCATGAGGTGAAACCTCTGAGGGGCGGTGGTGCGATTATTCGTACGCCTTCCGTTGCCGAGCGGAAGAAGATTGTGGCAACCGCTAAGTTTGGCGAGGTTGGGCTTGAGGTCAGCGTGAATGACAGACTAGGGCCAAAAGTTGTAGTACAGGGCGTTCACTCGCAAATCACTCCTGACGAGTTCATGGGTGATTTATACGAGTTGAACCTGAAGGACAAGATGTCGCTTGAGGCCTTCAAGAAAGGTGTCCGCATGGTCAGCCGGCCATGGTCTGTGGCCACTGACGGAGTGACGAATGTCGTCTTGGAGGGTGCTGGCCTGGCCATGCAAACCCTTCTGGAGGTCGGACGTTGCTACGTCAAGTGGTTCTCGTTTCGAGTTCGAAGTTTTGACCCGGTAGTGGGTTGCTTCCGCTGCCTTGGCTTCGACCATAAGGTGGCGGAATGCAGGGCCAAAGATGACGTATGTCGTCGATGCGGCCAAGTGGGTCACCGAGTGGCTCAGTGCAGCAATGCACTGAACTGCCGGAATTGTGCATTCAAGGGCAAGCCGTCGGGGCATATTATGATGTCTCCGGCATGCCCTGTGTATAGCATGATCGTGGCTCGGGCGAACGCTAGACATTAATATGTCTAGCAAGTTTCTCCAGTTGAACTGTCAGGGCTGCTATGAGGTGATGTGTGATGTCGGTGCCATGATTTGTGAGAGAGGCTATGCTGTTGCCCTGCTGCAGGAGCCCTTTGCAACCAATGGTTGCGTTCGGGGTTTGCCCGCTGGAATGCGGGTATTTCCTGACAGCAGGGTCAACGCTGCCGTTGTTGTGAATGATGCGGGCATTGAATGCACCTTGGTGAATTCAACCCGCTGGGGGGTATGTGTGTGTCTAAATGGGGATTTTGGCAGGGTCTTTGTAGTGAGCATGTACTGTAAGTTCAGTGAAGAACTTCAGCCGTATATAGCTTATTTGGATGAGGTGCTACTACTGGTGAGTAGCGTACCAGTCATCCTCGGTTTCGATGCGAATGCAGTGTCCCCCCTTTGGTTCAGTAAAATGCCCAGACTTTCGTCTGGACATTTGAACCAGCAGCGGGGTGAATTGTTAGCCAAGTGGGCCGTGTCCCGGGATGCTCGGTTTGTGAACGAACCCAGTGAGTACTATACGTTTGATGGCCCGATGGGTAAAAGTGACATTGATGTCACCCTGGTGAATGAGGCGGCTTTGCGTGTGTTTGTTTTTCAATGACGTGTACTGGGTGGGTTTGGCGTGAGTGATCACAATCCCATTGAGGTTTGTATCACTTATACCCCCACTGTGCGTGATAGTGTTGGGGGTAATGCGTGGCGTACTCGTAGTGCGAATTGGTCTTTTCATGGGGCGATCGTAAGGGAAGAGTCAACGCAAGTTGAACTTAGTACCTTTCGGTCGCTGAATGTGGATGGACAAGTGGATTTGGTGAATAGGTGGTTGGTTTGTGCGAATGATCGCATGTTTGAGAGATGCCGAAAGGTGAATCTCAAACGTGTGAAGTGGTGGACGCGTGAACTGCGCGCTAAGCGTCGGTCTGTTCGAACCCTGCGGAAGCGATTCCAAAGGGCCAGATCGTCCGGCGCTGATAGTGCAGACCAGCTCAGAACCGAACTACGTAGGTTCATGAATGAGTACAAGCAAATGCTTGTAAGTGTGAAAGAAGATGAGTGGCGCGCTTTCCTGGCGCGCAATAAGCACGACCCCTGGCGTAGTGCTTATAAAATAGTTAGAGGTAGAGGTAGGGCGTGTGATGTGAGCAGCCTCTGTATTGACGGCGTTCAGCTAACAGCATGGAGGGACTGCATAAATGTGTTGCTGAATGGATTTTTCCCGCGGGCGATTCGTCGGGAGTTGCCACCCAGTGTGGCGGCTCCCGTTGACCCGCTCCGGGAGGGTGAATTGGGGCTGGCTTTCTCAATGTTAAAGTCGAGGAAGTCTCCCGGTATGGATGGCTTCACTGGTGAAATGTGTAAGAGTTTCTGGAAATCTATTCCAGAATATATGAAAGAGTTGCATGAAAGGTGTGTGAGTGAAGGGTATTTTCTCAGTGAATGGAAGAGTGCGAAGGTGATTGTGCTCTTGAAGTCGCCCGATAGGACCAGGAGCAATCCACGATCCTTTCGGGGTATCAGTCTCCTCCCAGTTCTTGGAAAAGTTCTGGAACGGATAATGGTGGAAAGGCTTCAAGAGTGTGTGAGCGACCAAATGTCTGATAGACAATTTGGCTTCAGGCAGGGCAAAAGCACTGAGGACGCTTGGAGGTATGTTATCGACAGTGTCGAGTCCAGCCCGTCCAATTATGTCCTTGGTGTTTTTATAGATTTTCAGGGTGCGTTCGATAACCTGAGCTGGGCGAGTGTGTTAAGAGAATTGAGTGAATGTGGCTGCCGGGAATTGGGTCTCTGGGACAGCTATTTCTCGGGCAGGAGAGCGTGTACTGTAGGGCGGAATGAAAGTGTGAGTGTGGATGTGGTTCGCGGCTGCCCACAGGGTTCCATATGTGGTCAATTTATATGGAACCTAATGATGGATACCATGCTGAAGCAGCTCGAACGGGTCTGCAAGTGTTGTGCGTATGCGGATGATCTGATTCTTTTGATTGAGGGTCGTACGCGTGCTGAGATAGAGGCAAGTGCGAGGGCGCACTTGCGCACTGTATGCGAGTAGGGCAACAGTGTTGGCGTTAGTTTGGCCGTGGACAAGACGGTGTCAATGTTGCATAAGGGCACATTGCGCCGTCGTCCGTCTATTGGTCTGAATGGCGCCTACTTAAGGTATGTGACTAAGGTGAAATACCTTGGCATTACCTTCAGCGAGAGGATGTGTTTCACACCTCATTTCGCTGGTCTCAAGTGCCGATTGACTGGTGTGGTTGGAGAAGTGCGTCGGATTTTTCGAAATGATTGGGGTCTCAGCAGGAGGACTGTTCGCACCATATACGGTGGTCTATTTGTTGCTTGCGCAGCATATGGGTCATCGGTGTTGTGTAGAGCGGTCACGACTGGTGTAGGCAGAAAGAATGTGCTGGCTTGCCAGCGTGTGATTATGCTAGGGTGTATGCCTGTGTGCCGCACTGTCTCTACAGAGGCAATGCAGGTACTGCTAGGTGTGGCCCCTCTTATTTGGAGATGCGGCGTCGTGCTGTACTCTTCTAAATTAGGAGGCGGCTGCCATTGCTGCATAATGAATGGTTAGCTGATAGGGATGTAGAGAATTTAGGGCTTAGTGAGTGTAAAAGATTGTTGAATGAGTGTGTCATGTCTGACTGGCAGGTCAGATGGGACACAAGTGTGAATGGACGGGTCACTTACCAGTACATTCGTGATGTCACGTTTGTCTGTAGCCGACCGGACTTTGGCTTCAGCCTAAGTCTCAGATTCCTGTGTACTGGTCATGGCTCTCACAAAGCATTCTTGCATACGAGGAACCTTAGTGGCAGCCAGGAATGTCATTGTGGCTCGAGCGAGGAGACATGGGAACATGTTCTCTGTGAGTGCCCGTCGTACGAAGATCTTAGGGATCTGAGTGCATTTGGTGTGAGAGAGTTTAGAGGGGGGTTTGACGTCAGTCAAGCACTCTCTACTAGTGTTAGGGTTAATTTGATGAATGAGTTTGCCCGTGCCGCATTTGCCCGACGGCGACTGCTGTTAGGCTGAGAAGCTGTATGAATGCGTGAATGTTTGGGATTGATTGATGGGGGCTATGTATGGGGGATATGAATGGAGCGTCTGAATGGTTTGTATGGTACTCGCGGACTTAGCGTTGGCCATAATTGGGTTACCAGTCCCTAAGCTTCATGGAGCTTTACTGGTAGTAGCCTTCGGGTTACGAGTCTTGACCAGAGGACTTGTCTGGTACCACAGGCGTCTTGGGATTTGAAGGCGATCTCAGCCCTCTGCCCATTTCGCTAAAGTCCTTAGCGATTGTTGGGGACATAGCTGGCCGTCTTTGGACGGTTTGATCTTTGATCAATTATGTAAATGCCGCAGTTGCGGAAGAGGTGGGAATAGACCTCGCTCCCATCAGTGTGAAGACATGTCCATGAGCATGTTGGAGACTGCGCCATCTGTAGGTCGGTGAAAGCCGGCTTACATGCTATTCCTTACAGCTATGTTCATTGCTTTTGATGGGCCACCAACCCGTAACTGTTTTGGAGTTAAAATTGGTAGTGTCCTTGCTGGCACGAGGCCTGACCGGAGGCTTTAATCTGGTACCTCGGGCGGTCAGATGCCCACGGACTTGTTTCGTCTGGCCTATGGTTGCGGCCCTTCGGGGAGTAACGTGGTGGCTTTGGTTAACCACCCAATTGCGCAGCACATGCGTAGCAGCGCAGTAGCAGCGCAGTAGCAGCGCAGTCGCTGCGACGATAAAACCAACTAAACATAAACAATCAACAGCCGCAGCCCAGTGTTGCCAGACTATCGCAAGCTACCTACTGTCGATACAAGCAAAATCGACTTCAAGCGATATATTTAAATCCCATTATAATGAAAATACTTTTCTTTGAAGACCTGCACAGGGTATTCTACTGTCGCGCCCGCTCGACTGATCGGCTTGTTTTACTAGCAATTAACAGAATTTTTAGATGACACCTAATATGCTTACATCAGTTGCATAATTTGTCTACAATTCAATTTCAAAGTAGGTACCTTAGGTAAAACTTTGCACATTTGTGCACGACCTTGATAATGGGTCAACTTTGAGAGGCTGTACCTCTTTACCTAATTTAAAAAACCTTTTAGATTATTTACTTTTGAAGAATTCTCTATCGGATGCATATATTACTTTTTCGATCGCTTTCGATGAAAAAATGATTTTTGCCACGCGACACGCACCAACGGGCCACTGTGCGTTGTTCACATAATTCGTGTTCAGCTAGCACTGATTCGCAGAATACTCGCGACAAAAAAACCCATACAGATGAAGAATGGAACAAAGAACAAATCAGCTGAATCGAGCAGATCGAATTCGTAGCTGACTTTGCCGCAGAAAATTCCTGTGTATGCAGCGAACGTCTACCATACTGAAGTCGTAGCTGACCGCCCATTTCTATGGGGATGTGATCCCCACCACATGAAATTATTCGTACTAAAATGGTACCGAATATATTCATCACATGAACTCAAGTTCTATAGGGTGTTAATGCCAAACAACAAATAAAAAACATACATACTTATATTTTGCCTCTTTAAGAGAAAACAATAAATGAAATATCTTCCTATGTACAAATATTAATATTATTACATTACCAAATTAACTCAACACAAACACAATAATCACCACACATCTCAACAAAAATAACAACACGAAAATCATTACTATATTTACAAGAGTATCTGAGGTAATATGGTAATTAATGGCTTGTTGATTTGTTAGACTCTTTATAAAATTCAATGTCAAAAATGTTAACGAAAAGCATTAAGAACACAACACGTTTTGTACTTGGAGTGCAATCAACACCACAAAGAGTCACACGATCAAATAATAGAATAGCCCCTCTTCCCACTATTAGAGAAGGAATTTCCTCATTCCCCCTCCAACCTCTCACAATGGATTCTGGCCTTTCTTCCGCTCCAATAACACCTACTGTTAGTGGAATAAGTGTTACGACTCTGTTTTTTCACATGGGGCAACGCCGACTTTCGTAAGCGGTTTTATGTCCAGTGTGACGCGTCACAGGCGGGAGTGGGGGCTGTGCTCTTTCAGTTGGACGAGTCCAAAAACGAGAGGCCGATAGCATACTTCTCGGCGAAGCTTAACAAGCATCAGCTAAACTATTCGGTCACGGAGAAGGAGTGCCTGGCCGCGATCATGGCCATCCAAAAATTCCGGCCGTATATTGAACTTATGCCTTTTACGGTGCTAACGGATCATGCTAGCCTAGGGATGGAAATCGATATGACGATATCGATATTATATCGATATTTACTGGCGATATCCTAGCTGGAGACGATATGATATTCAATGCGATACCATTTAGATATATCGAACTTTAATTCGACTTATCGAATAATACAAATTATCTCCAAATTTTAGTTTTCCCCCTATTTTTGTGTGAGCGGTATTGGTGCATGCATCGTGCGTGCACTTTACACATTTCAAATATGCCAAATTAAGTAAATTTAAAGCATTTTTAAACGTGATTATTTATTTATTTCGATGGTTATTTTCAGAATAACGTATAAGCAAGCGAAAATATGGAATTAGTTAGAAAAACTGATGTTTTCGTTGGAAAGCAATAATATATAGATTTTATCTATGGATATCGCCATCCCTATGCTAGCCTCAAGTGGCTGATGTCCTTGAAGAATCTGAGTGGCAGGTTAGCCAGGTGGTCCTTACAGCTGCAGGCTCTCGGTTTCACGATCGAGCATCGTTAGGTGGTTGGGTAATGTCGTGGCCGACACGCTCTCTCGAAGTCTGGATGCCGAGGTTGCGGATTTAGAGAGGTCAGTGTTCGACCCCAGCGAAGCTCTAGGGTTCTAAACGAACGAATTTCAGTCTGAGGAGTACATAGAATAAGCGAAAGAAATCGAAAATAACAAGGAATGCTTACCAGATTTGAAGGTGGAGGGCGGCGTTATTTTCAAACGCTTGTCGTTTAACAGGCTTGAAGAAGAGCTCGATGGCTCCACATGGAAGCTGTAGGTGCCTTCATCTCTGACCCATGAGTTGTTAAGGAGAGCCCACTAAGATTATACTGCCGCATACGGCGGGGTTGCCAAAACACTGTACGCACTACGTAGACAGTAATTCTGGCCCAAAATGGCAGTCCAAGTGGCGGAGCTCGTTCGCAATTGCTCCTTGTGTAAGGAGACCAAGGCGACAAACTTCAAAATGCAGGTCAGAATTGGAGCAGAGGTTGTCACGGAGAGGCCGTTCCAAAAGCTGTATGTAGATTTCTTAAAAAAATAACCGAGGTCGAAGCAAGGTCACGCATGGATCTTTATTGTAGTGGATCACTTCACGAAATTCACGTTTTTGAAGGCTCTGCGTGACGCGACGGCTAGCTGCGTGGTGAAGGTTTTGGCTCAGAAGGTATTGGAGTCCCGGAGGCAATCCACTCGGACAATGGGTGTCAGTTCACGGGCAAATTGTTCGAGAAGATGATCCAGACATTCGGAATCACCCACCTGAGAACCGCGGTGTACTCACCACAAAGCAATGCGTCGGAGAGAGTCAATCGTTTCGTGTTGGCAGCGATCAGGGCGTACCTGGAAAGTGACCATCGGGAATGGGGGCTGGTATCTTCCGGAAATAGAGGCAGCTTTGCGGAATAGTGTACATACAACTACGGGGGCGACGCCGTACTTCGCGGTATTCGGTCAACACTTGATGTTGAAAGTCGCGCGGTATGCATTGGAGCGTAAACTAAAGTCGTTTTGCGAGCACGAGTTTGCACTCTTTGGAAGGGCGGATAAGCAGCGAATGATCCAAGAGAAGGTGCAGAGTCAGCTTCATTCGGTGTACGAGCGGATCAGCCTGCGCTACAATAAGCGCGCACGCGAGTTGCACCTATTTCCGGGGCAAGAAGTGTTCCGCCGCAACTTCGTGCTGAGCAACTTCAGCAAGGCATTCAATGCGAAGTTCGCTCGGAAATTCTGGAAAGCTCCAGTAGTAAGGTCGGTCGGGGCAAACATGTTTGAGCTAGACGACGAGCGGGGTTGTCCAGTAGGAGAATTTCACGCCAAGGACATCCGACAGTTGGGCCAGAAGAGTGGAGCGACATGTAGTGGCGCAGGATGGGCGTGGTCCTACGTTGGGCGCGGCAGTTGTAGGGCAACGCGTGGCAGCGGCGTGACCAACACACAGTGAAGAGTAGCCAGCCCCATGCGCGCGAATATTTGCGCCACGGGCAGTGACGGGGGAAGCCTCCGACGAGCCGGACGAAAATTATCGCGTAGTGATGCATCTGGGGCTGGGAATGATTCCAATGACAAGGCGAATCAAATCGCAACGCTGTCGATATTGATCTGATGAAGGAAACGGGACATGATAAATTATGTTTTCAGCTGAGGAAATTGAACGAGCTTACCCCGGTTCAGCATACGGCTCACACACACGGCATGCATTGCACAGATCCGTTCCTGGTCATAGAACACACCGAAATCCTTTTTGTTAGGCAAAAATGCCATTTAAATTTGGTGAATGCGAATTTCAGCAATTTGTAGAATACGGTCGGGCAGACAAGTTTTTTGGTGACAATTGTTGAGAGTGCAGTGTTGCCAATAGTTGTGGCAACTGTAATATTGTAATATATTAATATCGATGAGAGTGCGCCACGATAAGGGCATGAACAGTGTTTGAATAAATTACCCAACCCATAAAATGCCAATAAGTGGATCTAAGTTCACCGAATAAATAAATCTAAATACACCGAATGAATAAATCAAAGTGCACCGAATAAACAAATCTAAATACACATGACTAACAAAAAAATTTCTGCTACGTGAAAAATCATAAGAGTTTTTATGATGACGAAAGATTGTTGGTGGCGTTTTAATGAGTATAAAAAATATTCGGCGATTTCGTGCGATTGGTTATAATTTTCTTTGACAACTAACTCTTACAAATATTCTAAGCCTAACATAAGATAAGGTGGCGGAGCGAGGCGAATTCGCTCCTGAGCAATTAACGAGAAGAGCACTTTATTATGCTCTCGCTCTGCCCTAAACCTAACTTACACTTGACTTCAAATTTTGACAACAACTAACTTAAATAACTACAAAAAAATAAAGAAAGAAAATAAATGTGCGCTGAACTGCGCCAACACTACGAACAAAATCCCAATTAAAATCCGTACGCCAAACGACGCTATCGAAAATCCCGCCACCAAAAATAATAAAAGAAAAAATGGATGTGAAATCCCGCCCCGGAGAATCGAGGCACTGACAACACACCGTTCAACGACGGCCAGAGGCGACGAGGGACCACCAACGCAGAGACGAGGGACCAGCAACGCAGCGACGAGGCCAGTCACCGGCGTCAGGGACGGACGGGTGAGCTGTATTGGGGCCCAAACAAATTTTGCGGCAACCCCCCCCCCCCCTTTTCATCATGCATAGACCGCGGCTGGAGGCGGCACGCACTCGCTAACGCACCTTCAGTGCCAACAATCTTCTTCTTTTTTTTTTTGTCCATTAGACATAAGTACATATTTATTTTTGCTATTTATTTATTGCATATATATTTGTAGTATTATTTCGTTGAATATTTGTATCGAGTGTCGCAGTGTTCTTTCGTTTTGTTTCACGGATTTTTTGTTGCTTCCTTTTTTTTGTTGTGGAGAATTTAGTTTTTTTTGACAATCATTTACTTGAGGACATATTGGTCCAGACAGGCTTCGACTGTTTCACCACTAGAGCTCTACAGGCATATTTAGGGACCCTTTTGCGATATAATTAAAACGAAGTAATATAAACCCACAACGAAAAACAATGACAAAAAGGGGGACAATAGACGAAACGAATGAATTTACACGTTAAATAAGAAAAAAGCCATGTTAATTTCAAGAAATATACAATAAGTGATTTAGGAAAGAAAACCATTAACGAGAAAATTATATTTAAGGAGGTGGATCGCATCAGCCTGGCGTAGGGTAACCGTCACACTACATTGTTATGGGTGGCGGAAATTTATATTTAGAATTCAAATTCCCACCACAGGTAGGGCGGGAACGCTGCGGCAAAAACATCGATTGCCGCCGATGAGTTGATTAATGAGGTAAAGTAGTTTCGATAGTCTGGCGATGAGAGTGACGTATCGATGATTGCGATTGTGCGCTCAATGGGCAGGGTCGGAACCGCCTAAGATGGCAGAGCTAGCCGGCGTTGCCCCATGTAAAGAAACCGAGACGTAACAATATGGCGCCCAATTTGGAAATGGAGCTCGGCGTTGGGTCTCTCAGCGTCGCATCATACTGCCCATGAAAAAAATAATAAATCATAAGATGAATAACTCTCGAGGAGCATATATCGATTCAAAGCGGAGTCATGTTGGGGGAGTATCGCCACCTACATTTGCACGGGGCGAAGTTTTTTTTTATGCTTTCCGGTTCTGTCAGTCCAGCCACGAGTAGTCGTTGGTCACGGTGTCTGGGAATTTTTCTCCGCACGCGCAGCATCGAGGATGTCGGCTGGTGTGCTAGATGGCGTGTAGCGATCATGGTGTCCCGCGAAAAGTGAAAAACTATTGCGAGCTGCATCATGGGTCGGCTATTCCATCGCGGACAGACGGAGCCATAGGAAAGCGTGTCAAATGACGTAAGGATCGAATCGGAGTATCCTTGACCGCCGACCATCAGCTGAGCTGATGGTGTGTGCGGTCGACGATATTCACGAGTGTTGTCTGGTGTGAAATGTCAATCAACTATCGAGCTATAGCAGTTGGCGTAGAGTATGGGCGGTTATCACTGGCATTGTATATGCGGTCCCCTGCCTTGACGAAATATATCGAGAAAGTTCGAAATTAGAGAGGCGAGCAAATTGAATATTGGCAATTATTATTATTATTATTATTATTATTAATTATTGAATTAATTTATTATTATTTATTATTGAATCAATTTATTATCGTCATTTATTATCATTATTATTTATTATTGAATTTATTTATTATCGTCATTTATTATCATTATTATTTATTATTGAATTAATTTATTTTTTTGTACGTGGTCGGTTCCTATTTATTTACTTATTTCGTGGTCCTATTTATTTGTTTATTTGGCGTATTGTTTATTTGGTGTGTTTATTAATTTATTTTTACACCCTGTGCTTATTGAAAATGGGCAAAAGTGGTATAATGAATTTGTGTGAATGTATGTAACAGGCAGAAGGAAGCATCTGCGACCCTATAAAGTATATATATTCTGAATCAGTATCAATAGCCGAGTTGATTGACACCTGTCCGTCTGTCTGTCCGTCCGTCCGTCCGTCTGTATGAACGCGTCGATCTCAGCAACTATAGGAGCTAGAGACTTCAAATTTGGAACGTAGGTTCCTGAACACCATACGCAGATCAAGTTTATTTTCAATTTTCGATATCTCAGCCCCCGCCCTCGCAAATAGAAGAAAGCCTCAAATTCCAAGATAATTCAGCCTAACATGACTGATAGTTGACTTGAGCAATTTGCTGCAAGTTGCATAGAGATCGAACCATAAATAAGGGAGATATTAAGGAATTTGTTTAAATTCCATTTTTTGGCAAAAGCGAGAGAGCATATAAAAATTCCATTTGCGCAAACGAGAAAGCATATGATAATCTGATGATTTGCACTGTCGGCCGCTGTGTGGCGCATTGTGTCATGTCGCATGTGGCGCAATACATCGGCCACACTCAGAACTATACATTTTAACGCAAATTAATATTAGCAATTGTTTACACGCATGTTTGTTAAGATAGCACAGCTAACATAATAACCACGCTTAGCAATTTGCTGCAAGTTTCATAGCGATTGACCCACAAATAGAGAAGATATTAAGGAATTTCTATTATTAACATTATTTCATAGTTGTTGGCAAGAGCGAGAGAGTATATGACAATCTTCTTTGCACTATCGCTCGCCTTATCTTTCTTTCGGGAATGTAAAATTAATATTAGCGATTCAGTTTGGTTAAGATAACACTGCTTAAATTGACAGTTGAACAACGCTAAGAAATTTGATACAAGTTTCATAGCAATCGACTCATTATTAAAGGAGATATTAAGGAATTTTTTTTTTGACATTATTTCATAGTGGTTGGCAAGAGCGAGAGCACATATGACAATCTTCTTTGCACTATCGCTCGCCTTGTCTTCCTCCCGGGAATGTAAAATTAATATTTGCGACTGTTTACACTCATCTTCGTTGAGATAACACAGCTTAAATTGATAGTACGACAACGCTATGCAATTTGATGCAAGTTTCATAGCGATCGACCCACAAATAAGAGAGATATTAGGGAATTTCTTTTCTTGCCATTATTTCATTATAATTGGGGGAGCGAGCCAACGCAAGTGGGGTATGGGGCGCTCAGCAGAACACCGCCGCCGCAAGGGACCGATTAGCCCAGACCGGAGACCGAGAAGCCGTTGCAGGGAATCCCGATCCACATTTAGAGTCCGAGGATGTGTCGGCGGTGAATGGTATGTTGGCTCAGGCACACATGACGATTATGAAGTCACAAGCCGAGGGGATCTGGCAGGCCATACAGAATGAGATGAGGTTGGGCATGATGGAGATCATGAAGGCGTTGAATGACGTGGTTCGGTCGTTGGTTCTGCAGCAACAGCAGCCTGTAGTTCAGCCGCGAGTGTCCGAGGAGGTCCAATTGTTGGCCTTCGATGAGCAGGTGGGTGAGGAGCAGTCGCTGGGCTTCAATAGGGAGGCGGAGCAAGCTTCGAGGGTGGTACCACGAGGGGTGTTGGAATTGCGGACAGCCAGAGCATGATTACCGGAACTGCATGGCCAAGGAACGAAAGGTGTTTTGTTATCGGTGTGGCAGACCGGATACCTTCAGTCCGAAATGCCCCAAATGCTCGGGTAACTGACAGAAGAGCACGATGAAGACGGGAGAATCGCGCCCGTAAAGAATTCTCGCAAGGAAGTAGGTTTAGATCTGGTGGAGGTTAGGAATAAGCATATTAAGTTAGGGAATAAGAATTATAATATACGGCACTTACCTTATGAGGAGCGAATTAGGGCATATTTCGAGGCTCGCAACCGAATATTCGATGAGCGCTTGTTAGACGGAATGTACTAGTCACGCGCAGAATGAAGAAGGCGCGCGACCGATTCCGGCGGAGACGCCAAGTCAGGCGGCAGGTGGTAGGAGCAGTGACCAGGAGAGCTCAGTCGGACTCCCGTGTGTTCGCAGAGATCAGCCTGGGTGGCCGGCAGCTGCGTGGATTGCTCGACTTGGGCGCGATTGTGAGTCTCTTGGGAAGAGGATGCCGGGAATTAGCAGAAGAGTTAGATCTGCTGGTGACACCGTACGTGTCAACCGAGCACACCGCTTCTGGGGAAATTAGGTCGATTATCGGTAGAATGGTAGTACCTGTGGGATACAGAGGCGAGATTAGGGAAATAATTATGAATCTGTGCCCGTACCTAGAGCAGACAGCTTACCTGGGGATCGATTTTTGGCGTACCTTCCGGATAGCACCAGAAGTGGTCGGTACTGAGGCGCCGGTCGTGGATGCCCTCGAGATGATCGAGGCAGTGGCGGAGCAGATAGCTCATTATGTGGACGATGACGCGGAGAAAATCGAACCGGACGCATGGGAGTTACAGGAGGATCAGAAGTCAGCCTTAGAAGTCATAAAG
This sequence comes from Drosophila histrio, assembly GCA_958299025.2. Lineage (NCBI taxonomy): Eukaryota > Metazoa > Arthropoda > Insecta > Diptera > Drosophilidae > Drosophila > Drosophila histrio. Next base: position 6,905,382 of record OY282582.1, read on the forward strand.
CAAAAGTTCTTATTATTATTTATTATTGAATTAATTTATTATTATCATTAATTAGTATTACTATTTATTATTGAATTAAATTATTTTTTTGTACGTGGTCGGTTCCTATTTATTTATTTATTTCGTGGTCCTATTTATTTGTTTATTTGGCGTATTGTTTATTTGGTGTGTTTATTAATTTATTTTGGCATAATTATTTGTTTGTGTTGCGCATTTACTTGTGTATCTGGTGGATTTAATTATTGATATAATAAAATACAAGAATAGGATTTATATCAGATTTGTGGATTTATTAGTGGTCTAGAATTTACAAGCTTCGTGTCAGTGGGTTTACTTTTTTTTTGTGAAAGTAACAATAAGCAGAATATGGCAGAAGCCGGCCACGGTCGGCATACGCGTAGTAATCCGAACTAGGGATGGCACGAAAAATCATATAATTAACATTAATCGATAATTTTGTTTCAATTCACGATTAAATTGTATTGCAAAATGGGTTGCGACTAATCGAATCATTAATCGATTATATGCTGAAATAATCGCATCACAATTTGCGCGGAAATGCTGAAAAAGAGACGGCAAGAAGATAGATTTTCTACGATATAGCACCAACCTTTAGTAAAGTGTGAAAATATTATTCCAAAATGATCGAAAAAGAAGTGCAGTGCTGATTGTGACGGGTGCTACTGATACTGAAAATAAGATGAGGTCATCTGTCGAATCTATAGATTCTACATTCCCAATCATATGAATAATAATCTATTATTTATATACAACGAAATACATAAATCGTTGTTGGTATCAAATAGCATTTGCATAACATATTCACAAAAATTGGCCAATATTAAAAAATCAATTGATTCATCGATTATTTTAATTTTGAACTTTTTTTGACATCCCAAGTAGTGATATAAGATTCTTTCCAAATATATGGAAAGATTAATGATTTCAGAAATAGATTGAAAAGCGATAGGAACGGTGCAGCTAGAGAAGTACAGCAATCCTTAAGGACACAACTAGGAATGTTGTCAGGCCCGGAAAGAAGCAAGATTTTAAAGACTTAATAGAAGATAACATAGAGTTTTGAGTGATATGAAGAGCAAATATATTGTAAGAGGATATTATATTATAAGGATAAGTCGAGTTAGTAGGGAAGATAGAGAGTAGGTTGATTGGATAAATTTAACAAACATTTCAGCGGCTGCAAAATTTTCACTGACCTTATCAATTTCCTTTGCAAAAACAGCTACGTGGTAATTGTTTGCATGGTAATAGCGGATTAAGGGGAGAAGGATGCTGCAAGTCTTAAGGAAATGACAGTAAGAATGACCTAGAGACGACAGTATTTGCAAAGTCATTGATAAATACCAGATCGAGGATTCTATTCAAATGATTCTTGTCAGAGTTCATTTAAAAAAATAAAAAGTAAAGGGTCTAAAAAATCAAACACACAATCTAAGAAATCATGTTGTTTTAAAGGATCAAGATAGTTTGTGCTAATGAAGAAAGATAACGGAATGTTAGTCAAATTAAAATCGACCAGCAGAACAAACGGGTCGTTGTCCCTCACTTGAAGAGACTTCTTTCAAACAAGCGATATGTTGGATATAAACTTGAATATCAGAAGCTTTAATGGATATGGAAACGTTACTTTAACGTTTTCAACATCAGTAGGCACAGTAAAAAAAAAGTTTAGATTGAAGAGTTGATTTAGTGGCAATCAGTACGCCACCACCTCGGCGAATCAATCGATATATATATAGAATAGTTGTTCGACAAATTTGCGCAATCAGATACCGTTGGAGTGAGATATAGTGTTAATATCAGACTCATAGGAAAAGCTACTCAATAGTAGTGTTTTTAGTTTGTATAAAAGGCCTCTAATCTGCAAAGAAGATTATCATATCCGCTCTCGCTCTTGCCAACCACTATAAAGTCGATCGCTATGATACTTGTAGCAAATGGCTTAGCGCTGTTATACTGTTAATTTAAGCTGTGTTATCTTAACAAACATGCTTGTTATTTTTCTTATTGCTTATTTTGCTTTGATTTGAGCGTCCCAGCGTCATTTCTGTACTTACATACATATTTACAGTTTTCGACGCCTCCTTTGCTTACAAGTGTTTGTGCGTTTGTCGTTTGTGCTTTTGTTTTGCACCGCTGTCCCACAAGCTACTGTTGCTGCTGTCTTATTTTTTTTACTCAGAGTTAAGATTGAGTGATTTTGTATTTGTTTTTACATTTGAACCCCTATAGGAAATATGTCGTGCTGCAAGAAAGCCTGCTCTTTCAAGCGTGCTGATGATTCGGTTCAACCACAGTTTGTGCACTACTGGTTGTGTGATAATGTCATGCATGCTAAGTGTGCCGGGCTCTTCGGTCGGGACTGTGATAAGGTTACTGCTATCCCTAAAAAAGATTGTGGTGACTCAAAATGGTCTTGCCCCGCGTGTAGCGAAATACAATTTGATTTCTCCAGAATGTATAATTCTGTGAGGAATCATTTTCTTAAATTACATAATGTAGCTAAGCGTCTCTCTAGTGAGTTTGATTCAAGCCTTGAGTTGCTTAGTCAATTCATATTTGATACTACACCCAACTATTTTGAATTCCCAATTTTTGAATGTTCCGAACATCCAGACGCCTTCGGGCGGGTTGTATCTAGTCGAAAAGGTATAACCTCCCGTAATTCGCCCCCTAAAGAAATTAATACTAATAGTACAGTTTCTTTGCCTCAAGCACCCATACTTAATGTTGTTGCGCCACGTAAGCAAGTATTCCATTAAAATAAGTGTGCCTCATGACTCTTTTGCAGTCATTTGTGACCCAAAATTTTGGCCACCGCAAGTGATTGTTCATGAGTTTAAACCGAAAAGGCGATTTGCATATTTCCCTTCCAAATAATAATTCTGCCTCATCCACCAGCAATGTCCCAAAAAACTAGACCCTTTTGAAGACCTAATCCTTATTAAATACCACAATGTCAGAGGCCTTTTATCCAAACTTAAATCCCTATTTTTGAGCAGCTTTTCCTTTGAGTCTGACATTATCGCTCTATCTGAGACTTGGCTAACGCCAACAGTATCTGATAGCGAAATTTTGTCAAACAACTATTCCATCTATAGATATGATCGATTGATTCGTCGAGGTGGTGGCGTATTGATTGCCATTAAAGCAATTTTTCAATCTGAACGTATTTCCTTCACTATTCCTACTGATGTTGAAATTGTTTCCGTTAAAGTAACGTTTCCATATCAATCACCATCTTCTGATATTCAAGTTTATATGCAACATATTGCTTGTTTAATAGAAGTCTTCCTTCAAGTGAGTGACAAGGACCTGTTTGTTGTGCTGGGCGATTTTAATTTGCCTAATATTTCATGGTCTTTCTTTAATAGCGCAAACTATCTTGTTCCTTCAAATCATCATGATTTAATAGATTATGTGCTTGATTTTTCATTATTTCAAATGAACTCTGTAAAGAATCACTTGAATAGAATCCTTGATCTGGCATTTATCAATGATTTTGCAAATACTGCCGCCTCTAGGTCATTCCCACTGTCAGTCCCTGAAGACTTACATCATCCTGCTCTAGAAATTTCTATTTCAATTTCTAAACCCCTCAATCCGCATTTTTTATGCAAACAAGTACCGCGTCGCTGTTTTCGCAAAAGTAATTATTCATTGCTTAATGAACTTATTCTTGCAACCGACTGGTCCTTTTTAGAAAAAACGGTGGACATTAATGCTGTCCTTAACACATTCTATATGACCTTGAACACACTCCTTGATGTGTGTATCCCCAACTTTATACCGTTGTTGTGTTCATCAAAGCCCCCTTGGCTTACACCAAGACTATCTTATTTAAAAAATTTGAAATCCAAATATTTTAAAAAGTTTAAGAAGTCGGGATCAAGTTTTGACTGGTCTAAATATTCTGTGACCAAGTCGAACTTCGCTCTACTGAACTCTAGTTGCTATGAGACAGTTTACCCGTGACCCTAAACAATTTTATAAATTTGTTAACTTGAAGCGTAAATCTCCGAATTTACCTTCCTCTTTTTTTTCTTGGGACTGATAAGGCCAGCGGCGATTCTGCAGCTGCTGAACTTTTTGCTAAATTTTTCCAATCAACCTATTCTCCTATTTCCCTCCTTAACTCTTCTTCTTATCCTTATAACATAATATCCTCTTATAGTATATTTGCTCCCCATATTTCTTACAACACCTCTTCTCTTCTATTATGTCTTTAAAATCTACTTTCTCTCCTGTGCCTGACAACATTCCTAGTTGTGTCCTTAAGGAGTGCTGTACTTCTCTAACCGCACCGTTGCTAAAGCTTTTCAATCAGTCTTTCTACATCTTTGGAACGAATCCTATACCATTCCTCTCCACAAAAAAGGTGGTAAGTCTGATATTTCTAATTACAGAGGCATTGCAAAGCTATCAGCTATTCCTAAACTTTTTGAAAAAATCCTTGTTTCGTCTTTGCAACATCTCTGTAAATCAATTATTTCTCCTGTCCAACATGGATTTGTAAGGGGTCGGTCTACCAAATTGCTTGAATTTTTCACCTTGGTAAATGAGGCATTTCAAACGAAAAGGCAAACTGATGTTATTTATACTGACTTCAGTAAAGCCTTTGACTCCGTGATCCACAACCTATTACTCCACAAACTTGAATGTATAGGCTTCCGTCTCTCCTTTTTAAGTTGGATATCCACCTGCTTAAGAGGTAGAACCCAAAAAGTGCTCCTTAGGTCTACCGTTTCTAGTTCGGTTCAAATTACTTCTGGGGTACCTCAAGGTAGTCACTTGGGACCTTTATTTTTTACCCTTTTTATTAACGACCTTCCCTCCATCCTATCTCATTCTTACATTCTTATGTATGCAGATGATGTTAAGCTTATTTTCTCAAACACTGATCCCCTACTTCATTATCGTCTACAAGATGATTTGAACGCTATTCAATTATGGTGTTCGGCCAATAAATTGTATCTTAATTGTTCTAAGTGTATGCTCATGACATGATTGACAATACGCCATTGCATCGAATTTCTACAGTGAAAGACCTTGGAGTTTTATTTGATTGCAAATTGAACTTTAATTTGCACATCTCCACAATAATTAATGAAGCCAGAGGAGTACTTGGTTTTATTAAACGCTGGCCGAAAGAATTCAACGACCCTTTCAACACTAAACTCCTTTAGGTCTCTTTAGTCTGTCCTATCCTGGAATACTGTTCATGTATATGGTGTCCTCAATACCGTAATAACCAGGATCGAATTGAGTCCGTTCAAAAGCAGTTTTTGCTTTTTGCCCTACATGGTTTAAACTGAGATCCCAACCTTCGTTTACCATCGTACTCAAGTCGACTTCTTCTTCTGAATCTTCCGTCTTTAGTCCATCGTGGAAAAACTCTTGGTGTGATTTTTCTTCACAAATTGATTATTGGCGAGATTGATTCTAGTTTCCTCTTAAGTCGACTAAATTTTTCGGTCCCCCTTAGGCCCACCACAAATTACCAGCCTTTAGCTCTTCCAACATGCACTACTGATTATGCTTTGCACTGTTCATTTCGTATTTTGTGTTTAGATTATAATAATGTTTACCACGGTTTCTCTGCAGAACTCTCTCTCACCACTATAAAGCGCTCCCCTTTCCTTTCAAGAAATCATTGATTTTTCCAATAATAATATTAAATATAACATATAACTAATACTCATGCCCTCACTTCCTAATTTTGTACTAAGACTAATTTGATTATACTACTATTTGACTATAATACTATGTGACTACACAATCACTAATACTATTAGCTTGCTAACAATTTAGTTATACTCACATTCAACAAACACTAATTCCTATACTTTTAAACACATTAATTGTACTAATACTTATTGATCTGATTGGGTTTTTCTGGGATATTCCCCAATCCTTGCAACAAATGTTGGATCTTTTACAGTCATAACTTTGAGTACCCCCAGACCGTTAATTTTTAATTTTTTTCTTTTCAGTTTAGATTTAAATAATAATATTATTTATTAATTTATAATATCTTAATTTTGTACTGTGTATATTTTCTTGTCGACTGCTTTTAGTCGCACTAAATAAATAAATAAATAAATAAAGCGCCACGTGACACAATGTATAGCGCCAATGCGGCCGATAGCGCAAATCATCAGATTATCATATGCGCTCTCGCTTGCGCAAATGGCATTTTCATACACTTTCTTGCTTTGGCCAAAAATTGGAATTAAAACAAATTCTTTGATATCTGCCTTATTGATGATTAGATTCTCAAAAGACCCTAGGCAGTATAATTTTGCTAACACTAAACGTAAGTATTCTACCTATCCCTCTTTATTCTATGAAAACTCGAAAGCACAAGCCGATCAGGCGATTTCCGATCTTTTTGCAACGTTTTTTCAAACCCCTTACTCTTTGTCTAACAACTCTTACGAATAAAATATCCGAATAATTTTCAGGTAAGGAATCGCGGAGATAGTTAAGCCGGGAATATTGTCCGGTCCTGACGGAGTTCCCGGTTGTGTACTTCGGTACGGTGCCAGTGCTTTATGTAAACCGCTATTAAAACTATTTGCTTTATCCCTTGAATCACCAATTTTTCCCTCCATTTGGAAGCAATCATTTGTTATTCCCCTCCATACAAAAGGAAGTAAGTCTGACGCCAAAAACTTCTGCAGAATTTCTAAATTTCCCGCTATTCCTAAACTTTTCGAGAAGAGTTTTACAAGTCATGTACAAAATTTTTGTTGTTCTTTCATTTCTCCCTACCAGCATGGAATTGTGAAACGGAGGTCGGAGATTTTCTAAATTTCCCGTTATTCCTAAACTATTCGAGAAGAGTTTTACAAGTCATGTACAAAATTTTGTTGTTCTTTCATTTCTCCCTACCAGCATGGATTTGTGAAACGGAGGTCGGAGAATTTCTAAATTTTCCGTTATTCCTCAACTTTTCGAGAAGGGTCTTACAATTCATGTACAACATTTTTGTAGTTCTTTCATTTCTCCCTACCAGCATGGATTTGTGAAACGCAGGTCCACTACTACCAATCACCTGAGCTGTTTCGAAAATAGAGAAAAATGATGTCATCTATACCGATTTCAGCAAAGTCTTTGACTCAGTTAACCTTTCCCTTTTATTACACAAGCTTGACCCAATTGGTCTTCCGAAGAAATTTGTTTGCTGGATTTTAAGCTATAGAAAGCAAATAACTCAAAAATGTATGTTTCATAACTTTTTGCTAAGTCATATCGGCCCCCTTCTTTTCACACTGTTCATAAATGATCTACCTACAGATTTTAAGCTGTCTACAGACGGTCCCTTTTTGAGTGCCCCTTTTTTTTAAAAAAGCCATCGCTCTCGCGTGAACGAGATTTTATTGCTTCGGTCAAAAAGCGAAGCTGACCGATGAAAATAGAACGTGTTCTATTGTCTTTCATTTTTTGCGTCGGTCAAATGCCTACTAGATTGACGAACTTTTGTATGAAATTGTTTAGAGTGTGACCAGAATCAATGAGTAAAAAACCGATGGTATTTTTGCTTCTCAACCGATGCAAATATTGTGAATGGCAATTTTTTTCGTTGGTCAAAAAGTGGCACTCAAAAAGGGACCGTCTGAAGACAGCTTAAAACATTCTCGAGTTAATGTATGCGAATGATGCTAAAATGTATCTGCAATTAATGATTGGCCATGCCATATTAAATTGCAGGAAGATATTCACTCTTTTCAGTCACGGTGCTGTGTGAATCTATTAAATTTAAACAGTTAAAAATGTAACGGGATGTCTGATCGTCCAACTTCGGATCAGTAGAACTTGCCGGTGGGCAAGTAGCAAGGGTTCGATAGGTGGCAGCAAGTCGACGTCACAACAAAATAAATAACACCAGCACACAGCTCGAATTCAAAACCAACAGTGAAACTTTATTTCCTTTCAACTCCACGCATAGCCCAAAACCAATGTTTGGCGCTCAAGAGCGAAGAGAGCATTTTCAAAGAGCAACAGCTTCATGTTACTTTAAATTTTTGTTCTCTTACTAACTATTTTCTACTACGTTTATACATCGGCCGCGTTGAACGCACGTAGGGATTCAATCATTCAACTGGCAAGGGTACTAACCGATGAATCGCTCTTTTGAAGACTCCTGTCTTAGTCCTTACGGCTGCTACGCGCACTTTGCCATCCGCGCTTCGTGTTGTCTCCTCCACTACTCCCAACATCCATTGCTGAGGGGGAGCGTTTTCGTCGTGAACCACGACCTCTAGATTGGGCTGTTGCGTTGACCACTTTTGACGCTGCTGTAGGCTCAGCAGGTAGTCTTTCGACCAGTCGACCCAAAATCGCTGCTTGATTCTTGAGATCAGCTGCCATCGTTGCAAGTAGCTTAGCTTGCTGTCTGGGACGGGACCTGTTGACGCGGATGGCAGCGCTGCGAGCGTTGTCCCGACGAGCAGATGCGCTTGAGTTATTGCCTTGCCGTCGTTCGGGTTGCTGCTGTCTGCTACGATTGGCCTGGAGTTGAGAATGGCCTCCACCTCTACCAAGACGGTTGCCAATCCGTCCTGTGGCAGCATTGCGCTTCCTATTGCCTTGACCATCAGCGTTTTGGCAGACTTTACCGCCGCTTCCCATAGGCTGCCGAAATGTGGCGCTCGAGTAGGTATGAATACAAACGTCACTCCCTTGGTTGCAGAGAACAACGTTATGGCATCCCGGTTGGCGATGAAACTGGCCTGTAGGTCCGACAATATGCGCGAAGCACCCACAAAATTGGTGGCATTGTCGCAGTGCATGCGCTTGACAAGTCCACGTCGGCCCACAAATCTGGATAAGCACATAAAAAAAGAATTAGTTGTTAGGTCGGCGACAATTTCTAAGTGTACAGCTTTGGACGTAAAACAAACAAATACCGCAACGTACATCTTTATAGGCACTCTGCCATGTATTCCTAACGTGACAGGTATTGGACCACAAAAGTCCACTCCGGTGATTTCAAACGGCCTATTTCCATGTAGCCGATTAGCGGGTAAGTTACCCATTATTTGCCCTGCCAATATCGGTTTATATCGAAACCAATGGACGAAACGACGCACTATTGCACTGCAGACCTGGCGAGCGTTTATCAGCCAAACTTGCTGTCGGAGCATGCTCATGAGCGCACGTGGGCCTGCATGGCAATTGGATCGATGCAAATATTGTAGATACAACTTGATAAAACGACATTCTTTTGGCATAAGCAACGGAAACCTTGCATTATAGAGCAGCGGTGCCTTTAATAATCGACCTCCAACACGCAGCAACCTCAGTTTTCGTTTGTCATTTTGATAAGGACACATAAATGGATTCAACTTCTGGTATGAAGATTTCAATACGTCTGGGTGCGTCTGTAACCAATGAAGAACTATTTCAGAATCCGACCAGAACACTATTCGCTATAGAGGCATGTGCAACAGGTTCCTCACTTTGTCCCACAAAGAAGCCTCTCGTCGAGGCATCACAGAATCCGTGAATTTGGCACTTGGTTCTCTTAGAGATGCCGACGTAACGGGGTATTCGGATTGACTCCAATTCTTCAAAGGACTTTGTAATGTCTTGCAATCTGTTGGGAAATTGATTGGGTATCCTATCGTTCCAATCGATCTTTTGCAGCCAAATTTCCTGCATCAAAATTTTCGCCTGAGTGACGATAGGGCATAGCAATCCAAGCGGATCGTATAACCGGGAGACAAACGACAGTCTGACACTTTTAGAGGGCAATACATCTAAAGATAAATTGTCTATAGAGTACTTAAACGCATCATCACGAGGACTCCAAATGAGCCCTAGCGTTTTAGTATCCTCTTGATGCCCAATGGGCACTGAATCGTCAGAAGCTTCACTTTCAAAGTGCTCACAATCTGATTACCATTTTGTCAAAATGAAGCCAAATGGATTTAAGACAGCGACCAGCTCTTTATGCAACAACTTCAACTCCTCAACAGTATTTGCGCCAGATATCAGATCATCCACATAAAAACTACTGTTAATTATTTTCGAAGCTAGTGGATGTGATTCTGCGTGCAGCTCACTTAAGTTTGTTAAGCTCCGAATTTCCATAAACGGCGCAGAAGCGGTCCCGTAAGTGACAGTGTTCAGCTGATATATTTGTAGTGGGTCTGAGGGCTTTTCTCTCCATAGAATTAGCTGAAATTTACGCTGTGTGGAGTCAATTTCGACTTGTCGATACATTTTGGTAATGTCAGCCGACAATGCAAATGGTCGAAGGCGAAATCGCAACAAAGTTGAGTATAGGAATGGTTGAATAGTGGGACCCACCATAAGAATGTCATTCAATGATTTCTCCGATGATGTTTTAGAGGACGCGTCAAACACTACTCTCAACTTTGTGGATGAGCTTTGAGGTCTGAGCACACATTGATATGGAATAAAATAATGAGGCTCATTTGGGATTGTGTTTTCAATTGCATTCATGTGACCTAGCGAAATGTACTCCATTATGAACTTGATATACATTTCGTGAATATCTGGCTGTTTAGAGACTCTTCTCTCCAAGGCTAGAAAACGCCTTTTAGCCCTTTCATATGATGCACCAAGACAATGTGGACTCGATTTAAATGGCAACTCAACACTGAGGCGACCCGAGGGTAGACGATTGATTGTGTCTACAAAGGCCTTTTCGCACAGGATTTGTTCAGGGGTATATAAGCTAGAATTTGATAGATTTGGAACTTCTTCCAACTCCCAGAACTTGCGAACAAGCGCATCCAACGAAATGGACTCCTGGATTGAACTATGGTCTTGGCTCACGCTGACAAGAGCTGTTGCTTGAGTTTCCAAGGAGCTCCTAGTTCGGCAACGTCCTGCTACAATCCAACCAAGAGCTGTAGCTCGCCATGTTGGGGATTCGCTACTTCCCTTTATGTGCCCTTCTTTCAGCAAATCAAAAAAGACATCTGCTCCAAGTAGCAAATCAATGCGTTGAGGTTTATGAAATTTGGGATCAGCCAATTCAACATCCTGCGGAACGCCAACGCTCCAAATGCGTTTTTCCGGCTGATACGTTAAAATGCTTCCCAAGGCAGCAAACTCATTCATTAATTCGAAATCGTCAACTCGAGACGCTATTGACGTCTGAACAATATGACGCACTGAAGATTTGCGTTTACCGATTCCCAGCAAATTAATATCCTTTCGCTCTCTTTTCAAGTCTAAGTTCCTAGCCAACTCTTCTGTCATGAAATTTACTTGCGATCACCCGAATCACTGCAGTTGCCAAAATAACTTGGTCCGAAACAGCTGCGACATGATTGACGGACGAAGTTGGAGCAGCAGCATGGGCAACTACCGGTTGGCTGGAAGACTCAGCTCGTTCTGAATCTAGCACATATTTATGTAGGAGAGTGTAATGAGGTTTCGAACAGACTGCAATTGCCTGATTTGCAAGTTCGAGTCGTATGACCCTTTTTCAAACAGTTGATACACAGCGTACAGTCATTGACAAATTTGAAGCGTTCTGCCAATGTCATTTTTCCATTCCTTTTCATCCCTTCTGAACTTGATTTCTGCTGTCGGGATCGACCAGATGACGACTCTTCAGTTGCAAGATGCTGAAAACGTCTATTAAGAGCAGCCTCACACTCTTCCCACGATGGAAGCTGAGTGTAATCAAGGCTCTCTTCCCATTTTGAACGCGTGCTGTGATCTACTTTGCTCATGATCAAATGTATAAGCAATAAGTTGGCAATTTGTTCGTGGTTGCCCAATGACAACAGAGATTCATAGCTTGCTCTAACTTTATCGATCAATGCTCGGACGAAGGGCCTTGCATTTTCGGAAGATCAAAAAGCTTTGCGATAGTGTCCGATACTATCAGAAAACTGTTGTCATATACCCGTTTTAATGCTGCTAGTGCCTTAGGATAGTTTTCCTCTGTTACCTGATAAGCCTGAACCGTTCCTAGCGCATCCTTCTCCAAACATGACAGAAGATGATTGAATTTCTCAATATTTGTAAAAGATACCTCACTATCGACCAAATTATCAAAAATGACAATGAAGTTCCTATAATCGGCATAGTTTCGACTAAACCTCGGCAGTTTCACATAGGGTAAATGCCTATGATGCGAAACGGTTGGGAGCATTGTAGAATTAAAACTTTCCCTATAAGACTTGGGTTTCCTGGCTTTGTTCATTAACATTGGCTTTGTGGTAATACACAGATTCTCCAAGTCTGCTCTAGAGGCTAGCGACGGGTCAATTTGGTCTAATTCCTTTTGAATATTAAAGACATCATCAATATAGCGGGTCAAAATATCCAACCTACACTCAAGCTCCATGGACTCAATATTGCCTGGAGTATCTTGCGCAAATTTATTTATTCGCAGAGTATCGCGAAGAACGTTCTTATGTGAGAGAAGCAAGCAATCCGCTTTGCTGGTGTTGAGGTCGTCGGAATAGTTCCCCTTTCCTCGTTTTCCAACCATATTCAAATATATATATTTTTTTAAATATATATATATGCAAAGGATAAATGCACTGTGCCCAATATATTGGGACGACACTATTTTCTTATAGTCAACTATTCAATGAGTGACTAATATACTACGACGACACTGTAACAGTTGCACCGTGTAACAACCAGTGCTCGAACGCACAGTGTCTAATATATACGGACGACACTGTTCTACTGACTGCAGCACTTTGACAATGCTTAACAACGGCAGCGCTGCGATGGCTGGCAGAGCAACTCACACAACTAAGCAACGAGATATGCTTATGGGTCGAATGCAGCGCACGATGACCGCTGGCAGAACAACTATTAAGCAACAACAACAGGTGCTTATGATTTCAATGCAGCGTACGATGACTGCGCGCTGGCAGAAAACCTCACTCTATAGAGCAGCAACTATGCTAGAGGCTGCAGCGACGCAAGCACTATTGACTGCAGCACTAGGCTAATACTTAACAAAAGCAGCGACGCGATGGCTGGCAGAGCAACTCACACGACTTAGCAGCGAGATGCTAAGGGCAAGAAAGCAGTGGCGAGACCGCTGGCAGACCAAATGTTAAGCGACAACAACAACAACAGGTGCTTAAGAGTCGATGACTGCGCGCTGGCAGATAACTTCACTTGTAGGGCAGCAACTATATGCTAGAGTAGTGAGGCATCGCGCAAGCGCGGGAGACGGAATAAGAGAATCGAAGAAATGACCGAAATGATCAAAGCAACGAGCAATGCTGCCAATGGCGAAGTAACCGCAACGAAGACGAGGACAAAGAGAAGCAACGGACAGCAAAGAGCAGCGAACCTTGCACTCATGCGAAATTTGGAGCAGCCAAATTAAACGGTTATTTTTCCAATAGTGACTTGTATATGTTGGCTTATGACCATATGAATAATATAATATATAATATAATATACGAACTCCAAGCCGACGAAAGCGGACTTGCAAAACAAGAAAAAAATTTTGCCCTGAAGACGACAGCCGACGGCAGTCGAAATATATCGGCAAACAATTATTTAAAAATGCAATAAATAATAACACCAAGACCTAGAGCCAGCCAAACATTTCTAATATATAATAAATATTTATGATCGCTTCAACAGCTGTGCGAGCAATGACTTATTTCTTATTAACATTATTTATGGTTGTAGCGTTTATATAATTATATAACGGAGTTTATATATATAATATATGACAAATAATGAGCAATCGACGAATGCAAAATAGAAGCGGCCACTCTGACAAGCAATTACAAATTCCATACACATGTCCGCGGAAGTACATATGTCTCTATGTTGATGCAGACATAGGTATAACGCTTGTAAATATTAGCGTTTGCTTGCACATTAACACAAACTTGTGTTTAATGTTTTATTTTATTTGGCCGCACTTATATTGCACTCGTTACCTGGTAAGAACTTTTTTGAAATGCGTGACAATTCATCCTCCAACTTTCAAATCCAGTCCTCTCCAGTCTTCAACCCAAAGTGTAGTAATTCCAGTCCACCCGGGGGCGCCAAAATGATCGTCCAACTTCGGATCAGTAGAACTTGCCGGTGGGCAAGTAGCAAGGGTTCGATAGGTGGTAGCAAGTCGACGTCACAACAAAATAAATAACACCAGCGCACAGCTCGAATTCAAAACGAACAGTGAAACTTTATTTCCTTTCAACTCCGCGCATAGCCCAAAACCAATGTTTGGCGCTCAAGAGCGAAGAGAGCATTTTCAAAGAGCAACAGCTTTATGTTACTTTACATTTTTGTTCTCTTACTAACTATTATCTACTACATTTATACAATGTCATTTTACTGATCTAACCATTATTTGGCGTCATACTCTCTGTATGGAGGTCATCTTGACACGATTTTTCTAGATCATGAACTTAAATTTTCTGACCATATTTCTTAAACGGTTAATAAAGCTTAACAGTTTTGGGTTTTATAAAGAGCTGGTCGAAGGAATTCAATGACCCGTACATAACAAAGATTCCCTACATCCCTAGTACGTCCGATTTTGGAATACAGTTAATTTGTTTGGTGTTCACAGTAGTGTTCACCAAGATCGCATTGAATCGGTGCAAATCAAATTTCTTTTATTTGCATTGCGCGGCCTAAATTGGAATGCATATGTAAGTCTGCTTCTTCAAATGCTAGTAGACTTCTTTTAATTAACCTTCCCTCTTTAGTAAATCGTAGAATAAGGCTTGGTATAGGTTTTATATATAAACGATGTCCGGTGACATTGACTTCTATTAATTAACCTTCCCTCTTTAGTAAATCGTAGAATAAGGCTTGGTATAGTTTTTATTTATAAACGATGTCCGGTGACATTGAGTCTGTCGAACTGATGTCACAGCTCTTTTTTCATATTCCCTTTAGAGTATCTAGAAATTATACCCCTCTTCTTCTTCGTCTTTGTAGATCAAATTACGCATTTCATGAGCATTTTAGAAATTTATGTTCAGAATATAATAGACTCTATCATATTTTCTCAAAGGCTAACTCGATTTTCCAACTTAAAATGTTACTACTTACTTACTTAGATCACCATTAGTTGTGTTGTTCTGTTTTCACCTTCCGTTTTCCTACTCAAGTCCGTAATTCCATATCTTTATATTCTCGCGTTCTATACTAAAATTCACATGCCCAAAATATAGTTTCTGTCCGCCCGCGAACGTGTCGTCCGTTGTGCGACTGTGCACCTGGGTCGTGAGGGCGATAGGTGTGGTTCTATTTTGTCTGGGATCCGCGCTTAACAAGTTTCGACTTGGTGTCGCTTGGACCACTTGAACGTGCATACTTTGTACGTCAACGACAAAAAAAAATATACATATTAACTCATTAGTGGGTCAAATTTATCCACCCAATATTTCAGCTAACAGTCAGGCTAAATATCAGGGTACTGTTCCTCCCGCTTCGCAAACACTCTGCTTTACAATCCACCACACATCAGGCATAAGCATCATCTCATCATGCTAGTAGCGATAACGGAAGTTATTTTGACAACATTAGTCGTCAAGGTAAAAGATAAAACTGGATCATTTCAGTGGGCCAGAGCGCTTTTGAGGAATAAGCCAAATCTCTGCAAATCAAAAAGCAGCGTAACGATGGTCGCCTATTAGGCATATGCAAGGCTTAATAGAACGTCAAATTTAATTTAACTTTTTGCCAAACATCGGTTTCTTGCTTGCGGGCAATGTATATCGAATTCATGAAACAGCTTGTAACCAAATTCCCGAAGAGCCGCATTACTTTGTGACATACCAATGTGTATTGAGGCCGCAAAGCTCATCCACAAAACTTAGAGTAGTTTTTGATGCAAGTAGCAAAGCTTCATCACAAGTTTTGTATGGTTGGTCCAACCATTCAACCATGTCTTTATTCTGCTTTCTTCGTTTCCGAATACGACAACAGGAGTTACGGCGGGCATCCCAAAAATGTACCAAATTCCCATTGACGAGACCCAGCGCAATTTTCAATTGATCGTCTGGAGAGAGTCAATCATCGAGATTGGCACTTAAAACAAAGTCGCTCCGTCGCTTGCAGTTGTGCGCCGCCAACTAATAGCTAAGCTATGTGTTAAGATTAAACCATTGATCGATATTTCAATATATCAAGTTGTGTTCTGGTCTGATTCGGAGGTTGTACTACATTGGCTACAAATTTAAATCAAAACTCGATTTAAATGGCAACTCAACACTGAGGCGACCCGAGGGTAGACGATTGATTGTGTCTACAAAGGCCATTTCGCACAGGATTTGTTCAGGGGTATATAAGCTAGAATTTGATAGATTTGGAACTTCTTCCAACTCCCAGAACTTGCGAACAAGCGCATCCAACGAAAAGGACTCCTGGATTGAACTATGGTCTTGGCTCACGCTGACAAGAGCTGTTGCTTGAGTTTCCAAGGAGCTCCTAGTTCGGAAACGTCCTGCTACAATCCAACCAAGAGCTGTAGCTCGCCATGTTGGGGATTCGCTACTTCCCTTTATGTGCCCTTCTTTCAGCAAATCAAAAAAGACATCTGCTCCAAGTAGCAAATCAATGCGTTGAGGTTTATGAAATTTGGGATCAGCCAATTCAACATCCTGCGGAACGCCAACGCTCCAAATGCGTTTTTCCGGCTGATACGTTAAAATGCTTCCCAAGGCAGCAAACTCATTCATTAATTCGAAATCGTCAACTCGAGACGCTATTGACGTCTGAACAATATGACGCACTGAAGATTTGCGTTTACCGATTCCCAGCAAATTAATATCCTTTCGCTCTCTTTTCAAGTCTAAGTTCCTAGCCAACTCTTCTGTCATGAAATTTACTTGCGATCACCCGAATCACTGCAGTTGCCAAAATAACTTGGTCCGAAACAGCTGCGACATGATTGACGGACGAAGTTGGAGCAGCAGCATGGGCAACTACCGGTTGGCTGGAAGACTCAGCTCGTTCTGAATCTAGCACATATTTATGTAGGAGAGTGTAATGAGGTTTCGAACAGACTCTGCAATTGCCTGATTTGCAAGTTCGAGTCGTATGACCCTTTTTCAAACAGTTGATACACAGCGTACAGTCATTGACAAATTTGAAGCGTTCTGCCAATGTCATTTTTCCATTCCTTTTCATCCCTTCTGAACTTGATTTCTGCTGTCGGGATCGACCAGATGACGACTCTTCAGTTGCAAGATGCTGAAAACGTCTATTAAGAGCAGCCTCACACTCTTCCCACGATGGAAGCTGAGTGTAATCAAGGCTCTCTTCCCATTTTGAACGCGTGCTGTGATCTACTTTGCTCATGATCAAATGTATAAGCAATAAGTTGGCAATTTGTTCGTGGTTGCCCAATGACAACAGAGATTCATAGCTTGCTCTAACTTTATCGATCAATGCTCGGACGAAGGGCCTTGCATTTTCGGAAGATCAAAAAGCTTTGCGATAGTGTCCGATACTATCAGAAAACTGTTGTCATATACCCGTTTTAATGCTGCTAGTGCCTTAGGATAGTTTTCCTCTGTTACCTGATAAGCCTGAACCGTTCCTAGCGCATCCTTCTCCAAACATGACAGAAGATGATTGAATTTCTCAATATTTGTAAAAGATACCTCACTATCGACCAAATTATCAAAAATGACAATGAAGTTCCTATAATCGGCATAGTTTCGACTAAACCTCGGCAGTTTCACATAGGGTAAATGCCTATGATGCGAAACGGTTGGGAGCATTGTAGAATTAAAACTTTCCCTATAAGACTTGGGTTTCCTGGCTTTGTTCATTAACATTGGCTTTGTGGTAATACACAGATTCTCCAAGTCTGCTCTAGAGGCTAGCGACGGGTCAATTTGGTCTAATTCCTTTTGAATATTAAAGACATCATCAATATAGCGGGTCAAAATATCCAACCTACACTCAAGCTCCATGGACTCAATATTGCCTGGAGTATCTTGCGCAAATTTATTTATTCGCAGAGTATCGCGAAGAACGTTCTTATGTGAGAGAAGCAAGCAATCCGCTTTGCTGGTGTTGAGGTCGTCGGAATAGTTCCCCTTTCCTCGTTTTCCAACCATATTCAAATATATATATTTTTTTAAATATATATATATGCAAAGGATAAATGCACTGTGCCCAATATATTGGGACGACACTATTTTCTTATAGTCAACTATTCAATGAGTGACTAATATACTACGACGACACTGTAACAGTTGCACCGTGTAACAACCAGTGCTCGAACGCACAGTGTCTAATATATACGGACGACACTGTTCTACTGACTGCAGCACTTTGACAATGCTTAACAACGGCAGCGCTGCGATGGCTGGCAGAGCAACTCACACAACTAAGCAACGAGATATGCTTATGGGTCGAATGCAGCGCACGATGACCGCTGGCAGAACAACTATTAAGCAACAACAACAGGTGCTTATGATTTCAATGCAGCGTACGATGACTGCGCGCTGGCAGAAAACCTCACTCTATAGAGCAGCAACTATGCTAGAGGCTGCAGCGACGCAAGCACTATTGACTGCAGCACTAGGCTAATACTTAACAAAAGCAGCGACGCGATGGCTGGCAGAGCAACTCACACGACTTAGCAGCGAGATGCTAAGGGCAAGAAAGCAGTGGCGAGACCGCTGGCAGACCAAATGTTAAGCGACAACAACAACAACAGGTGCTTAAGAGTCGATGACTGCGCGCTGGCAGAGAACTTCACTTGTAGGGCAGCAACTATATGCTAGAGTAGTGAGGCATCGCGCAAGCGCGGGAGACGGAATAAGAGAATCGAAGAAATGACCGAAATGATCAAAGCAACGAGCAATGCTGCCAATGGCGAAGTAACCGCAACGAAGACGAGGACAAAGAGAAGCAACGGACAGCAAAGAGCAGCGAACCTTGCACTCATGCGAAATTTGGAGCAGCCAAATTAAACGGTTATTATTATATGAATAATATAATATATAATATAATATACGAACTCCAAGCCGACGAAAGCGGACTTGCAAAACAAGAAAAAAATTTTGCCCTGAAGACGACAGCCGACGGCAGTCGAAATATATCGGCAAACAATTATTTAAAAATGCAATAAATAATAACACCAAGACCTAGAGCCAGCCAAACATTTCTAATATATAATAAATATTTATGATCGCTTCAACAGCTGTGCGAGCAATGACTTATTTCTTATTAACATTATTTATGGTTGTAGCGTTTATATAATTATATAACGGAGTTTATATATATAATATATGACAAATAATGAGCAATCGACGAATGCAAAATAGAAGCGGCCACTCTGACAAGCAATTACAAATTCCATACACATGTCCGCGGAAGTACATATGTCTCTATGTTGATGCAGACATAGGTATAACGCTTGTAAATATTAGCGTTTGCTTGCACATTAACACAAACTTGTGTTTAATGTTTTATTTTATTTGGCCGCACTTATATTGCACTCGTTACCTGGTAAGAACTTTTTTGAAATGCGTGACAATTCATCCTCCAACTTTCAAATCCAGTCCTCTCCAGTCTTCAATCCAAAGTGTAGTAATGCCAGTCCACCCGGGGGCGCCAAAATGATCGTCCAACTTCGGATCAGTAGAACTTGCCGGTGGGCAAGTAGCAAGGGTTCGATAGGTGGCAGCAAGTCGACGTCACAACAAAATAAATAACACCAGCGCACAGCTCGAATTCAAAACGAACAGTGAAACTTTATTTCCTTTCAACTCCGCGCATAGCCCAAAACCAATGTTTGGCGCTCAAGAGCGAAGAGAGCATTTTCAAAGAGCAACAGCTTTATGTTACTTTACATTTTTGTTCTCTTACTAACTATTATCTACTACATTTATACAATGTCATTTTACTGATCTAACCATTATTTGGCGTCATACTCTCTGTATGGAGGTCATCTTGACACCATTTTTCTAGATCATGAACTTAAATTTTCTGACCATATTTCTTAAACGGTTAATAAAGCTTAACAGTTTTGGGTTTTTTTAAAGAGCTGGTCGAAGGAATTCAATGACCCGTACATAACAAAGATTCCCTACATCCCTAGTACGTCCGATTTTGGAATACAGTTAATTTGTTTGGTGTTCACAGTAGTGTTCACCAAGATCGCATTGAATCGGTGCAAATCAAATTTCTTTTATTTGCATTGCGCGGCCTAAATTGGAATGCATATGTAAGTCTGCTTCTTCAAATGCTAGTAGACTTCTTTTAATTAACCTTCCCTCTTTAGTAAATCGTAGAATAAGGCTTGGTATAGGTTTTATATATAAACGATGTCCGGTGACATTGACTTCTATTAATTAACCTTCCCTCTTTAGTAAATCGTAGAATAAGGCTTGGTATAGTTTTTATTTATAAACGATGTCCGGTGACATTGAGTCTGTCGAACTGATGTCACAGCTCTTTTTTCATATTCCCTTTAGAGTATCTAGAAATTATACCCCTCTTCTTCTTCGTCTTTGTAGATCAAATTACGCATTTCATGAGCATTTTAGAAATTTATGTTCAGAATATAATAGACTCTATCATATTTTCTCAAAGGCTAACTCGATTTTCCACCTTAAAATGTTACTACTTACTTACTTAGATCACCATTAGTTGTGTTGTTCTGTTTTCACCTTCCGTTTTCCTACTCAAGTCCGTAATTCCATATCTTTATATTCTCGCGTTCTATACTAAAATTCACATACCCAAAATATAGTTTCTGTCCGCCCGCGAACGTGTCGTCCGTTGTGCGACTGTGCACCTGGGTCGTGAGGGCGATAGGTGTGGTTCTATTTTGTCTGGGATCCGCGCTTAACAAGTTTCGACTTGGTGTCGCTTGGACCACTTGAACGTGCATACTTTGTACGTCAACGACAAAAAAAAATATACATATTAACTCATTAGTGGGTCAAATTTATCCACCCAATATTTCAGCTAACAGTCAGGCCAAATATCAGGGTACTGTTCCTCCCGCTTCGCAAACACTCTGCTTTACAATCCACCACACATCAGGCATAAGCATCATCTCATCATGCTAGTAGCGATAACGGAAGTTATTTTGACAACATTAGTCGTCAAGGTAAAAGATAAAACTGGATCATTTCAGTGGGCCAGAGCGCTTTTGAGGAATAAGCCAAATATCTGCAAATCAAAAAGCAGCGTAAAGATGGTCGCCTATTAGGCATATGCAAGGCTTAATAGAACGTCAAATTTAATTTAACTTTTTGCCAAACATCGGTTTCTTGCTTGCGGGCAATGTATATCGAATTCATGAAACAGCTTGTAACCAAATTCCCGAAGAGCCGCATTACTTTGTGACATACCAATGTGTATTGAGGCCGCAAAGCTCATCCACAAAACTTAGAGTAGTTTTTGATGCAAGTAGCAAAGCTTCATCACAAGTTTTGTATGGTTGGTCCAACCATTCAACCATGTCTTTATTCTGCTTTCTTCGTTTCCGAATACGACAATAGGAGTTACGGCGGGCATCCCAAAAATGTACCAAATTCCCATTGACGAGACCCAGCGCAATTTTCAATTGATCGTCTGGAGAGAGTCAATCATCGAGATTGGCACTTAAAACAAAGTCGCTCCGTCGCTTGGAGTTGTGCGCCGCCAACTAATAGCTAAGCTATGTGTTAAGATTAAACCATTGATCGATATTTCAATATATCAAGTTGTGTTCTGGTCTGATTCGGAGGTTGTACTACATTGGCTACAAATTTAAATCAAAACTCGATTTAAATGGCAACTCAACACTGAGGCGACCCGAGGGTAGACGATTGATTGTGTCTACAAAGGCCATTTCGCACAGGATTTGTTCAGGGGTATATAAGCTAGAATTTGATAGATTTGGAACTTCTTCCAACTCCCAGAACTTGCGAACAAGCGCATCCAACGAAAAGGACTCCTGGATTGAACTATGGTCTTGGCTCACGCTGACAAGAGCTGTTGCTTGAGTTTCCAAGGAGCTCCTAGTTCGGCAACGTCCTGCTACAATCCAACCAAGAGCTGTAGCTCGCCATGTTGGGGATTCGCTACTTCCCTTTATGTGCCCTTCTTTCAGCAAATCAAAAAAGACATCTGCTCCAAGTAGCAAATCAATGCGTTGAGGTTTATGAAATTTGGGATCAGCCAATTCAACATCCTGCGGAACGCCAACGCTCCAAATGCGTTTTTCCGGCTGATACGTTAAAATGCTTCCCAAGGCAGCAAACTCATTCATTAATTCGAAATCGTCAACTCGAGACGCTATTGACGTCTGAACAATATGACGCACTGAAGATTTGCGTTTACCGATTCCCAGCAAATTAATATCCTTTCGCTCTCTTTTCAAGTCTAAGTTTCTAGCCAACTCTTCTGTCATGAAATTTACTTGCGACCCAGAATCTAAAAGTGCTCTAGCCAACTGGTAAGAACCGGACTGATCCATCACCCGAATCACTGCAGTTGCCAAAATAACTTGGTCCGAAACAGCTGCGACATGATTGACGGACGAAGTTGGAGCAGCAGCATGGGCAACTACCGGTTGGCTGGAAGACTCAGCTCGTTCTGAATCTAGCACATATTTATGTAGGAGAGTGTAATGAGGTTTCGAACAGACTCTGCAATTGCCTGATTTGCAAGTTCGAGTCGTATGACCCTTTTTCAAACAGTTGATACACAGCGTACAGTCATTGACAAATTTGAAGCGTTCTGCCAATGTCATTTTTCCATTCCTTTTCATCCCTTCTGAACTTGATTTCTGCTGTCGGGGTCGACCAGATGACTACTCTTCAGTTGCAAGATGCTGAAAACGTCTATTAAGAGCAGCCTCACACTCTTCCCACGATGGAAGCTGAGTGTAATCAAGGCTCTCTTCCCATTTTGAACGCGTGCTGTGATCTACTTTGCTCATGATCATGTGTATAAGCAATAAGTTGGCAATTTGTTCGTGGTTGCCCAATGACAACAGAGATTCATAGCTTGCTCTAACTTTGTCGATCAATGCTCGGACGAAGGTCCTTGCATTTTCGGAAGATCAAAAAGCTTTGCGATAGTGTCCGATACTATCAGAAAACTGTTGTCATATACCCGTTTTAATGCTGCTAGTGCCTTAGGATAGTTTTCCTCTGTTACCTGATAAGCCTGAACCGTTCCTAGCGCTTCCTTCTCCAAACATGACAGAAGATGATTGAATTTCTCAATATTTGTAAAAGATACCTCACTATCGACCAAATTATCAAAAATGCCAATGAAGTTCCTATAATCGGCATAGTTTCGACTAAACTTCGGCAGTTTCATATAGGGTAAATGCCTATGATGCGAAGCGGTTGGGAGCATTGTAGAATTAAAATTTTCCCTATCAGACTTGGGTTTCCTGGCTTTGTTCATTAACATTGCCTTTGTGGTAATACACAGATTCTCCAAGTCTGCTCTAGAGGCTAGCGACGGGTCAATTTGGTCTAATTCCTTTTGAATATTAAAGGCATCATCAATATAGCGGGTCAAAATATCCAACCTACACTCAAGCTCCATGGACTCAATATTGCCTGGAGTATCTTGCGCAAATTTATTTATTCGCAGAATATCGCGAAGAACATTCTTATGTGAGAGAAGCAAGCAATCCGCTTTGCTGGTGTTGAGGTCCTCGTTTTCCAACCATATTCAAATATATATATTTTTTTAAATATATATATATGCAAAGGATAAATGCACTGTGCCCAATATATTGGGACGACACTATTTTCTTATAGTCAACTATTCAATGAGTGACTAATATACTACGACGGCACTGTAACAGTTGCACCGTGTAACAACCAGTGTTCGAACGCACAGTGTCTAATATATACGGACGACACTTTTCTACTGACTGCAGCACTTTGACAATGCTTAACAACGGCAGCGCTGCGATGGCTGGCAGAGCAACTCACACAATTAAGCAACGAGATATGCTTATGGGTCGAATGCAGCGCACGATGACCGCTGGCAGAACAACTATTAAGCAACAACAACAGGTGCTTATGATTTCAATGCAGCGTACGATGACTGCGCGCTGGCAGAAAACCTCACTCTATAGAGCAGCAACTATGCTAGAGGCTGCAGCGACGCAAGCACTATTGACTGCAGCACTAGGCTAATACTTAACAAAAGCAGCGACGCGATGGCTGGCAGAGCAACTCACACGACTTAGCAGCGAGATGCTAAGGGCAAGAAAGCAGTGGCGAGACCGCTGGCAGACCAAATGTTAAGCGACAACAACAACAACAGGTGCTTAAGAGTCGACGACTGCGCGCTGGCAGAGAACTTCACTTGTAGGGCAGCAACTATATGCTAGAGTAGTGAGGCATCGCGCAAGCGCGGGAGACGGAATAAGAGAATCGAAGAAATGACCGAAATGATCGAAGCAACGAGCAATGCTGCCACTTGCGAAGTAACCGCAACGAAGACGAGGACAAAGAGAAGCAACGGTCAGCAAAGAGCAGCGAACCTTGCACTCATGCGAAATTTGGAGCAGCCAAATTAAACGGTTATTTTTCCAATAGTGACTTGTATATGTTGGCTTATGACCATATGAATAATATAATATATAATATAATATACGAACTCCAAGCCGACGAAAGCGGACTTGCAAAACAAGAAAAAAAATTTGCCCTGAAGACGACAGCCGACGGCAGTCGAAATATATCGGCAAACAATTATTTAAAAATGCAATAAATAATAACACCAAGACCTAGAGCCAGCCAAACATTTCTAATATATAATAAATATTTATGATCGCTTCAACAGCTGTGCGAGCAATGACTTATTTCTTATTAACATTATTTATGGTTGTAGCGTTTATATAATTATATAACGGAGTTTATATATATAATATATGACAAATAATGAGCAATCGACGAATGCAAAATAGAAGCGGCCACTCTGACAAGCAATTACAAATTCCATACACATGTCCGCGGAAGTACATATGTCTCTATGTTGATGCAGACATAGGTATAACGCTTGTAAATATTAGCGTTTGCTTGCACATTAACACAAACTTGTGTTTAATGTTTTATTTTATTTGGCCGCACTTATATTGCACTCGTTACCTGGTAAGAACTTTTTTGAAATGCGTGACAATTCATCCTCCAACTTTCAAATCCAGTCCTCTCCAGTCTTCAATCCAAAGTGTAGTAATGCCAGCCCACCCGGGGGCGCCAAAATGATCGTCCAACTTCGGATCAGTAGAACTTGCCGGTGGGCAAGTAGCAAGGGTTCGATAGGTGGCAGCAAGTCGACGTCACAACAAAATAAATAACACCAGCGCACAGCTCGAATTCAAAACGAACAGTGAAACTTTATTTCCTTTCAACTCCGCGCATAGCCCAAAACCAATGTTTGGCGCTCAAGAGCGAAGAGAGCATTTTCAAAGAGCAACAGCTTTATGTTACTTTACATTTTTGTTCTCTTACTAACTATTATCTACTACATTTATACAATGTCATTTTACTGATCTAACCATTATTTGGCGTCATACTCTCTGTATGGAGGTCATCTTGACACCATTTTTCTAGATCATGAACTTAAATTTTCTGACCATATTTCTTAAACGGTTAATAAAGCTTAACAGTTTTGGGTTTTTTTAAAGAGCTGGTCGAAGGAATTCAATGACCCGTACATAACAAAGATTCCCTACATCCCTAGTACGTCCGATTTTGGAATACAGTTAATTTGTTTGGTGTTCACAGTAGTGTTCACCAAGATCGCATTGAATCGGTGCAAATCAAATTTCTTTTATTTGCATTGCGCGGCCTAAATTGGAATGCATATGTAAGTCTGCTTTTTCAAATGCTAGTAGACTTCTTTTAATTAACCTTCCCTCTTTAGTAAATCGTAGAATAAGGCTTGGTATAGGTTTTATATATAAACGATGTCCGGTGACATTGACTTCTATTAATTAACCTTCCCTCTTTAGTAAATCGTAGAATAAGGCTTGGTATAGTTTTTATTTATAAACGATGTCCGGTGACATTGAGTCTGTCGAACTGATGTCACAGCTCTTTTTTCCTATTCCCTTTAGAGTATCTAGAAATTATACCCCTCTTCTTCTTCGTCTTTGTAGATCAAATTACGCATTTCATGAGCATTTTAGAAATTTATGTTCAGAATATAATAGACTCTATCATATTTTCTCAAATGCTAACTCGATTTTCCAACTTAAAATGTTACTACTTACTTACTTAGATCACCATTAGTTGTGTTGTTCTGTTTTCACCTTCCGTTTTCCTACTCAAGTCCGTAATTCCATATCTTTATATTCTCGCGTTCTATACTAAAATTCACATGCCCAAAATATAGTTTCTGTCCGCCCGCGAACGTGTCGTCCGTTGTGCGACTGTGCACCTGGGTCGTGAGGGCGATAGGTGTGGTTCTATTTTGTCTGGGATCCGCGCTTAACAAGTTTCGACTTGGTGTCGCTTGGACCACTTGAACGTGCATACTTTGTACGTCAACGACAAAAAAAAATATACATATTAACTCATTAGTGGGTCAAATTTATCCACCCAATATTTCAGCTAACAGTCAGGCCAAATATCAGGGTACTGTTCCTCCCGCTTCGCAAACACTCTGCTTTACAATCCACCACACATCAGGCATAAGCATCATCTCATCATGCTAGTAGCGATAACGGAAGTTATTTTGACAACATTAGTCGTCAAGGTAAAAGATAAAACTGGATCATTTCAGTGGGCCAGAGCGCTTTTGAGGAATAAGCCAAATCTCTGCAAATCAAAAAGCAGCGTAAAGATGGTCGCCTATTAGGCATATGCAAGGCTTAATAGAACGTCAAATTTAATTTAACTTTTTGCCAAACATCGGTTTTTTGCTTGCGGGCAATGTATATCGAATTCATGAAACAGCTTGTAACCAAATTCCCGAAGAGCCGCATTACTTTGTGACATACCAATGTGTATTGAGGCCGCAAAGCTCATCCACAAAACTTAGAGTAGTTTTTGATGCAAGTAGCAAAGCTTCATCACAAGTTTTGTATGGTTGGTCCAACCATTCAACCATGTCTTTATTCTGCTTTGCTTCGTTTCCGAATACGACAATAGGAGTTACGGCGGGCATCCCAAAAATGTACCAAATTCCCATTGACGAGACCCAGCGCAATTTTCAATTGATCGTCTGGAGAGAGTCAATCATCGAGATTGGCACTTAAAACAAAGTCGCTCCGTCGCTTGGAGTTGTGCGCCGCCAACTAATAGCTAAGCTATGCGTTAAGATTAAACCATTGATCGATATTTCAATATATCAAGTTGTGTTCTGGTCTGATTCGAAGGTTGTGCTACATTGGCTACAAATTTACCGAACAAATTTGAACACGTTCGTTGCAAATCACGTGTCGGACATTTAGAAACTTACCACAAAATTTGTCTTGGCGCCATGTTCCTACTAAGGAAAATCCTGCAGCTCGGGTCTCCCGTGAATGCTCAGCTGTTGAACTTAAGGAATCAATACGGATCATAGGCCCAAATTTCTTGAAACGCGATCAGAATCCTTGGCCAGCGAATCCTCACTTTAAGCTGACTAACGAATAGTTGAATTTAGAGAAACGGAAGTCATCAATAATCTTGATAGCAGCCGAAGCACATTCCCATCCAATTTTAGAAATTATAGAGAATGTATCGTCATATATAAAATTCTACGCATAAGTCTTTAGATTTATAACACGACCAAAGGTGCATTATGAATATTCTCTGCTGCTAAACTTGGATATGCATTCATCGCAATTATACACTTTCTGCAGCTGTCGTACTACTAATTTGAAAATTTCTGACATTTTGCAACCGTCTCCTTAAAAATTAAATCCATTTTTGTACCCACAAATAGATGGAGATCACGTATGGTGGATAATAAGGGTTGGTGGTCGATTAATAAATGCTCCTTTGTTAAATAACTCAAAATTCCCTCTTCTCATTCCCAAAGGGAGCAGATTTATTGGTTTGTTCCTACAACATTTGCACCGCTTAAATTGTCATGCTAGCTCGCATTCTAGTTGACCTGTTACGTCAACATACTTGGCTCGCAAATGCATTACATGGGTGCATCTCGATTGTGCGAAATTGTGTGCAGTGTTTAAGGTACAAGCCAATATTCGCCAAACAGATCATGAGAAATTTGCCTGCGGACCAACTGACCCCTTCTGTTGGCCAATTTAAATAACACTTGGCATTAGAGGCAAGGCTGCGTTATAAATGTACATCGCAGTTTTTTAGATGCCGTACATCCAAGGCGGTTCACTTAGAGCTTGTGACACATCTGACTTCTAACACCTTTCTAATGTGCCCTTCCAGATTCGTTGGTCGTCGTGGACCTGCCAAGACTATATATTGCGAAAATGCGACTAATTTTGTAGATGCTGCCCGTAACTTGGCAGATTTGAAGGGTCAGTTCGGTGCTCCCAAAGATGACATTTTGAAATTTGCAGCAGCGTGAAGAATTAACTTCAAGTTTATCCCTCCCAGAGCGGCGCATTTGGGCGGCCTCTGAAGGGCTGTAGACAAGTCAGCGAAGCATTTGCTACTAAGAGCAATCGGCAACATGGTGTTGCGCCAAGACGAACTGGAAACGCTGCTGGTAAAAGTAGAGGCCATACTGAACTCCCAGACAATAATACTAGCTTACACTAGTTTTGCAAAGTAAATGTAAGTATGATTATCTTATGGACATAGGCCCACTAAACACTAAAATGGCACTTAAAATTTTTTTCATGGACGCGTTTTCGAAATATTAAATGGCGAAGTAATGCATATTTCAGTGAAAGACCAATGAAAAGAGTAATGTTAATTGTAGAGGGTTCTGCATGAGGCGATCACCTGAAACTTGTTGCCATGTTGTGTGGGATGCATGGAGGCTATACCAAAAATTGCCGCTTTCTTTGCCTGAAATGTTCATTAGTTCGCCATTTATTGTTGGATTTGCATCGATAATAGCTTATTTTCTTCGAAACAGTATCAGTTTTACGTTAAACCTTAAAAACTAATTTTATTTTAGCGATTTCTTTTTTTTTCAGGACGATGTGTAAGCTTTCGAACTCAAGAAATCACGAAAAAACTGTATTTTCGAACCAATTAAAATCGTTAGCATCTGAACTACTGAGCCGATCTTAATACTGTAGAAAAAGAGAGTTGTAGAGGGTTTACTTACCTTTAATAATATGCTTTGATTGAGTACTTGCTTGGTCAAATCGGGTAATTGAAATTGGAAATATATTCAAAAATATTGGAGCAACTTCGAAAATTCGAAAAAACATTAATATTTTGAATACGCTCCAAAAAAATGTTATTCATTTGTTAACTAGTGTAATCGTGGACAGCAACAACCCAAACAACGGGGAGGCAGTAACTCCGGCTCACTTGCTCGTCGAAACAACGCTCATTGCGCTGCCATTCGGGTCAATGCCGAAAACCAAAGGCGGGTATCTCGTTTACTTAAAGCGACGGCAATTGATTTGCGGCGTCAAGCAACAGTTCTGGGTCGATTGATCAAAAGATTACATTTGAGTCTACAGCAACGCGGGAAGGGGACCAAGGATTCAGAAAACGTCAAGGTCGGGCAAGTCGTAACCATATACGAGGACAACGCTCCCCCGCAGCAATGGCTGATAGGAAGGATAGAAGAAGTGATTACAGGCGCAGATTGTACGTTAAAACTAAGAATGGAGTGTATACACGCGATATACACAAGCAACGCGGCCGATGTTAAGGCTTGTAAAGAAGAATGATACACATGAAATATTATTTAAAGTTAAATAATAATTTGAATATGGCTCCAAGAGTAAATCTCTTAACCGATATGTTAACAGCTCAAATGGAGATGTTATTAAAATGAAATGAATTATCGATAAAGAGATGGTTGCGCATCTCAAAATAAAGACACTTGGAAAAAACTGATTTAAACGAAAAGATGTGTGTGAAGTTTCTCTAATTAACCTAAATTTAAAAACTACGCTCAACCCAACCTTCGTTGCTACCGTCCAACCGCCAAATTCACAAATTTTCTAGCGTGAAATTGAAGCACGCTATGAGCTGGCTGCTTCATAGTGCAGCATATTAAGCAAACAAGGGGAAATATTACCTTTTACCTCTTTTAGATTTCAGTAAGACATTTGGCACGGTTCACTACAAAATTCTCCTAACTAAGCTTAGTAGGTTATATATGCTCTCTAGCTGTGCAATAAAGATGTTCAATTATATGTTAGCTGTCCTTTGAGCAGTATTAAGCATCCCACACACCGGAGCGATTAATCCGCAGCGGCAGCGGCACGAATATATAATTACATTGCGGCTTATGAGCGTATTCACACCAAAGCGGGGCGAATTCGTTTTGACAGCGAATGTGCAGCGTTTTTTTCCGCTGAACATTCACAACCGCGCATGCAGCGTTTTTTTCGCTTGCCGCCAAGAACGATAAAACTGAGATTGTGCAGAAATTTGCTCATGTTCTGCGCTGATGACGTCACATGTGATGCATGTGTTGAATTAATGCAGTGTTTACATGTTAAATTACTATATTTTGGCTTTTATTACAATATAATAATAATAATATAATACGAGAAGCAGTTTTTAACTTATAATCGTTCACTTTTATTGAAAAAATACTTATTAAAAATCATCACATGTGACGTTTCGAACAGCTGTTTATGCGCAATGTCTTTTATCATGGTTGTCATTTGCTGTCATAACATATGTGCACAAATGTTAACAATGGCAAAAGTGGAGCTGCTTATTAAACTAGTAAAAAAACATAAAATATTGAACTCACGCATTTTTTTCATTTTCTTCTTCTAATAACAACGTTAATAAAAGAACTTCTTCATCAGAGGAAGACATTTTAGCGAATGAAAAAACCGTGAATAAATTCGCTGCGGTGTGATCGCACTTGCGATTTTGGCTCGGAAAATATTACGCGATTTATTCGTGCCGCTGCCGCTGCGGATTAATCGCTCCGGTGTGTGGGATGCTTTAAAGAATGTATTCGTACCTGTAATAGTGAACTTAAGTTCGTTTCTTAATGGACAATCCCTAATGGCGTAGCCTTAAACCCGCTGAAGTCTAAATTAACAGTTATAAATAATCGATTTTATAATACTGACCAACTCGATCAAGTTAAGCTGAACAACACATTTTTAAACTATTTTAAACTGTAGCAATCAATCTTGGATTTACGTTTAGCAAAACATTGTCACGATCACGTTGATTGCGCTTTTGGTAAAATGTATGGCATGCTAATACAACTATTTGTGACTAAATGCTTTCTGAGAACTTAAAAATGATTGTAACCAAATCACAATTAAAATTCTTAATTACGTTTAGGTATGTGTGACTCAGCTAAGCTTAGGGATGTCAAAAAAATTCATTAACCGATTATTGAATCATATGATTAATGTTAGCTAAGCGATTATTAATCGCGATTAATCGTAGAAAATGAAAATAATCGATTTATCAAATGATTTTTTAATATTGACCAATTTTTGCTATTTTTGATATTTTTACTTGTGAATATGTAATGCAAATGCTATTTGATACCAACAACGATTTATGTATTTCGTTTTATATAAATAATAGATTATTATTCTTATAATTGGGAATGTAGAAACAATAATTTCGACAGTTGACCTTATTTTAATTTCAGTATCTTCTTTTTCGATCATTTTGGAATAATATTTCCACACTTTACTAAAGGTTGGTGCCATATCGTAGAAAATGGATCTTCTTGCCACCTCTTTTTCAGCATTTACGCGCAAATTGTGATGCGATTATTTCAGCATATAATCGATTAATGAATCGATAACCGCAACCCATTGTGCAAAACAATTTAATCGTGAATTGAAACAAAATAATCGATTCATGTTAATTATATTCATGCAAATACAACTTCCAAATACGGGGCTATTTTTTTTTCGGTACAGATCATCCGGATGGCAAAGCTCACGGTGAAACTGGCATCTTAATCAGAAACCGCATCAAGCACCATTTTCATAAAAGGTTTGCAACAAATTATTTGCAATCTACATCCATAAACGTACAATCGGGTAACGCAATCTCACCATTGCTGCTGTTTATTGCCCACCTTGCTTTACAATCTCTGAGGGTCAATTCATGGGCTTCTACAATACTCTAAGGAAGCGATTTATAGCAGCAGGAGACTACAATGCCCAGCACACGCACTGGGGATCCCGCCTTGTGACCCCAATAAAAAACAGTTATACAACGCAATCATCAAACCAAACAACAAACTGGACTACGTTTCCCCTGGTAGGCCTACATATTGGCCAACAGACCAGATCTAATTGACTTCGCAGTCACAAAGAACATTATACGCAATCTGATAAGTGCCGAATCACTTTCGGACCTATCATCCGATCACTCCCCGGTGCTTCTAAATCTTCTTCAACGTCCGCAAATTATAGAACATCCTCATGGGCTGACAACGCACAGAACCAACTGGCTTAAATACAAGAAATATGTTAGTTCAGCTATTCAGCTAATCCCGCAGCTCAACATCGAAGAAATCGACATGCTCTGTTGATGCTCTGGAATCTGTACTCGTAGCAGCAGCCAAAACTTCAACACCTCAAGGGATATCTGCGCAGTCCAGCCAATACAAAACCAATCGGCAAATTGAAGAACTTGTTCTGCATAAACGACGCACAGTGGCTCACTCACGAGACTCACGTGGCAAAAAAGAAATCGGTCATTTCTCGGCATGGAAAATCCTTAAATGCAGTTTGATAGAGAATTGTCCGTTTAGATTTTTTAATTTGGGCAAACGGTTTCGGCGGTAGAGCCCATCAAACATGAACAAAAATTTCGATTTTTTATAAAAATGTTTTTTTTTATGAAAAATTGTTCATTTTTGCGATAAAATTGCATCCAAATGGTTTCATGAATTTTCAGTTTCTTAATTTTACCCAATAGGTGTGTCAATTCTTAAGCGAATGGTATAAAAATGTTGTTATTTTTTTGTTTTGAAGTATTTTAAATAATATTTTTACTAAAGCACTATTTTTGACATTGTTTTTGAACTTTAGATGGACTTTTAGCATAAAGTCCAGGCTTGTTCAGGCAAACGGGTATATACACGTTATTCCGTGGATATTTCTGCAACAACTTCAAGAAAGTCTAGGTGCCAAGTTAACTTATTATTTAATAAACAACTAACGCACATCGTTTTTAAATGGGTCATAATTGCGTTGCTGCGCACCCAAAATGGCGCCGGGCTCGCATTTTTGCGCAACCTACGGTACGGAATGGTCGTTATTTGAACGTGTTTCCGTTAAACTAGACCTTTTATTGAACACTTTACTTAAATATAATATTAAGAATTCATTGTCTACCTAAATATACTAATGTAACCCAAGCAAACAGGTAGTGATTATGTAATTTGTAACCATTTTTCGTACTCAATTTACGCGTGTACCAAACCCAATTATCTAAGTTTGTAAATTTTAAATGACTACACATGTTTAATCTTTTGTACTACTTAAGTTGGTAATTAATAGTAAGGATTAAGGGTATATATTCAAATATTAAGGTGCATTGTATCACAGTCTACTTTTGGCAACCATCACGATATTAAACAAAATCAGTGCTGATTAGTATTATGTTATATAAAACAAATATTGAAACCGCAAATGTCTTCCAAAATTCGAGATGTATTTCGGATGATTATTGATGTTCCAAGCTAAGAAGAGTTTATATTGACCGTTATGACTACAGTATACTTTGCTAAGGAAAATATGACGGAGGTCGACAAGATCAAAAACAAACTTCATAAAATTTTGGTACACGGAGGAGATCTCAACGAAAACCAATGTCTGTCAATCGGGGAATTATCAGAAGTAGTCCAGAAATCTATAAACAAGGAGTACAAGAAATATAAGTACTCTATTAATTGCAAGGTGACACGGAAGAGACAAAATGAAGACCTTTTTAATATGTTATCAGTTTCTTTAGATCCACTGATATCAGCAAAAAGATTTGTGAGAAGTCGCAATGAACTGCAAGAGTTTTATACTAAAGAAATGTTAGATTTAATGTACATAGGTTACGAACTTGAAGACATAGCTGAGGAAAATTAAATTAACAAGGACATTAATTGAATAGTTTTATTGTTATTTATTTATATAAATATAAATTAAACCAAATATATAGTATAAAAGTTTAATTGAAATTACATTTTGTTTTTACAGGAATTTATACGATATATATGTATTTGAAACATAAAATCCATCAAATATGTTATCTATAGTGTTTAGATGTATTTAAAACATTCATTTACATATAATTATGTATAAAGAATCACAAATTTACACATAAATTTCAGAAAAAAGCATACGATGAATGTCGCGTTTCACGAAAATCTTCGTATAAACACAAAATCCAACTTTGAGCACCTGCTGACAACTTGTCTGTCGTCCGATTTTTAAGATCTTACACTCATTTCAAAGCTACAGATATTCTTTATTTAACACTTTTTAAATTTTGGTGATGTCTTACCTGGATCAAAAGATATGATTTTTGCAAAGTAGAATGAGCAAACGAGCCACTGTGCGACGATTGCGACGAGATTGGCAGACCTTCAGATCGCCATCTTCAAAACAACGCCTCAAAGAGGCACTCGCAGACTCACCAAGGCTCTAAAACAAGACGAAGAAGACGCTCAACGTCGGTACATAGAGCAACTATCGCCAACCAGCACAAAGAATCCGCTGTGAAGGGCTCATCCAAGTCTTAGCGCACCGACCGAACCTGTCATTCCCATAAGAAACACTTCAGGTAGCTGGGCCCGCAGCGACAAGGACAGAGCCAACACGTTTGCGTCTCACCTACGAAATGTGTTCCAGCCAAATCCCGCAACTAATTCATTCGAACTGGAGGCAATACCAACACGTAGGCAAACTGAGACTGAGCCAATTGAATTTCTGCCTAACGAGATTGCGAAAGTCATCAGAAAACAAGTGAAACCAAAAAAATCACCAGGTTGTGATCTAATAACTCCAAAAATGATAATTGAACTTCCAAACTGCGCCATCTGCCTCGCTTGTAAGATCTTCAACGCAATTACAAGACTTGGATACTTTCCAAAAAAATGGTAAAAGTCTACCATTATAATGATACCGAAACCAAGAAAAGACCACACAATACCATCATCGTACAGACCAATAAGCTTACTCTCGTGCTTGTCAAAACTGCTTGAAAAATGCCTCCTTGCGCGGATAATCCCATACCTGAGGAAAAACTATATAATTCCAGCACATCAATTTGGCTTCCGGGAGAACCATGGAACTATTGAGCAAGTCAACCGAATAACATCAGCAATACGTACTGCATTCGAAAACCGGAATACTGCAGTGCGATATTCCTCGACGTCTCTCAAGCATTCGACCGAGTGTGGCTCGAAGGTCTCATGCATAAAATCAAAATATTACTGCCTGAACATACTCACAAGCTATTTGAGTCGTACCTCTACAACAGAGTCTTCGTAGTAAGATGCAACGCTACTACATCCGATGACCACAGTTGCAGCTGGAGTTCCTCAAGGCAGAGTACTGGGGCCAACCCTTTATGTTATATTCACGGCGGATATACCCATAAACGAGCGACTGACAACATCTACGTTTGCTGAAGATACCGCTATCTTAAGTCGCTCTAGATGTCCAATACAAGCTACAGCACAACTAGCTGACCACCTAGTGGTGGTGGAGAAGTGGCTATCAGACTGGCGTATTAAAATAATCGAGCAAAAGTGTAAACACGTAACGTTTACTCTTAATAGGCAGACTTGCCCTCTGCTAACTTTATACAATACTCAGATCCCCCAAGCTGATGAAGTGACGTATCTTGACATACACCTTGATAGGCGACTTACCTGGCGGAGACACATCGAAGCTAAAAAAGTGCACCTAAAACTAAAAGCTAATAGCCTCCATTGGATTATAAATTCTCGATCGCGTCTATGCTCGGACTACAAGGTCCCACTCTACAATTCCACTCTAAAACCAATCTGGACCTACGGCTCGCAGCTTTGGGGAAATGCGAGTAGCAGCAACATTGACATCATACAGCGCCAACAATCCAAAATCCTGAGAACCATCACTGGGGCGCCATGGTATTTTCGGAAAGAAAACATTCACAGAGATCTAAACATTCTACCCGTAAAAGATGAGATAGTCCAACAAAAAGCGAACTACCACCTCAAACTATTTTTGCACCCAAATCATCTTGCAAGGTGCTTACCGAACACGCTTCCAACATAACGACCTACCAGCAGTAATCCATTAGGGCCCTTAAGCTCGGATTCAGTCAACATGCCTGTTATCTAACGTATTATTTTAAGATTTGATAAACTTATTGTTAGTCTCTCTCTGGAGAAGATTCAATAATTAACAGCAAAGAATTAAAAAAAAAGTTAATTATATGATTAATAGTGCCGTCCCTAGCTAAGCTATTAGAAGCTTTTACCCATATTGCACGGTACATCTTCAATGGACAGAGTACTGGCCGTATTTCTGATGCTACCAAAAACACATTTAACTTATAAATACTTTTATTGAATCTAGGACTCTTATACTATTACATACCTTTTTAATAAACTTAAGCATAGGCAGAACACACAATCTTTAAATTTCTAGAATTAGATCAGCGTTGCACTTTGCTATGACAAATGCAAAAGCATCCCACAGACACGCACTTCCATAAGACGTTACACATACAAAGACAATTATACTGGTATGCGTTGCTGCGTTATATCACTAAGCTTGCAATACATAGAGGCGTCAAACAGCGATTTTCGTGAGCGCAAAAATTGCTGCAAGCATAGAACCCCAGAATAGCCAAAGTTATACAGCCCCGTTCGAGAGTAGCCGAAGTCTTGAAACCCCAGAGCAAACGATCGACACTCAAAAGAACGAGAGCGCACTCCTCAGCGCAGCAAACGACTTCAGTCTTTGACAGACACCAGAACGATGAGCACGTCTGTGACGCTCGCTCTCGCATTTCGATTCTGTGTGTGTGTCCAAGTATGTACATACTCACGTTGGCTTGTATTCATGTGCTTGGTAATGCTTTGTTTCTCAATTTTTCTATTCTGGCGACGAAAGCGAAGATCAGATGGCGGTGTTGTTTGTACATCTATCGGTTTTGACGTTGGCAGCTTAATTGTCGCTTTGGCCGTGTCGGTTAAGTTGTCGGGGGACATTTCTGTTCGTGGGTTCGACTCCCCGTCGAGTCATTTATTCTTTAATTGGAAGATTTTTTTTTTTCATTTTTTTTATTTATTATTTAATAATTGTTCTTATTATTTTCAAAAAAAATTTTAATTATGTATTATAAATTTTTTTTTAAAATTGATTATTATAAAATCAAAACAAACTAATTCAGAACAAAAACAAAAGAAAATCGCGCCAAATCAAAGTAACAGACATGACCAGCGCAATGCACTTTTATTGACAACAGCAAGTTTTCCATGAGTTCACATACACATACTATGTACCATTGCTAAGTTTGATTTAATATTAATCCACTTTTCTAAAACATTTATAATAAATAATAACTATTTTTTTTTAAAATACTAATAATAATTACACTAGTTTATGCTTTTAGTTTTAGTTTTTAATATGTTCGAGAATACGGTTTTTTTGAATACGGTAGAAATCGTAAAAGTAAAATTTTTTTTCGATTTACGTTATACTGATACTGTTTCGAAGAAAATAAGTTATTATCGATGCAAATCCAACAATAAATGACGAAGTAATGCATATTTCAGGTAATGAAAGCAGCAATTTTTGGTATAGCATCCCATGCATAACATGCATCCCTCACAATATGCAACAATTTTGAGGTGGTCGCCTCATGCAGATCCCTCTACAATTAACATTAAACTATTCATATGTCTTTCACTGAAATATGCATTACTTCTCCATTTATTGTTGGGTTTAACTTGGTAACTTATTTTCTTCGAAACAGTATCAGTATTACGCTAAATCGAAAAAAAAATTTACTTTTACGATTTCTACTTTTTCCAGGACAATATGTGAGTTTTCGACTCAAAAAAACCGTATTTTCGAACATATTAAAATCGCTAGCATCTGAACTACTGAGCCGATCTTAATACTGAATGAAAACAAGTTATAGAGAATTCACATAACTTTAATTTGAGTGCTTGCCTGGCCAAATCGGTTAATTAGAAATGGAAATATATTCAAAAATGTTGGAGCAGCTTCGAAAAAAAATTAATATTTCGAAAATGCTTCTATGAAAAAAATTTTAAGTGTCATTTTCGTATTTAGTGAGCCAAAGTCCATAAGAAAATCATACTTACATTTACTTTGCAAACCTAGTGTAAACTAGTATTATTAAATAACAAGCGGAACAGACGGGACCCCGACCGTAATATACCCTGTAAGTCTACAGGAACCCGCTCAAATTCACTTCAGATGAAATTCTCTAGTAATTCGTTTTTTTTTTTAATTTGAGGGCGAAGGGGGCGTGGCATCGGGATAAAATTTTCTGGACACATTGACCTCAAGATACTTATCATGTGTGCTAAATCTTAAGTCTCTAGCTACAAAACTGCGTTTGTTATGAGGTTTTTGAGCTACAAAACTGCTTACTTTATGAGCTTTTACTTAATTTGTGGGCAAAGGGGGCGTGGCATCGCAATAAAATTTTCTAGACACATCGACCCCAAGATACTTATCATATGTGCCAAATCTAAAGTCTCTAGCTACAAAACTGCTTTTGTTATGAGGTTTTTGAGCTACAAAACTGCTTGCTTTATGAGCTTTTACTTAATTTGTGGGCGAAAGGGGCGTGGCATCGCAATACAATATTCTGGACACATCGACCACTAAATTTCCTCATGTGTCCCAAATCTGAAGTCTCTAACTGTAATATTGCTCTTGCTATACGCTTTCCGTTTTGTAGGCGATAAGGGCGTGGCATCGTGATAACATTTTCTGGACACATTGACCACAAAATATTTATCATGCGTGGTAAATGTGAACGTTTTAGCTGTTTTATTGCTCTTGTTATGAGGGTTTTGAGCTACAAAACTGTTTGCTTTATAAGCTTTTACCTAATTTGTGGGCAAAGAGGGCGTGGCATCCAAAAAAAAGATATACCTGATCTGCCTGCAAAAATTACCAGTGCTGGGACACCAAGTTCCAGCTCCTAGCTCTTACCATCTCTGAGATCCTTTCGTTCATACGGACCGACAGACCGACGGACATGGCTATATCGATCATCTCAAGTCTCTAGTCTTAACATTGCTTATGTAATGGTGATTTTTCTAATTATAAAACCAACAGGACTTGGTATCGAAAAGTGAAAATAAACTTGATCTGCGTATGGTATTCAGAAACTTACGTTCCAAATTTGAAGTCTCTACCTCTAATAGTTGATGAGATCCACGCGTTTATATAGACGGACAGACGGACAGGTGTCATTCGACTCGGCTATTGATACTGATTAAGAATATATATACTTTATAGGGTTGGAGATGCTTCCTTCTGCCTGTTACATACATTCACACAAATTCATTAAACCGCTTTTGCCCATTTTTAATGGGCACAGGGTATAACAACTACAGAATCAGAAAAAGAAACGAACATTTGGTGGCGGTATTGAAAGTGGCAACAACAAATATTAATATAAATATTGAAAATTTAATTATAGCCGATGTT
Organism: Drosophila histrio; assembly: GCA_958299025.2. Taxonomy (NCBI): domain Eukaryota; kingdom Metazoa; phylum Arthropoda; class Insecta; order Diptera; family Drosophilidae; genus Drosophila; species Drosophila histrio. Next base: position 6,945,106 of record OY282582.1, read on the forward strand.
CGTAACTGGAACAAATTCCCAACTTTAATTAAATCTATCCGTAGAGCAACTCATTCACAATTAATTTACATACCCACCTAAACTTAACTATACTTTAATTTTAATTTAAATCTTATAATCAATTTTTCTATTTTGTATAATTATAAAGTTTATTAAAATGTTGTATCCATTTTAGTATTGTTAAAATTATATATTGGTAATAAGAACAACTCGATCAGTCGAGCGCGCCCGACAGTGGTATACCCTGTGTACATCTTAAAAAAAAATATTTTGTTTATGGGAATCGAAGTTGCACTGTAGTATTGTAAATTTGTGTCGAAAGTTGGATGTCGATGTTCATCGATGTTTACAAAATGAGAAATCGATGTTGTGTTAAACATCGTGCAGAAATTTCGATGCATCGATGATGTCCGATGTTTTCGAACCATTTAGTTTTTTTAACTTAATTCAATTCAGAATTTTTTTAATTTTTTATACTCAAAATTTAATATAAAATTTAAGACAATAATAAAAACTTAATTTAACTTTATTAACAATGTTTAAAAAATTAAAATGCTTAATTAATTAATTATGCTTTTGAAGCAGTCTCAATCATTAGAAAAAGTTTTTTTGTCGATACTACTACCAGTACGGAACTTAAACCAAATACGCAATATTGTGAAATTAAACGACTGATGTTTTGTCAAACTTCGATGCATCATTAAACATCGGTATGAGCCAAAATATCGTAAAACATCGAAAATATCTACGAAAAATAATCGATGCTCGATGCATGGATGATTTTCTACATCACCATGAAATACTTGTTTTTGAATAAATTCCTTTATGTCTGCTTTATTCAATCGTTATGAAGGTTGCAGAAAATTTTTATATTTTGTTAAACTGTTAAGTTAAGGTGTGTTAACAAACATGTGTGTAAGCAATCGCTTAAATTAATTCCACATTCGCCAATAACTTTCAGCTTTTAATGGAGATAATACCTCTTGCGAAAGCGAGACAAAACGAGCGATAGTAGAGATGGGCACGGGCCTCGTTTTTAAAGCCCGGCCCGACCCGAAATAATTCTTTAAAGCCCGGCCCGATTTTACTAGACAAAAAAATTTTTTTGTGAAGTTATTAACTTTTTATTCACATTTTTAAGCGCTTTACTTTAAAAAATTAAACGGGTCTATTAAGTTTGTCAAAAAAAAATGTGCGTAACAGGTCGAAGGAAGTCCGGCAGACCCCATAAAGTATATATATTCCTGATCAGCATCACCAGCCGAGTCGATATAGCCATGTCCGTTTGTCCGTCTGTCTGTATGAACACCTAGATCTCAGAGACTATAAGAGCTAGAGTCACCAAATTTGGTATGGTGGTTCGTCTATGGGCTAAGCAGATCAAGTTTATCTTAAAATGTTGACACGCCCCCTTCGATCGAATCGAGAACAAAATTTTTGTAATCCCATAAAACGAAAAATAACGTATCCTGAAAATTTCATCGCGATCGGATAATAATCTCGCAAGTTATTCAAAAAAAACTTAAAATCCCATATAATGGTAAATTTTAAAACTGGAGCCTTGAATTTTGGCACACAGGACAAGCATCGGGGTCCTAATTTATCGGACAATAAACTCGGGAGTTATTCAAAACTCAATATTACTCAGTGTCGGACCAAAGGAAGAAGAAGAGCATATTGACGTTACAAAGCGTTATGGGAAACTATTAGTGTTACTCTTATTTCCATTTAGAAGAATAAGTAAAGGGTCTCTCAGAGTCGACTTCGACTGTAGCCTTTCCGACTGGTTTTTCTTAAATCTAACATATATTTTAACTTACATATTCAAGGGCATCGGTAGAAGTGGCAGAGGGGTTCTATTGCCCCCGCCCCAACAATTATTAAATTACATTATTTAGCTTCCAAAATCCGCAAAACGTTGTTTTTAAAACTTGATTTTATTAAATAAAAACAATTATTATCAGTATTAAATTTTTTAAATGACACCTGAGTGCTCAGAGAAAACTAATGCTAGAGGAGGTTTTAAGCATGTGTTGGCTCCTCCCCTTACTGAAAATCTGCCGATGCCCTTGTAAATATTTTTATGTAAAAAACAAGCCGATCAGTCGAGCGGGCTCGACAGTAGGAAACCTGTGCAGTTCTTCAACGAAAAGTAATTTCATTATAATGGGACTTAAATATATCGCTTGAAGTCGATATTTCTTGCATTGAGAGTAGGTAGCTTGCGATAGTGTGGCAATACTGGATTGCGACTGTTGATTTGGAAATTGTTGTGTAACACCACAGCGGACAAAAGGCAAATCAATTATATCATGCGCTCTCGCTTGCGTAAATGGCATTTTCATATGCACTCTGGCTCTGACCAACAACTTTGAAATAATGGATCTAAAACAGTGATGGGCACGTCTATCGACTATCGGCAGCTGTTCACACAGACACGGCTCTTGCAGTGGTGTCATTTTTGTCTGAGCAAAAAAGGCTGGATCAACGGAAAAAAAGCTAAAAAAAGCGGAATCCCAGGGCTAAAAAAGTTAAGAAAAAAGCTGATTTATTATGTACATATATGTTATATATTTTCACATTAGTCAATTAGAGTATATCTAATAAATCGTCAATATTATCAGTATCATCGTTGGGATCCTTCCTAGACCACTCCTTAAACTCCGTGCTCTGCATCCAGACATCTCGGACTTTTTGTTTGTAAACTTCTTTTGGCATTGTATCGTCAATTTATTTTATTCTGTTTCGCAAACGAATTTCACAATGCTAGCGATGGAAGTCGCGCCAACTTAGGGGCGAACTTTTGAGGGATATTCGATTAAAGTAAATATCGATACTTTGCCGATATAAATACATTTTTAACAACCGTCAAACTCAATTAAATAAACTCTCAAAATCGAGTAAAAGTAAAATAAAATAGAGCTGCTTTAATTTTCTAAAAAAAATCTAGAATTCCCGCTGCCCGCTGTTTTCAAATTTTACCCGCAATCACACTTCAAAAAAAGCCAAATCTGACGGGAAAAAAGCGGAAATGACACCACTGGGCTCTTGCGAGAGTAACTTTGAATCAGTGCACGGCGTGTCTTCAACGAAGGCAGAGCCTGTGTCGCTTGATTTTGCAAGAAGACTTTCGCATGCACTGAGAGAAAAAGTTAGATGCATGCAACAATGGGTTGTATTAAAATGCCGTCGGCATTTTCTAACTCCTAATGACAACCCAAATAATGCCTCCTAGCATAAAACAAGAAATTGCATGACACGGTGCGAATTCACACCAAGCATTATGGGTTTTCATCAAAATTTCAAGCAAAAAAATATTTATTCTCATACAGATATTGCTCAACCATTTCTCAGAGTGCATCATAAGCACAATGCGCGCACATCCTGCCCGTTTGACTGTCTGGCTGCGACTGATTCGCTCTGTTGGCTGCGCTCTCGTGTGCATGTGTATTGGTAAATTTGAACAGCTGATCTACACGCGTGTAAGGCTGTGCCCATCACTGATCTAAAACAAATTCAATATCTCCTTTATTAATGGGTCAAAAGCGATAAATCCTGTATTAAATTGTTATATTTTGTTGTTCTACTTACTTACATGCATTTAAGCAATCGCTCATATTAATTTTACGTTATCCTGTCGCATTCAGCTTTTCACAAAATGTATAGTTCTGAGTGTGACCGTCAGTATTTTGCACTGACTCCATGTATAGCGCCACACTGACACAATGTATAGCACCACAGAGGCCGACAGCGCAAAACATCAGATTATCATATGCGTTCTCGTTTGTGCAAATGGGATTTTCATATGCTCTCTCTCTTTGGCCAACAATTATGTAATGGATTTAAAACAAATTCGTTAATATCTCCTTTTTTATGGGTCGATCGGTATGAAACTTCCAGCAAATTGCTCAGCGTGAGTTATTCTTTAACAGTATGTTATGTTAAGCTGAGTTATCTTAAAATTTGAAGTCTCTAGCTCTCATAGTTGCTGAGAGCCACGCGTTCATACAGACGGACGGACGGACGGATGGACAGACATACGAACAGGTGTCAATCGACTCGGATATTGATACTGATCAAGAATATATATACTTTATAGGGTCGGATATGCATCATCATCATTCATTCATTTTTAATGGGCACAGGGTATAATTAGTTTGCTTAAATTAGAGCTTGTGAGTCTGGTGCATTTACTATTAAAAATATTTCCCGATGTGGAGAAAAGGAATAGCTTAAACTACAGGAATGAGCTAATTCGCATTTTGCCAAAATTTTAAAATTGGTGTTTCTCAAGCAACATATGTGGTCAAGTACTGTTATAATTCCGTAACAATTCTATTATTTTGTAATTGTCCCTTCTTTAAAATGTTTGAATTTAGATACTGAGAAACTTCATTAAAATTTTCAGATAATACAGCTTAACTTATCAGATAGTTGAAGTATAACAAACGATTAGCAATTTTGTAAAATTTTCATATCGATTGACCAACAAATAATGGAGATATAAAGGAATTTGTTTTAAATCAATTATTTAATTATCACAGCTTCAAATTTTCAGATAATACAGCTTAACTTATCAGATAGTTGAAGTATAACAAACGATTGACAATTTTTTAAAAGTTTCATAGCGATTGACCAACAAATAATGGAGATATTAAGGAATTTGTTTTAAATCAATTATTTCATAATTGTTGGCCAGAGCGAGAGCTTATGAAAATCCCATTTGCGAAAACGAGAGTGGTTATGATAATCTGATTTGCGCTGTTGGACGCTTTGGCGATATAAATTGTGTCGGTGCAAAAAAGCTAAACGCTGCACTAAAAGCTACCGGTAAGGAAAAGCTTAATGCAACTAGCTTACCTAAGATGAATATTAGCGATTGCTTAAACGCATGTTTGTTAAGATAACACAGCTTTGCTTAACAGTGTAACAAAATTCAACGATTTACTGCAAGTTTCATAACGATTGACCCATTAATAATGGAGATATTAAGGAAGGAAGCTTCTAAATCAAGTATTTCATAATTTATGGCCAGAGCGAGAACGCATTTGATAACATTTTCTAGCACTGTAGTTTAGGAGTTGTTGAGCACTGAAAACTCAAACTGTTGGCTAAAATTTAAAATTTAATTGACCGATTGACTATACACATGTTTAATAATATTACATTTATACAATAGTATTCAAAAAATAAACGATTTCCGCATCATTTCGAGCGATATATTTAAATATAGATACTATGTAAATATACAAAAGTAAATTCAATCCTATTATCATTAAACTATGTTTTTTAAGACCTGCACAGGGTATTCAACTGTCGCTCGTGCTCGACTAAAGGATATTTCGTTTTTTTTTGCATAAAACCCATTGCATGGCAATGGCCTCCACGTGCTGTTCCATTTGAATGTACATACAAACATACTATACGAACGGTACAACCTCAGGGTATATTACGGTCAGGTGCCAAACTGTGCGGTTTGCAAACATTTTAGGTATGGATGATGATGAACACATGTTTGCATGAACACCTTTTTTTGGGTGACTGGTGCTTACGTTATGTTCACGGATAGGAGTATATCGAGTCCTATCCGCGTAACCGACTTAGTTTATGTACCTTCGCGGCTACGGCTGCATATGTTTTGCTTACGTATGTATGTAGAAATGGTGTCGTAGCATCACACAAACACAAACACACACAGACACACACACACATATACGCACGCACACACACAAACATACAAAAAATGCTCACCCAATTGCTTTGACACAAAAACCAACACATAGACATTAAAGCAAAACGCCTGCGGGTAGTATAAGCAACAACAACATAACAGTGCAACCACTCGAACAAACGAAGAGTGCGCGCGAGCGAGATGAAGAGCGATCGTTGCGGTGACGGGCAAAATAAAGCAACAACCACCAAAACGAAAAGACACAAACTGCGTGTGATAGAAGAGATCAACCCGATTCGCTACATTCCTCACCTTCGTTGCCTACTGTCGTTGTCTGTGATTCGTTTTGTACGTTGTTAGACTTTCTCGCTGCGTTTTAGAATTCAGTCGACAGCAATAATTACTGGTGGTTGTACTTGAGCGCAGCGACTGAAACCAAAAAAACCGAACCGACCAGTAACCTAGAAACCCTCGTGCGCTCTTCTGCCCATTTACATGCTGAAGCAACCAGTAACAGTAAAACCAAGTGTGCAAACTATAGTGTATGACGGAACGAACATTGAATTTGCTTTGCTTCAAGCTACTTATGTATAGTTTCCATTGTGCGAAGAATATTGACAATAGTGCAGCCGTCGATGTCAACGCCCTGTGCAAATTTCAGTATAAAAAAGTAAAGAGCGGAAACTTCTTCACGAGGCGGTGTCGTTGTAAGACTATAAATGTATAAACGTATGTATGTAAATAATACATATGTTACTGACAAACGTGCTACAAGTACACGAATAGCATCCTCAATAATCAAATGTATTAAAGTAAATCAATAAACGGAAATGTGCGAAAATTACTGTAAATCATTAAAAATATCAGAAGTTCGAATATCAGCAGCAGGCACTAAACTTCCAAATATGAATGACCCCGCCTGCAATTATTTGAATCACTTCACATTGCTTCAACCGACATCAGTGCTGCAACAACAGCAACAGTCACAATTGCCATCACAAAAGGATGATGATAATGCTCTCATCTTTAGCTGCAATTCCAATGAATTCCCTTTGTCAACACTGTACACCAAACAAAACACTGCATCAACAGAACCAACATCACACCAAGCGGTGCCGCCAATGAAAATGGAAGTGCAATATCCACCGCTGACATCTTCCACTGGAAGTGCATCGCTCAACTCCAGCATATCGCAATCAGCAGCTTCCTCGGCATCGGTCTCACCCAGCATTTTCCCATCTTCAGCGCAATCCTTCGCCTCCGTATCTGTTAGTCCGCTGGCCTTAAGCGGCTCCTCCTCGACCTCTTCCTCATCAGTAACAGTAGCAGCTGCGGCTGATTTAAGTGTCGCAGCGGTAGCTAGCGCTGCATATGGCTGGAATGCGGCTACCTACACATCGCTGCCAACACGGTGGGTATATATCCTTCCAGATCAACATTTTAATTTTTATACCTTGTGGGGGTATATTAAGTTTGTTTAAAGTATGTAACAAGTTTATGAAGTCTGGCAGACCCCACAAAGTTTATATATATTTTTGATCAGAATCAACAGTCGAGTCGATATAGCCATGTTCGTCTGTCCGTCCGTGTAAACGAAAGGAACTCAGAGACGGTAAGAGCTAGAAGCTTGAACTTGGTCGCCCAGCACTGGTAATATTTGCAGGCAGATCAAATTTATCATTAATTTTGGATGCTAAACCCCTTTCGACCACAAATTGAAAACAAAAGAATTACATTGGAATTGAATTTGAGCGGGTCCCTGTCGACCCACAGGGTATATTACGGTCGGGATCCCGACTGTTCGGCTTGTTTAATATTTCCAATATCGTGCTCCCGATTTTTTTCTGCAGTGTTTAACAAGCTATAAACTGTTTCCTCCGTTGTTTCCGTTTCGATTGCAGAACTCAATTTCCGTATTCGCAATACGCCACCGATTACTACGGTAATGTGGCAACGGTGGGCGTGGCAGCGTCGGCATCGGCCGCATGGTTTTCGCACCAGGAGCGTTTGTACCAGCCGTGGTCAGCAAAAAGTTATCCAAGCATTAATTATGATGACATCGCTTTTCAGACACAGCTTCAACGCCGTTCCGTGCGATGCACCTGTCCAAACTGCACCAACGAAATGAGCGGATTACCACCCATCGTCGGGCCAGATGAGCGTGGGCGTAAGCAGCACATGTGCCACATACCAGGCTGTGAACGGCTTTATGGCAAAGCGTCACACCTCAAGACCCATTTGCGTTGGCATACTGGTGAACGTCCATTCCTCTGTCTCACCTGTGGCAAGCGCTTTTCACGTTCTGATGAGCTTCAGCGCCATGGACGTACACATACCAACTATCGGCCATACGCATGTCCAATATGCTCGAAAAAGTTCTCCCGTAGCGATCATCTTAGCAAGCATAAGAAAACCCATTTCAAAGACAAAAAGATAAAAAAAGCACTGCTTGCCGAGGCTAAGGGGCAGTCGGCTTCCATTAAGCAGGAAAAGTCGGATAAGACTTTGCACACTAAGAAAATAATCAAGAGCATAACATTGGAAACTGTGATGCCTACTAGCAGAGAACAGTTAAAACCGGAACATCTGGAGGCTTCAAGTAGATTGGGATATGCACCTTACATGAATCCGTATCAGCAATCTGCAGCCGTGACGGCAATCTCAACTGATCTTTCAGTACAACCACCACCACTGCTTCATCCGCAGCAACTTAGTGATTCCCCGGGGACCTTTAACGGCAATAGGAGCCGATGTAGCCTCTGGAATAATATCAGCAACAACAATAATTTTGACTTGGATCAAAATCAAATTACCTCAGCCAGTGTCAGACCAATTTCGGCGAGATCGGTGGCAATTTTCAACAGTAGCAGCAACAGTAGCCAGACGCAACACTATGCAGCGCTTGCCATGCAGAGCGAGTCGCAGCTGGCAACGGAGTATGGTTTAACCATGTCTGGATACGCAAGCGGAGCCAGTGACAGCAACAGCAGCAGGAGTTCGAATAATGCAGCCCTATATGCCAACCATCTTGGTCCTATAAAATCAGAGTATGCCCCCAACTATCTGACAGAGGTTGCGAACAGCTCCGGATATGGTTTTACACATCATCATGTTCCCCATACCCATGCCCATTATCATCATCATCACAATGAGTGGGCTGCCGCGTATCATCCACATGCTACTGCCTAGGCATAAGTAATGATTGATATCAAAATTAATCCACGGTGTTAAGACAGAAAATGTGCATTCTAATTTAATATTATTATTTGTATAAAGCAAATTCGGTGGAAACCGCCATAATCTTGCGGCTTACCTATAAGTATGTATGCATATCAAGACCACAATAATTCATTCTAATCAAACCCAAAACGTAAACATATGTCCTCTAGTTTTTGTTTTGCTAGTGACTTAATTGTTAAGCAAATAAAACAAAAATTATAATACCATTTGCAAGGGTACCTATAAATAAATAAAACAAAAGATAAGATATACAAATATTTTTTTTAGTACACGATTTTTTTTTTGCATGTATGTATATGTATATATTTATTAATATTTATAGTATAATACGTAGTTGTAAGCCATAATAAATTATTTGTTAATTGTCTTTAAGATGAAATATATAATGAATAAACATATTTAAATCAAAACAAAAAAACTTAGTAAGGACGATATGTTAAGAATTTTTCAGCTTTACTTTATCTGTTCATTACCACTCACATTTGTAACATATAGGAAAGATTTAGTTTAGCTCAATTGGGTGAGAGGTTGTGATACCGTGCGTGAAGGACCCCTCCAATATGGTGCCCCTACCTACATCCTATAGATTTTATGATACTCGATATCTTGCTTAAAAAAAATTTCGGACTTAGGACTAGGTAGTTGCAAACTTAGTAACACGCTTTATTTACTATAGTCTGTGCCCATTAAAAATGGGCAAAAAGGCTATAATGAATTTGTGTGAATGTATGTAACAGGCAGAAGGAAACATCTCCGACCCTATAAAGTATATATATTCTTGATCAGTATCAATAGCCGAGTCGATTTACACCTGTCCGTCCGTCCGTATGTCCGTCCGTCTGTATGAACGCGTGGATCTCAGCAACTATAAGAGCTAGAGACTTTAAATTTGGAATGTAGGTTCCTGAATACCATTCGCAGATCAATTTTATTTTCAATTTTCGATATCAAGTCCCGTTTGTTTTAAAATTAGAAAAATCACCATAACATAAGCAATGTTTAAGCTAGAGACTTGAGATTTGGCACACATGATAAAAAGCTTTGGCTTAATGTATCCAGAAAATTTTATCGCGATGCCCCGCCCCCTTCGCCCATAACTCGGAAAAGCTGATAACAAGAGTAGTTTTAGAGCTACAGACTTGAGATTTGGCACACATAATAAGTATCCTACTCTCAATGTGTGCAACAAATTTAAGTACGATCGGAGAACTCAGAAGCTATTCAAGAAACAAATTTATGCAGCGCAGCAGATGCGTAGCAGCGCAGTAGCAGCGCAGTCGCTGCAACGATATAACGAACTAAACATAAGCAATCAACAGCCGCAGCCCAGTGTTGCAGACTATCGCAAGCTACCTACTCTCGATACAAGCAAAATCGACTTCAAGCGATATATTTAAATCCCATTATAATGAAAATACTTTTCTTTGAAGACCTGCACAGGGTATTCTACTGTCGCGCCCGCTCGACTGATCGGCTTGTTTTTTATTTTATATTTCGTTATGTGGATTTCTTTGAAATAAAAAATTATGAATTTATAAAGGAAGCAATCATGGTCAACATGGCCTTCTTACGATATTGACCTGCGCAACTATCGCAATACAAACTTATTTCCTTGGGAGTTTTCCTTTAATTAAAAGGTATTTATAAATGGCGTTCAATTTTCATTGTATTCGCGTCGTCTATCTTTTTCTCCCCATATAAAGCAATATCCATTTCTAGTGCCGTGTTCATAAAATGCGTATTTTCTGGCACAAAATAGTGTAATATTTTGACTATGGGGAGTATTTAATACTTTTTGAAGATCGAAACTGACACACAGAAACAAAATATTTTCTTTTATTTTTAGACCCTTTACTTAAAAAAAAAGTAAAAAGGGTCTATTAAGCTTGTCAGAATGTGCGTAACTGGTCCAAGGAAGTCCGGCAGATCCCAAAAAGTATATATATTCTTGATCAGCATCACCAGCCGGGTCGATATAGCCATGTCCGTCTGTCTGTATGAGCGCCTAGATCTCCGAGACTATAAGTGCTAGAGTCACCAAATTTGGTATGGTGGTTCGTCTATAGGCTAAGCAGATCAAGTTTATCTTAGAATTTTGACACGCCCCCTTCCGCCTCCGTAAGTCGATACCAAAATTTTTGAAATCCCATAAAACAAAAAATATAAAGCTAGAGTCCTGAATTTTGGCACCCAGGACGAGGATTAGGGTTACAATGTATCCTGAAAGTTTCATCGCGATCGGATAATAATCTTGGAAATTATTCAAAAAAAGCTGGAAATCCCATATAATGGTCAATTTTAAAACTAGAGCCTTGGTCCTAATGTATCCTCAAAATTTCATCGCGATCAGATAAAAAACTCGGAAGTTATTCAAAACTCAATATTACTCAGTGTCGGGCCAAAGGAAGAAAAAGAGCATATTGACGTTATGGGGTAACATTAGTGTTACTCTTATTTCCATTTTGAAGAATTAGTAAAGGGTCTCATAGTCGACTTCGACTGTAGCCTTTCCGACTGTTTTTTTTTTAACTTTTAAGAAAATGTTTTTGATTTCATCTCAATTTATATAATTGATTTTGTGTCACTAACGTTTTTTTTGCTCCCACAAAAAACGTCATGTGCTGCTTACATTATAATTGACAATCCGATATATTTGTAAATGTATAAAATTAACTTTTAATATATTTGGTGAAGATGCGCTTGGTATTTCTGTACACATTTGCATAACAAATTTCGTGAAAATATCACTTATGTTATTTCGCAAATAGGGCTCGATATATCGAACTGCTGGGTAATATCCAAAACAGAGCTGCCACAGTTGTTTATCGTTTTTTGGTTTCTTAATGACTTAAGTGCGCCTGGCTTTTGGGAATATTCAAATGAGAAGTGTGATTGGATAGTGTAGTAGGGGACATAAGTATGTTTATATATACATACATAGTATAAGTACATGAAAACATATGCACGCGAACAAACAATCCGCAAGTTATGTATAGTCAGTGTTTTTTTTTTTTCTTATTTTGCCCCAATGCTATGTAAAATTGATCTTAAATAAGTTCTGACTTCGTTTTACGAAAGCGAGGAATCTTGCAGAACGTTTTCAGACTGTTATGTATAAAAAAAATGAAAAGCTCAACTATATCTCAAATATTAATAATATTATCTTTTATTACTATGATACCAAAAATAAACTGCAATTAAAGTTTCAAACCAGTCGGAAATGCTACAGTCGAAGTCGACATGAGAGACCCTTTACTTATTCTTCAAAAGGGAAATAATAGTAACAAACTTTGATACTTATATATAAACCTTCATGTTTTAATTAATTCACTAAAATGGGCAAATAAACTATCGTGCATTGTAAGTCAATGTGCTCTTCTTCTTCCTTCGGCCCGACTCTGAGTAATATGTGCTTTGAATAACTTCCGAGTTTACGTTTTGAATTACGAAGGCGGTATGTGGCGTGTCAAAAATTTAACATAAACTGGTACTTAGCCCATAGACGAACCAACATTCCAAATTTGGTGACTGTAGCTCTTATAGTCTCTGAGATCTAGGCGCTCATACAGAGAGACGGACATGGCTATATCGACTCGGCTGTTGATGCTGGTCAAGAATATATATACTTTATGGGGTCTGGCAGACTTCCTTCGGCCTGTTACGCATATTTTTTAAATTGACAAATTTATTAGGCCCCTATACTTTTTTAAAGTAAAGAGTCTGCAAATTAAAGTAATCTACAATCATGTAAATTAAGTATTTTTCGTTAATACTGTACTTTAAATAAAACAGTGTGTCTCCAACGAGCTATATTGTAACCAACATTAACAAACTAAACAAGTCGGTCAGACGAGTGTGCGCGACAATAATCTTAAAAAAGTATTTTATCATAATGGAATTGTTATTTTTTTATATAATTATACATATACAATTAAATATATCTCTCGGAATCGAAGTTGCTTGCATCGAGAGTAGTTTGCTTGCGATATTCTGGCAGCACTGAACAGCGACGGTTGATGCAGAAATTGTTTATAATTTGAATACTATGATCAAACGTAAAATTGTCAAACATGTGTATAGGCAATTAGTCATATTAATTAATATATTATTACCACCAGTTTTAAATTTTCAGAGCTGGACAACACTTACACAATAATATTTTAAAATTCTTGGCCAGAGCGAGAGCGCATATGATAATACTTACACTATTGCTTGAGAGTTGTTGAGCATAGAACTCAAAACTGATGATAAAAAAAAAACTGATGATGAAAAAACTGATGATGAAAAAAACTGATGATTGTAAAATAAAAACTAGTATGATTGATTGCAAGTGTTTTTTTTATTATTTTTGCATTTCTAGTGTTTCACAGTATTAAAATAATACACGACAGGAACCAGTCGCAGTTCAATGTTGCCAGACTATCGCAATCAAGTGATATATTAAAATATTTGTATACATGTATGTATATAAGTAACGATAATCCCATTTCAATCAAAATACGTTTTTTTAACACCTGTACAGAATAACCTATTATCTCGCGCGCTCGACTCACCGGCTTCGTATACTTCAATTACCTGTTAAGTTAAGCTGTGCCCTCTTAAACTTTGAGGATGTAATAGTTTAATTTTATTTGCTGTGCGGGTAACTTGACTTGCGTATGGTATTCAGAAACCTATATTAAAAATTTGGAGTTTTAAGCTCTTACATTTGCTGAGATTGACGCGATCATACATACGAAAGGACGAACAGGTGTCAATCGACTTGGGTATTGATACTGATTCAGCATATAGAATAATATATACATACTTATTATATAATTAAAATACTTTATAGAAACGGATATGCTTCATAAAGCTGTCTTCAGACGGTCCCTTTTTGAGTGCCACTTTTTGTTAAAAAAAGCCATCGCTCTCGTGTGAACACACGAGATTTTATGGCTTCGGTCAAAAAGTGAAGCTGGCCGATGAAAATAGAACGCGTTATATTGCCTGGCTTTTTTTGCGTCGGTCAAATGCCTACTAGATTGACGAACTTTTGTATGAAATTGTTTAGAGTGTGACCAGAATCAATAAGTAAAAAACCGATGGTATTTTTGTTTGTCAACCGATGCAAATATTGTGAATGGCAACTTTTTTCGTCGGTCAAAAAGTGGCACTCAAACAGGGACCGTCTGAAGACAGCTTTATGCCTTTTACATATATTTGCACAAGTCCATTTTAGCCTTTTTGCCATTTTTAATGGGGACAAGGTATAAAACTACTCTTGGAAAATGTACCAAAACCGTAACGGATAAACGTATTGGTTTTTTGATTCTTTAAGAATAATTTATTTCTGTTTCAGTTTCCGTACTACATTTGAAAAAGTTATTTTTGATATACGCTTCCAGTTTCGGTTCCGGTTTTATTCTCTGAATATTACTATTCTTTTTATCAAGGCACTTATAATTAAAAAAAAAAATAAATAAATAAAAACAAGCCGATCAGTCGAGCGCGCGTGACAGTAGGAAACCCTGTGCAGGTCTTTTTACTGCAGGTCGATCTTACTTGCATCGAGAGTAGGTAGCTTGCGATAGTCTGGCAACACTGGACTGTTGATTTGGAAATTGTTTATGTCGAGCGCCACAGCTGCCGAAAGCGCAAATCAGATTATCTCATGCGCTCTCGCTTGCGCAAATGGCATATCCATATGCACTCTTGCTCTGGCCAACAACTATGAAATAATGGATTTAAAACAAATTCCTTAATATCTCCTTTATTAATGGGTCAATCGCGATCAAACTTGTAGCAAATCATTATATTTTGTTACATTATGTGTTACATGGGTCATCTTCACAAACATGCGTGTAAGCAATCGCTTAAATTAATTTTACGTTAGCCTGTAGCATTCAGCTTTTCACAAATGATAGTTCTGGGAGTGGCCGTCAGTATTTTGCATAGTATAGCACGACACAGCGCAAGTCATCAGATTATCATATGCGTTCTCGTTTGTGCAAATGACATTTTCATATGCTCTCTCGCTCTGGCCAACAATTATGAAAAATGGACTTAAAACAAATTCCTTAATATATTCTTTATTTATGGGTCGATCGGTATGAAACTTGCAGCAAATTGATCAGCGTGAGTTATACTTTAACTATCTGTTATTTTAGGCTGTCATCTTAAAATTTGAGGCTGTGATAGTTTGCTTCGATTTGCGTGAGTTATCGAAAATTGGAAATAAACTTGATCTGCGTATGATATTCAAGAACCTACATTCCGAATTCGAAGTCTCTAGCTCTTAAGTTGCTGAGATCCACGCGTTCATACAGACGGACGGACCGACAGAAAAACAGGTGTAAATCGACCCGGCTACTGATACTGGTCAAGAATATATATACTTTATTGGGTTGGAGATGCTTCCTTCTGCCTGTTACATACGTTCACAAAATTTATTATACCTTTTTTGCCCATTTTTAATGGGCACAGTGTATAAAAGGTGTACATGTAAATAGGTTTATAAGTGCCAAACTCAACTATATGTCCAATATTATTAATATTATCTATTTATACTAAGTATGAAACCAAAAATAGACTGCAATTAAAGAACCAAAAAACTGCACCTTTACCTTTACCTTTACACGTGTACTTTTTTCACTAAGCAAATAATGGTGAAAAACGTAGATACTTAAATTTAAACAAAGCCACTATGCAAGCCACAAGTCTAGTGAATAGCCGCTTTAGATATTTGATATCTAATTTTATGACGAAATATATTAAATTTAGATTTAACTATTTTAAAATAAAATACGGACGCGTGCGACAGTAGGGTACCCTGAGTCAGTCGTCATGTTTATTTTTGACAAGCCAAAGTTTTCATACTTTTGCCGGGCCTGTATTCAATTTACGACTGACTATGACACCTATGCGATATAGTAGTCCAATTCTCACCAAATTTTGTCAAAATGTAAATGATAATTCCAATCAAACAATCTGTCAGTTTGGTAGAAAAATCTAGAGAAACAACAACTACTTTTATACTAAACCTTAAATTTCGTTTAATCGATCCTTTACAACTATATGATATAGTAGTATTTTGACTACATTCAAACTTAATCAGTACGGAAACGACAATACTAATTAGATAATATGTGAGGTGGGTTGAGACATCTCAATAAACCACGATTTTGATTTTCCGAGTTAAACCAAATTTGGTCAGGATTTATTAGACATGATCAAATTTATAATCTGAGAGACGGGTTGATGTATGTATAAAATCAAAATAGTTAGACTTTTGATGCATTGATCCTATGACAGCTATACGATATATTCATCCGATCTAGTCGGTTCCGACACATGTACTGACTGCAGCAAAAAGTCGGCCCAGTACCAAGTTTCATTCATATAGCTTTAAAACTGAAAGACCAGTTTGGATAGAAACAGACGGATGCTGATCAAATATATATATATACTTTAAAGGGTCTGACATGCCCACTTTAATGCGTTACACATTTCGGGAAAAAACTAAAAAACCCTTTGCAATAGTATAAAAATTGAGCTTTCAGGTAGTTTTGGTCACATTCTATGTTCTGTAAAAATTCCGTATTGAATGCATAAAACACAGGGAAGTTCGTTAATACGAACTTGTAGAAAGAGGTATAAACAGTAATTTGCCGAGTAGACCAAAGCATGTAGACTATGATTTTTGCGACGTGTCGACAATGCTTACAGTCGACACTTCGACTATGTCGACATGTTATATGAAATACTAAAGAACATAAAAGTAGGCCGTGTTGCTAAACAATCAAGAGCTCAATATACATTATTAATAGTGACAGTAGAAGCAACTAAAAAACCAGTCAGAAAGGCTACAGTAGAAGTCGACTATAAGAGGCCCTTTACTTATTCTTCTAAATGGAAATAAGATTAACACTAATAGTACCCCATAGCGCGTTGAGTAATATTGAGTTGTGAATAACTTCCGAGTTTATTATCCGACCGCGATGAAATTTTCAGGATACGTTAGGACCCTGATACCCGTCCTGAGTGCCAAAATTCAGGACTCTAGTTATATTTTTTTTGTTTTATGGGATTTAAAAAATTTTGTTCTCGATTTACGGAGGCGGAAGCGGGCGTGTCAAAATTTTAAGATAAACTTGATCTGCTTAGCCTATAGACGAACCACCATACCAAATTTGGTGACTCTAGCTTTTAAAGTCTCTGAGATCTAGGCGCTCATTAAGACAGAGGGACAGACGCTTATGGCTATATCGACTCGGCTGGTGATACTGATCAAGAATATATATACTTTATGGGGTCTGCCAGACTTTCTTCGACCTGTTACGCACATTTTGACAAACTTAATAGACCCTTTTTACTTTTTTTAAAAAGTAAAGGGTCTAACAAGCCGAAGAATCGGTGCTGGAACGATAGTAGGGACAGGAGCGGTAGTAGAAAACGATATGCTACAGTTGAAGCCGACTATGAAAGTTGTAGTTTAACATGCATATGTATGTATGTATGTACATACATATGTGTGAAACACATGAATCATAAAAATACAAATGTTAATGTTAACATACAAATGTTATATATTAACATAACATACATGTATGGATGTATGTAATTATAATACAGTGGCATTTATGGTAGAATTTGTTTATGAAAATAATTATTGTTTTATTTTATTTTATTTCTGTATTTATATATTTAAAAAAGAATAACCTATAAAAAAGTGTGCCTCTGGTAAGTTTCGAACTCCAGAACCACACCGAAGAGTTTGACGCTCTAACCATTGCGCCAATGAAGCCATAGTCGATTATTTGGCAGTTAACAATTTCCTAACAGAACTGCAATTAATAATATTGTTTTAATGCCTCAAATTGCTGCTCCAACATTTGTATATTCGAAAATTTATTTTCCTCAAAACCCGGGTGTTTATTTTCCGATTGCGATGAAATTTTTTGTTCACAACGGAAGGAAAGTAAATTTGACGTAGGCCAAATTGGGAGTTGTATTTTATAAATTACTTTTGTTATTTGGGTTTTTCCGATTTTTGGGGGCGGGAGGCGGCGGTTTCAAAATACTAAAACAAACTTGTTCTAGTCGGAGGCCTCAGGAGTATTGTCACCAAATCTGGTGACCCAGATAATCTTATAATCTCTGAGATCTAGGTGTTCATACTGCAGGACAACTGGACAGACGGACATGGCTATATCGACTCGGCTGTTGACGCTGATCAAGAATATATATACCTTATGGGGTCTGAGAGACTTCATTAGACCTGCTACGCACGTTTTTTTACAAACTTAATAGACCCTTATACTTATTATACCCTGTGCCCATTAAAAATGGGCAAAAGCGGTATAATGAATTTGTGTGAATGTATGTAACAGGCAGAAGGAAGCCTCTCCGACCCTATAAAGTATATATATTCTTGATTAGTATCAATATCCGAGTCGATTGACACCTGTCCGTCTGTCTTTCCGTCCGTCCGTCCAACCGTCTGTATGAACGCGTGGATCTTAGCAACTATAAGAGCTAGAGACTTCAAATTTGGAATGTAGGTTCCTGAATACCATACGCAGATCAAGTTTATTTTCAATTTTCGATACCAAGTCCCGTTGGTTTTAAAATTAGAAAAATCACCATAAAATAAGCAATGTTAAAGCTAGAGACTTGAGATTTGGCACACATGATAAAAAGCTTGGGCTTAATTCAGAAAGTAGGATACCCTGTGCAGGTCTTCAAAGAAAAGTATTTTCACTATAATGGGATTTAAATATATCGATTGAAGGCGATTTTACTTGCATCGAGAGTAGGTAGCTTGCGATAGTCTGGCAACACTGGACTGCGACTGTTGATTTGGAAATTGTTAATGTACAGCGCCACAGCGGCCGACAGCGCAAATCCGATTATCTCATGCGCTCTCGCCTGCGCAAATGGCATATCCATATGCACTCTTGCTCTGGCCAACAACTATGAAATAATGGATTTAAAACAAATTCCTTAATATCTCCTTTATTAATGGGTCAATCGCGATCAAACTTGTAGCAAATTATTATATTTTGTTACATTATGTGTTACATGGGTCATCTTCACAAACATGCGTGTAAGCAATCGCTTAAATTAATTTTACGTTAGCCTGTAGCATTCAGCTTTTCACAAATGATAGTTCTGGGAGTGGCCGTCAGTATTTTGCATAGTATAGCACGACACAGCGCAAGTCATCAGATTATCATATGCGTTCTCGTTTGTGCAAATGACATTTTCATATGCTCTCTCGCTCTGGCCAACAATTATGAAAAATGGATTTAAAACAAATTCCTTAATATATTCTTTATTTATGGGTCGATCGGTATGAAACTTGCAGCAAATTGATCAGCGTGAGTTATACTTTAACTATCTGTTATGTTAGGCTGTCATCTTAAAATTTGAGGCTGTGAAAGTTTGCTTCGATTTGCGTGAGTTATCGAAAATTGGAAATAAACTTGATCTGCATATGATATTCAGGAACCTACATTCCGAATTCGAAGTCTCTAGCTCTTAAGTTGCTGAGATCCACGCGTTCATACAGACGGACGAACCGACAGAAAAACAGGTGTAAATCGACCCGGCTACTGATACTGGTCAAGAATATATATACTTTATTGGGTCGGAGATGCTTCCTTCTGCCTGTTACATACGTTCACAAAATTTATTATACCTTTTTTTGCCCATTTTTAATGGGCACAGTGTATAAAAGGTGTACATGTAAATAGGTTTATAAGTGCCAAACTCAACTATATGTCCAATATTATTAATATTATCTATTTATACTAAGTATGAAACCAAAAATAGACTGCAATTTTAAGAACCAAAAAACTACACCTTTAAACATTTAAAACTTCTGATAAAGTCTAGCGTACTCGACTCTGAGAGACCGTGTACTTTTTTCACTAAGCAAATAATGGTGAAAAACGTAGATACTTAAATTTAAACAAAGCCACTATGCAAGCCACAAGTCTAGTGAATAGCCGCTTTAGATATTTGATATCTAATTTTATGACGAAATATATTAAATTTAGATTTAAGTATTTTAAAATAAAATACGGACGCGTGCGACAGTAGGGTACCCTGAGTCAGTCGTCATGTTTATTTTTGACAAGCCAAAGTTTTCATACTTTTGCCGGGCCTGTATTCAATTTACGACTGACTATGACACCTATGCGATATAGTAGTCCAATTCTCACCAAATTTTGTCAAAATGTAAATGATAATTCCAATCAAACAATCTGTCAGTTTGGTAGAAAAATCTAGAGAAACAACAACTACTTTTATACTAAACCTTAAATTTCGTTTAATCGATCCTTTACAACTATATGATATAGTAGTATTTTGACTACATTCAAACTTAATCAGTACGGAAACGACAATACTAATTAGATAATATGTGAGGTGGGTTGAGACATCTCAATAAACCACGATTTTGATTTTCCGAGTTAAACCAAATTTGGTCAGGATTTATTAGACATGATCAAATTTATAATCTGAGAGACGGGTTGATGTATGTATAAAATCAAAATAGTTAGACTTTTGATGCATTGATCCTATGACAGCTATACGATATATTCATCCGATCTAGTCGGTTCCGACACATGTACTGCCTGCAGCAAAAAGTCGGCCCAGTACCAAGTTTCATTCATATAGCTTTAAAACTGAAAGACCAGTTTGGATAGAAACAGACGGATGCTGATCAAATATATATATATACTTTAAAGGGTCTGACATGCCCACTTTAATGCGTTACACATTTCGGGAAAAAATTAAAAAACCCTTTGCAATAGTATAAAAATTGAGCTTTCAGGTAGTTTTGGTCACATTCTATGTTCTGTAAAAATTCCGTATTGAATGCATAAAACACAGGGAAGTTCGTTAATACGAACTTGTAGAAAGAGGTATAAACAGTAATTTGCCGAGTAGACCAAAGCATGTAGACTATGATTTTTGCGACGTGTCGACAATGCTTACAGTCGACACTTCGACTATGCCGACATGTTATATGAAATACTAAAGAACATAAAAGTAGGCCGTGTTGCTAAACAATCAAGAGCTCAATATACATTATTAATAGTGACAGTAGAAGCAACTAAAAAACCAGTCAGAAAGGCTACAGTAGAAGTCGACTATAAGAGGCCCTTTACTTATTCTTCTAAATGGAAATAAGATTAACACTAATAGTACCCCATAGCGCGTTGAGTAATATTGAGTTGTGAATAACTTCCGAGTTTATTATCCGACCGCGATGAAATTTTCAGGATACGTTAGGACCCTGATACCCGTCCTGAGTGCCAAAATTCAGGACTCTAGTTATATTTTTTTTGTTTTATGGGATTTAAAAAATTTTGTTCTCGATTTACGGAGGCGAAAGCGGGCGTGTCAAAATTTTAAGATAAACTTGATCTGCTTAGCCTATAGACGAACCACCATACCAAATTTGGTGACTCTAGCTCTTAAAGTCTCTGAGATCTAGGCGCTCATTAAGACAGAGGGACAGACGCTTATGGCTATATCGACTCGGCTGGTGATACTGATCAAGAATATATATACTTTATGGGGTCTGCCAGACTTTCTTCGACCTGTTACGCACATTTTGACAAACTTAATAGACCCTTTTTCTTTTTTTTAAAAAGTAAAGGGTCTAACAAGCCGAAGAATCGGTGCTGGAACGATAGTAGGGACAGGAGCGGTAGTAGAAAACGATATGCTACAGTTGAAGCCGACTATGAAAGTTGTAGTTTAACATGCATATGTATGTATGTATGTACATACATATGTGTGAAACACATGAATCATAAAAATACAAATGTTAATGTTAACATACAAATGTTATATATGAACATAACATACATGTATGTATGTATGTAATTATAATACAGTGGCATTTATGGTAGAATTTGTTTATGAAAATAATTATTGTTTTATTTTATTTTATTTCTGTATTTATATATTTAAAAAAGAATAACCTATAAAAAAGTGTGCCTCTGGTAAGTTTCGAACTCCAGAACCACACCGAAGAGTTTGACGCTCTAACCATTGCGCCAATGAAGCCATAGTCGATTATTTGGCAGTTAACAATTTCCTAACAGAACTGCAATTAATAATATTGTTTTAATGCCTCAAATTGCTGCTCCAACATTTGTATATTCGAAAATTTATTTTCCTCAAAACCCGGGTGTTTATTTTCCGATTGCGATGAAATTTTTTGTTTACAACGGAAGGAAAGTAAATTTGACGTAGGCCAAATTGGGAGTTGTATTTTATAAATTACTTTTGTTATTTGGGTTTTTCCGATTTTTGGGGGCGGGAGGCGGCGTTTTCAAAATACTAAAACAAACTTGTTCTAGTCGGAGGCCTCAGGAGTATTGTCACCAAATCTGGTGACCCAGATAATCTTATAATCTCTGAGATCTAGGTGTTCATACTGCAGGACAACTGGACAGACGGACATGGCTATATCGACTCGGCTGTTGACGCTGATCAAGAATATATATACCTTATGGGGTCTGAGAGACTTCATTAGACCTGCTACGCACGTTTTTCTACAAACTTAATAGACCCTTATACTTATTATACCCTGTGCCCATTAAAAATGGGCAAAAGCGGTATAATGAATTTGTGTGAATGTATGTAACAGGCAGAAGGAAGCCTCTCCGACCCTATAAAGTATATATATTCTTGATTAGTATCAATATCCGAGTCGATTGACACCTGTCCGTCTGTCTTTCCGTCCGTCCGTCCAACCGTCTGTATGAACGCGTGGATCTTAGCAACTATAAGAGCTAGAGACTTTAAATTTGGAATGTAGGTTCCTGAATACCATACTCAGATCAAGTTTATTTTCAATTTTCGATACCAAGTCCCGTTGGTTTTAAAATTAGAAAAATCACCATAAAATAAGCAATGTTAAAGCTAGAGACTTGAGATTTGGCACACATGATAAAAAGCTTGGGCTTAATTCAGAAAGTAGGATACCCTGTGCAGGTCTTCAAAGAAAAGTATTTTCACTATAATGGGATTTAAATATATCGATTGAAGGCGATTTTACTTGCATCGAGAGTAGGTAGCTTGCGATAGTCTGGCAACACTGGACTGCGACTGTTGATTTGGAAATTGTTAATGTACAGCGCCACAGCGGCCGACAGCGCAAATCCGATTATCTCATGCGCTCTCGCCTGCGCAAATGGCATATCCATATGCACTCTTGCTCTGGCCAACAACTATGAAATAATGGATTTAAAACAAATTCCTTAATATCTCCTTTATTAATGGGTCAATCGCGATCAAACTTGTAGCAAATTATTATATTTTGTTACATTATGTGTTACATGGGTCATCTTCACAAACATGCGTGTAAGCAATCGCTTAAATTAATTTTACGTTAGCCTGTAGCATTCAGCTTTTCACAAATGATAGTTCTGGGAGTGGCCGTCAGTATTTTGCATAGTATAGCACGACACAGCGCAAGTCATCAGATTATCATATGCGTTCTCGTTTGTGCAAATGACATTTTCATATGCTCTCTCGCTCTGGCCAACAATTATGAAAAATGGATTTAAAACAAATTCCTTAATATATTCTTTATTTATGGGTCGATCGGTATGAAACTTGCAGCAAATTGATCAGCGTGAGTTATACTTTAACTATCTGTTATGTTAGGCTGTCATCTTAAAATTTGAGGCTGTGAAAGTTTGCTTCGATTTGCGTGAGTTATCGAAAATTGGAAATAAACTTGATCTGCATATGATATTCAGGAACCTACATTCCGAATTCGAAGTCTCTAGCTCTTAAGTTGCTGAGATCCACGCGTTCATACAGACGGACGAACCGACAGAAAAACAGGTGTAAATCGACCCGGCTACTGATACTGGTCAAGAATATATATACTTTATTGGGTCGGAGATGCTTCCTTCTGCCTGTTACATACGTTCACAAAATTTATTATACCTTTTTTTGCCCATTTTTAATGGGCACAGTGTATAAAAGGTGTACATGTAAATAGGTTTATAAGTGCCAAACTCAACTATATGTCCAATATTATTAATATTATCTATTTATACTAAGTATGAAACCAAAAATAGACTGCAATTTTAAGAACCAAAAAACTACACCTTTAAACATTTAAAACTTCTGATAAAGTCTAGCGTACTCGACTCTGAGAGACCGTGTACTTTTTTCACTAAGCAAATAATGGTGAAAAACGTAGATACTTAAATTTAAACAAAGCCACTATGCAAGCCACAAGTCTAGTGAATAGCCGCTTTAGATATTTGATATCTAATTTTATGACGAAATATATTAAATTTAGATTTAACTATTTTAAAATAAAATACGGACGCGTGCGACAGTAGGGTACCCTGAGTCAGTCGTCATGTTTATTTTTGACAAGCCAAAGTTTTCATACGTTTGCCGGGCCTGTATTCAATTTACGACTGACTATGACACCTATGCGATATAGTAGTCCAATTCTCACCAAATTTTGTCAAAATGTAAATGATAATTCCAATCAAACAATCTGTCAGTTTGGTAGAAAAATCTAGAGAAACAACAACTACTTTTATACTAAACCTTAAATTTCGTTTAATCGATCCTTTACAACTATATGATATAGTAGTATTTTGACTACATTCAAACTTAATCAGTACGGAAACGACAATACTAATTAGATAATATGTGAGGTGGGTTGAGACATCTCAATAAACCACGATTTTGATTTTCCGAGTTAAACCAAATTTGGTCAGGATTTATTAGACATGATCAAATTTATAATCTGAGAGACGGGTTGATGTATGTATAAAATCAAAATAGTTAGACTTTTGATGCATTGATCCTATGACAGCTATACGATATATTCATCCGATCTAGTCGGTTCCGACACATGTACTGCCTGCAGCAAAAAGTCGGCCCAGTACCAAGTTTCATTCATATAGCTTTAAAACTGAAAGACCAGTTTGGATAGAAACAGACGGATGCTGATCAAATATATATATATACTTTAAAGGGTCTGACATGCCCACTTTAATGCGTTACACATTTCGGGAAAAAACTAAAAAACCCTTTGCAATAGTATAAAAATTGAGCTTTCAGGTAGTTTTGGTCACATTCTATGTTCTGTAAAAATTCCGTATTGAATGCATAAAACACAGGGAAGTTCGTTAATACGAACTTGTAGAAAGAGGTATAAACAGTAATTTGCCGAGTAGACCAAAGCATGTAGACTATGATTTTTGCGACGTGTCGACAATGCTTACAGTCGACACTTCGACTATGTCGACATGTTATATGAAATACTAAAGAACATAAAAGTAGGCCGTGTTGCTAAACAATCAAGAGCTCAATATACATTATTAATAGTGACAGTAGAAGCAACTAAAAAACCAGTCAGAAAGGCTACAGTAGAAGTCGACTATAAGAGGCCCTTTACTTATTCTTCTAAATGGAAATAAGATTAACACTAATAGTACCCCATAGCGCGTTGAGTAATATTGAGTTGTGAATAACTTCCGAGTTTATTATCCGACCGCGATGAAATTTTCAGGATACGTTAGGACCCTGATACCCGTCCTGAGTGCCAAAATTCAGGACTCTAGTTATATTTTTTTTGTTTTATGGGATTTAAAAAATTTTGTTCTCGATTTACGGAGGCGGAAGCGGGCGTGTCAAAATTTTAAGATAAACTTGATCTGCTTAGCCTATAGACGAACCACCATACCAAATTTGGTGACTCTAGCTCTTAAAGTCTCTGAGATCTAGGCGCTCATTAAGACAGAGGGACAGACGCTTATGGCTATATCGACTCGGCTGGTGATACTGATCAAGAATATATATACTTTATGGGGTCTGCCAGACTTTCTTCGACCTGTTACGCACATTTTGACAAACTTAATAGACCCTTTTTACTTTTTTTTAAAAAGTAAAGGGTCTAACAAGCCGAAGAATCGGTGCTGGAACGATAGTAGGGACAGGAGCGGTAGTAGAAAACGATATGCTACAGTTGAAGCCGACTATGAAAGTTGTAGTTTAACATGCATATGTATGTATGTATGTACATACATATGTGTGAAACACATGAATCATAAAAATACAAATGTTAATGTTAACATACAAATGTTATATATTAACATAACATACATGTATGGATGTATGTAATTATAATACAGTGGCATTTATGGTAGAATTTGTTTATGAAAATAATTATTGTTTTATTTTATTTTATTTCTGTATTTATATATTTAAAAAAGAATAACCTATAAAAAAGTGTGCCTCTGGTAAGTTTCGAACTCCAGAACCACACCGAAGAGTTTGACGCTCTAACCATTGCGCCAATGAAGCCATAGTCGATTATTTGGCAGTTAACAATTTCCTAACAGAACTGCAATTAATAATATTGTTTTAATGCCTCAAATTGCTGCTCCAACATTTGTATATTCGAAAATTTATTTTCCTCAAAACCCGGGTGTTTATTTTCCGATTGCGATGAAATTTTTTGTTCACAACGGAAGGAAAGTAAATTTGACGTAGGCCAAATTGGGAGTTGTATTTTATAAATTACTTTTGTTATTTGGGTTTTTCCGATTTTTGGGGGCGGGAGGCGGCGTTTTAAAATACTAAAACAAACTTGTTCTAGTCGGAGGCCTCAGGAGTATTGTCACCAAATCTGGTGACCCAGATAATCTTATAATCTCTGAGATCTAGGTGTTCATACTGCAGGACAACTGGACAGACGGACATGGCTATATCGACTCGGCTGTTGACGCTGATCAAGAATATATATACCTTATGGGGTCTGAGAGACTTCATTAGACCTGCTACGCACGTTTTTTTACAAACTTAATAGACCCTTATACTTATTATACCCTGTGCCCATTAAAAATGGGCAAAAGCGGTATAATGAATTTGTGTGAATGTATGTAACAGGCAGAAGGAAGCCTCTCCGACCCTATAAAGTATATATATTCTTGATTAGTATCAATATCCGAGTCGATTGACACCTGTCCGTCTGTCTTTCCGTCCGTCCGTCCAACCGTCTGTATGAACGCGTGGATCTTAGCAACTATAAGAGCTAGAGACTTTAAATTTGGAATGTAGGTTCCTGAATACCATACTCAGATCAAGTTTATTTTCAATTTTCGATACCAAGTCCCGTTGGTTTTAAAATTAGAAAAATCACCATAAAATAAGCAATGTTAAAGCTAGAGACTTGAGATTTGGCACACATGATAAAAAGCTTGGGCTTAATTCAGAAAGTAGGATACCCTGTGCAGGTCTTCAAAGAAAAGTATTTTCACTATAATGGGATTTAAATATATCGATTGAAGGCGATTTTACTTGCATCGAGAGTAGGTAGCTTGCGATAGTCTGGCAACACTGGACTGCGACTGTTGATTTGGAAATTGTTAATGTACAGCGCCACAGCGGCCGACAGCGCAAATCCGATTATCTCATGCGCTCTCGCCTGCGCAAATGGCATATCCATATGCACTCTTGCTCTGGCCAACAACTATGAAATAATGGATTTAAAACAAATTCCTTAATATCTCCTTTATTAATGGGTCAATCGCGATCAAACTTGTAGCAAATCATTATATTTTGTTACATTATGTGTTACATGGGTCATCTTCACAAACATGCGTGTAAGCAATCGCTTAAATTAATTTTACCTGTAGCATTCAGCTTTTCACAAATGATAGTTCTGGGAGTGGCCGTCAGTATTTTGCATAGTATAGCACGACACAGCGCAAGTCATCAGATTATCATATGCGTTCTCGTTTGTGCAAATGACATTTTCATATGCTCTCTCGCTCTGGCCAACAATTATGAAAAATGGATTTAAAACAAATTCCTTAATATATTCTTTATTTATGGGTCGATCGGTATGAAACTTGCAGCAAATTGATCAGCGTGAGTTATACTTTAACTATCTGTTATTTTAGGCTGTCATCTTAAAATTTGAGGCTGTGATAGTTTGCTTCGATTTGCGTAAGTTATCGAAAATTGGAAATAATCTTGATCTGCCTATGATATTCAGGAACCTACATTCCGAATTCGAAGCCTCTAGCTCTTAAATCGATCCGACTACTGATACTGATCAAGAATATATACACTTTATTGGGTCGGAGATGCTTCCATCTTCCTGTTACCTACGTTCACAAAATTTATTATACCTTTTTTTGCCCATTTTTAATGGGCACAGTGTATAAAAGGTGTACATGTAAATATGTTTATAAGTGCCAAACTCAACTATATGTCAAATATTAACAATATTATCTACTTATACTAAGTATGAAACCAAAAATAGACTGCAATTAAAGTACCAAAAAAATTGCACCTTTAAGCCTTTAAAACTTCTGATAAAGTCTGAGAGACCCTGTACTTTTTCACTAAACAAATAATGGTGAAAAACGTAGATACTTAAATTTAAACAAAGCCACTATGCAAGCCACAAGTCTAGTGAATAGCCGCTTTAGATATTTGATATCTAATTTTATGACGAAATATATTAAATTTAGATTTAACTATTTTAAAATAAAATACGGACGCGTGCGACAGTAGGGTACCCTGAGTCAGTCGTCATGTTTATTTTTGACAAGCCAAAGTTTTCATACTTTTGCCGGGCCTGTATTCAATTTACGACTGACTATGACACCTATGCGATATAGTAGTCCAATTCTCACCAAATTTTGTCAAAATGTAAATGATAATTCCAATCAAACAATCTGTCAGTTTGGTAGAAAAATCTAGAGAAACAACAACTACTTTTATACTAAACCTTAAATTTCGTTTAATCGATCCTTTACAACTATATGATATAGTAGTATTTTGACTACATTCAAACTTAATCAGTACGGAAACGACAATACTAATTACATAATATGTGAGGTGTTAAACCAAATTTGGTCAGGATTTATTAGACATGACCAAATTTATAATCTGAGAGACGGGTTGATGTATGTATAAAATCAAAATAGTTAGACTTTTGACGCATTGATCCTATGACAGCTATACGATATATTCATCCGATCCAGTCGGTTCCGACACATGTACTGCCTGCAGCAAAAAGTCGGCCCAGTACCAAGTTTCATTCATATAGCTTTAAAACTGAAAGACCAGTTTGGATAGAAACAGATGGACCGACGGACAGACAGGCATGACTATATCGATCCGGTTGATGATGCTGATAAAATATATATATATTCCTTAAAGGGCTGACATGCCCACTTTAATGCGTTACACATTTCGGGAAAAAATTATAATACCCTTTGCAATAGTATAAAACTGGAGCTGTCAGGTAGTTTTGGTCACATTCCATGTTCTGTAAAAGTTCCGTATTGACTGGCTAAGAACACGGAAGTTAATTAGGAGGAACTTGTAGAAAGAGGTATTAACAGTAATTTGTCAAGTAGACGAAATCATGTAGACAATGCTTAATAGCGATCTCGAAATATTAAAGAATATTAAAGTAGGCCGTGTTGCAAAACAATCCAGAGGGCAATATACATTATCAATATTTACAGTAGAAGCAACTAAAAAGTTAAAGTATTTTACAATCATTTTAATTAAGTACTTCTCCTAAATACTGTAAGTTAAATAAAACTATCGAGTTGTTGAAAAATAAACTTGACCTGCGTATGGTATTCAGAAACCTACATTAAAAATTTGGAGTTTTAAGCTCTTACATTTGCTGAGATCGACGCGTTCATACATACGGACGGAAGAACAGACAGACGAGCAGGTGTTAATCGACTCGGGTATTGATACTGATCAAGCATATATAAAAATTTATATACATACTTATAATATAATTTAAAAAAACTTTATAGAGACGGATATGCTTCATTATACCTGCTGTTTTGCACAAGTCCATTTTACTCTTTTTTCCCATTTTTAAAGGAGACAGGGTATAAAACTACTCTTCGAAAATGTACCAAAACCGTACCGGGGAAACGTATTGGTTTTTTGATTCTTCAAGAATAATTTGTTTCTGTTTCAGTCTCCGTACTATATTTGAAAAATGTATTTTTGATATACACTTCCAGTTTCGGTTCCAGTTTAATTTCCTCAATATTAATATTTTTTTGATTAAGGCACTAATAATTTATTTACTTAACTTAGCCTCAAGTGCCCATTACCAACCATTATTCAATACAATCAGTTCTTGGAATTTGGCGTTAACAGACACCACCTACTATATATCGTAACAGTTAAGGCCATAAAGAACGCTTTTATAAGAATTGTTACACTTTCTTGGTAACGAGTAGTAGCTCTGCGTTCGACAAAAAAAATTTCTGTTCCTTAGTGTTGCCAAACCATCTTTAAAAATTAATTAAAAATTTTATCAAAGTGACAGTTTAGTGGTCGCACTTTGTGTTTCAGATTACAGCGAACAGAGTTAAATTTGATCTCGCAGCGGTCGGTTAATGATCATGGCAGTACCAGCACCATCAGGTCTTAAAATTAAATTAAGACTATCGCTGCTTAGGCCCTTGAACATTATTTTTGTTAAGCAACCGTGACCAAAAGTGCAAGACAAATCCGGTTTAGGGATCTTTTGACAAAGGATCGCATGCAACAACAGCACATGACTTAACAAGAAGATGATTAACATTTCCCCACTTAGTATTTATGAACATTTAGTTTGAGTATCGTCAATTTTCACTTTTCTTCCTAACATTTAACGCTTTACTAAAAGACCATTTTAAAATATGTCATTGCGGCTGGTGTTATAATTTTGTCACAAAATGAATAACGCATTAAAGGAGGCACTGCAGACTGTATGAATTATAGTCATAAGGAGGACGTCGAGCTGAATCAATATAGTAATGTCTGTCTGTTTCACAGCAAAGTAGTTCCCTACTTGTAATTCTGTAGTCCAACGGAAATCAGTGTTGCTTGCGTCAAGAGTAGATTGCTTGATAGTATGGCAATACTGCACTGCGATTGTTGGTGTGGAAATTATTTATTATTTTAATTGTACGAGAAAAATGTAAAATTGTCAACCATGTCTATAGGTTATTGGTCATATTAATTATTGTAACTTACTTAAGTGGGTAACTGACCAGCAATAGCAACAGTTCTATTAGCAAAATAGTGAACAAGATGTTGTTGACATATTTGGCATACAAATTAAAATATTTGTGTACAGCATGATATTATGAGAATATGCGTTGTGCAGAAGGCACTGCAACCCAAGAAAAGTGTGGCATATGTGCACTCAATAAAATTTATACTTTTCATGCTGACAGCACAAAAAAGAAACAGGACAAAAATAACGCACGCCAGCTCAGCGCTGCTAATGACTCCTCAATGACTAGGCGCATTTTTGGAAATCTACTCGAAACTGAAGACATTTTATATACAGCTTCGAGCAACTCACACACAAACTTACATACACAGGACCTCACCCAATTGAAGTTATTTTGCTGTGCATTTGCGCAGTACTTAATTGGATTTATTCGCGGGTAGCGCTGAAAGGTGCAAAATACATGTATAGTGTAGAGTATAGTCTTTTGTATTGAATTGCGGGAGCGGTAGGGTAGTGGAAAAATTTAATTTGCTTACGCAATATTAGCCCATATATTATATTTCCAATAATATACTAATGAATAGATCTCAGAGACTATAATAGCTACAGACACCAAACTTGGTATGTTGGTTCGCCTATGGACTAAGCAGTACCAGTTTATGTTAACATTTTGTCACGCCCCCTTCCGCCACCGTCAATCGAAACGTAAACTCGGAAGTTATTCAAAACACAAATTACTCAGAGTTGTAAGAGCACATTGACGTACAACGCACTATAGGTTATTTGCCCATATTAGTGAATTAATTAAAACCTGAAGGTTTATATAAAAGTATCACAGTTAATATTATTTCCTTTTTGAAGAATAAGTAAAAGGTCTGTCATAGTCGACTTCGGCTGTAGCCTTTTCGACTGATTTTTATTGCTTTTTGATAACTTTTGCGAAATCAAATAAAAGCCTAGCTGTTGTTTAATTTATATTTAATTTCCTTTAAAATTATTTTATTATGGTTATCTTAAATCTATATTTCTGATCTTAAATATGTAATTCATTTTTAAGTTATTTCAATATTTGAATTTAAAAAGATTATTTTTATACCCTGTGCCCATTAAAAATGGGCACAAAGGGTATAATAAATTTGTGTGAATGATTGTAACAGGCAGAAGGAGAAATCTCTGACCATATAAGGTATATATATTTTAAATCAGTATCAATAGTCGAGTCCGTCCGTCTGTATGAACGCGTGGATCTTAGGAGCTATAAGTGCTAGAGACTTCAAATTTGGTATTTGGGTTCCTGAATACCATACGCAGATCAAGTTCATTTTTAATTTTCGATGCCTCACCCCCAGCCCACGCAAATCGAAGACAACTATCACAGCCTCAAATTTTAAGATAACTCAGCCGAACAAAACAGATAGTTGAAGTATAACTCACGCTGAGCAATTTGCTGCTAGTTTTATACCGATCGACCCATAAATAAAGGATATATTAAGGAATTTGTTTTAAATACACACATAAACAATTTCCAAATTAACAGTCGTAGTCCACTGTTGCCAGACTATCGCAAGCTACCTACTCACGATGCAAGCAAAAAAAACATTTAAATCCAATTATAATGAAAATACTTATGTTTGCAGACCTGCACAGGGTTTCGGCTTGTTATTTATGCCGGTTGCTGCTATACAAAAAATTTTGCAACTGGTTTTCGGCAGTCATCTTGCCGGACGCTGGTGGAAAACTAAAACACGCTGCGCAATTTAATTTCAAATTCATTGTATTTTGTCTTCACGCATTTATTCTTTCGTTCCGTTATGCTTACGCGTTCAGTCAATGACGCTCACTTTGAATACTCAAAATTGCGCAGAAATGAGTATTCAATACGATGAAAACCCGATAAGCTGAATTTCTTGCACTCAAAACTGAGTACGAAATTCACCGGAACTCAGAGACGCTCAAGTTTGAATGCAGCCATGCAGATCATTATTATCTAAGACCTCTAAATAATGTAATATTCTGATTTAAAGACAATTGTTCTTTTTTGGTTTGATAGCACAAATAAACCTTAGTGGTTAAAAGCCCAGACGTCGATGTTCGGCGTTTTTCAAATCAACCTCGATGTTGGTAGATGCATCGGACACACATCGGACACACAAAACTTTTATAACCGATTATTCTTAAGTTTGTTAAAAGTATGTACCACGTCTAAGGAAGTCTGGCAGACCCCATAAAGTATATATATTCTTGATCAGCATCAACAGCTGAGTCGATATAGCCATGTCTGCCTGTCCGTCTGTCTGTATGAGCACCTAGATCTCAGAGACTATAAGAGCTACAGTCACCAAATTTGGTATGTTGGTTTCTCTATGGGATAAGCAGTACCAGTTTATGTTAAAATTTTGCCACGACCCTTCCATACCCAAAAATCAGAAGGAATATTTTGGAAATCCCATAAAACCAGAATGCATCCTTAAAATATCATCGCGATCGGATAATAAAACTTAAAAAAAACTTTAAATCCCATATAATGGTCAATTTCAAAACTGGAGCCTTGCATTTTTGGCAAACAGGACAAACATCTGTTTCCTAATGTAACCTAAAATTCATCGCGATCGGATAATAAGCTCGATAGTTATTTAAAACACAATATTACACAGTGTCGGGCCAAAGGAAGAAGATGAGCATATTGAAGTTACAACGCACTATAGGGTATTTGCCCATTTTAGTGAATTAATTAAAACGTTAAGGTTTATACTATATATAAGTATCTAAGTTTGTTATTATTATTTCCTTTTTGAAGAATAAGTAAAGGGTCTCTCATAGTCGATTTCGACTGTAGCCTTTCCGACTTTTTATAATTTGTGTTAATGTATGTAATAGGCAGAAGGAGGCATCTCCGACCCTATAAAGTACATATATTCTTGATCAGTATCAATAGCCGAGTCGATTGACACCTGTCCGTTTGTCTGTCCGTCCGTCCGTCTAGAGACTTTGACACACATGGTAAGTATCCTACTCTCAATGTGTGCTACAAATTTCAGTACGATCGGATATTGAACTCAAAAGTTATTCAAATAACACATTTATGCAGCGCAGCAGATGCGTCGCAGCGCAGTCGCTACACCGCGGCGACGATATAACGAACGAAACGACCCGTTTGTTCATATATGTTCGATTTGCCTTTCGGCCGCTGTGGCACTAAACATAAACAATTTCCAAATCAACAGCCGCAGTCCAGTGTTGCCAGACTATCGCAAGCTACCTACCCTCGATGCAAGCAAAATCGACTACAAGCGATATATTTAAATTCCATTTATTATGAACCGACTTATCGATCGCAGCCAGTTATCGATTGGCCGGCTAGCTATCGGCATTACTCAGGGATGAGTACGACCTCGATATCGGGCGAGTCCCTCCTTTGCGCGTCACTACAAAACCAAAACAAACGAAATGCGCAATTCAATACAAGAACGATCTTCGGAGCTGGATGTGTTGACGGTGCCGAAGCTGCCTGCTGGCTGATGCTGTGTGGTGCTGCTGTCGCTGGCGCTGCTGCTGAAGCTGCCTGATGCTGCTGCTGCCTCCTTCTGGCGCTGCTGCTGGCCACTGACGCTGGCTCCTGTGGCTGCTGCTCGCTGACGTTGGTGTCGCTGAAGCTGCCTGCTGATGCACAAACTGCCTGACGCTGCTGCGGGCTGCTGGCGCTGACCCAGCGCTGCCGCTGCTGCTGGCCACTGATGCTGCGTCTTGCTACTGCTGTTGCTGCCGCTGGCACGGATGCTGGCCGCTGCTGTTGCTGCCTCTGGCCCGGATGCTGGCCGCTGCTGTTGCTGCCGCTGGCACGGATGCTGGCCGCTGCTGTAGATCTCTTTCAGATCTCTCCAGCGGCGCAATTGAATTGCGCAATTCAAAATGAACTCGCTTGAACAAGAGGCCCTCCTCGACACGCAGATCTGGAAACTGATCCTGGTTATCCTGGACGACTTTCAACCGTTCAACGTATTCCTTATCCTCAAAAGCCGTGGTCACAAAGTCGAACAGGTTGAGCTCCTCCACGCCAAATGGACGCGACATCATGTCAGCCACCACGTTATCCTTCCCCTCGGGTGCTCCACATTGAAGTGAAAGGCTTGCAGAGACAACAACCAACGTGCCAACCGTCCGCTTAGGTCTTTCAACGTATTGAGCCACTGCAAACTCGCATGGTTCGACATATGGCCGGAACCGCTCGATCGCCCTCACTGCTGCCAGACACTCCTTCTCGGTCACGCTGTAATTGAGCTGAGCACCTCTAAGTTTGGCGGAGAAGAACGCTATGGGCCTATCCCTTCCTTCGTCGTCCCTTTGAAAGAGCACCGCTCTAATGCCAACATGACTAGCGTCGCACTGTATATAGTAGTGTCGCTTAAAGTCGGGATGCACCAACACGGGTGCACAGGTGAGTGCCTTTTTCAACGCATGAAATACTGTCATAGCTTCCTCATCCATCACTAATTTAGCATTTCCTTTCAGGCGATCGGTCAATGGAGCTGACAGGCTCGAGTAGTCACGGATGAAGCGTCGATACCATCCAGCCGTTCCCAAAAAACTGCGGAGTTGCCGGACTGATTTTGGCACCGGAATCCTGACTATCGCCTCGACTTTCTGTGGATCAGTCCTCAATGCTCCATCTCCAATCACGTATCCTTGATACCAAAGACACCTGAAGCAGAATTTGGACTTTCCCAGACCTATGGTAAGATTGGCATCTCTTAACGCCTTCGCCACATTCCTTAACAAGCTCAGATGCTCCTCCCAGGTTCTCGATATAATTGGGAGATCGTTCAGATATACGAACACCTTGCTTCGTAACGACTGTGGGATTGTCCGATCCATCAGCCGACATAAACACTGCGCCGCATTGCACTGACCGAAAGGCATCATGCGGAATTGGTAGAGAGGTCGTCCTGGAATAGTAAAAGCGGTATACTCCCGGCTCTCGGCTTTACGGCTCCAACTGAATCTGCCAAAACGCATGCTTGAGGTCCACGATGCTGATGTATACCATGTCATCTACTCTGCTGAGGATCGATTCGATGTTTTGTAACGGGTATGCATCTTTGATCGTTAACTCGTTAAGCTTGCGCGCATCTAAACACAATCGGTTCTTCTCAGGGCTTCAGGCCAAGGGCTCTCGCTCGGCTCAATTACCCCAAGCCTCAGCATCTCATCCACTTCGGCATACAACAATTCTTGGATTGCGGGCGTAACTGGATAAAAACGCTCCTTGACAGGCACGGCTTCTTCGGTCAACTGGATCGTATGCTGCTCCAGGTGACTCTTTCCCAGACCGGTGTTCTCGTACGCCAAGAACTGACTCTTAACCTCTTCCAGTTTCTGTTGCTTCTGTGGATCCAGAATGTGCAGTTCTACGGGCTCGCTTTTGGTGACGAATTCGGATTCCACAGTCTCTAAGGGTTCTACACCCAGAACCTCTGGTGCGAGCTGGAATTTGCGCCAGAAATCGACCCCTAGATACAGTGGCTGCTGCAGCGTCGGGCATACATACAGCGTGATGTCCTTGGTGCACCCATTGTATCGCACTGGCATCTCGACTTTTCCCACGATGGTATGCCTGGTTCCTCCAGCCGCTTAAACTGTCGATGAGGAGTGAACCAACGATGCGTCTATCTTCTCCAGGAAAGCGACGCTACCGTTTCCCAGCAAGCTAACGGAGGCGCCCGTGTCTAGCAAGCCGCCTATTAGATGGAAATTTATATCTACGTTTGCGAAGACACGCCTTTCGCCTGTAGCTGCGGATTTAATCGACGAGCACACCTTTCTTCGTTCATGTCGTCTCTGCTGGTACCGTGTTCTGGCGCGCTGCACTTTAAATGTGGCCTCACCAGAAATGCGAGCTCTTGCCTCCTCTTATGCTGCATGTCGAACCTCTAAGGGAAAACGCACCGAGTGCTGTATCCTTAATATCAGTGCCTATACCTAACATGCAATGTTCGGAGGAACCAATTTTGGCATCTGAGGATTGGAGCGCGACTCCTCCGTTTGTGTCTTGCTCCAGTTGCTGTTTCCCTGTTGCCATCTGGGGCATTTTGTGCATACCGTGCCCGGAAGACCGCACTAATAGCAGAACACCGTGCGCACCGTCGACTCACACTCCCAAAAAGTGTGCCCCGCAGATTCTGTTGCTGCTGTTCTCCCGAGGCTTATGCAAGGCATCCGGTGCTGGCTTCTTCCTCGGCATCCGGCTTTGCTGGTGGAACGTTTACTTCCTGGACCTGATGTCGTGGTGCTTTCTGTGGTGGTAGTGGGAGTTGCACTGGTCTGGTTCACCTTTTTGCTAGACATCGTTCCGCCTCGTGGCACTCATTCCGCAACTGCTCCAGGTTTGTGATCATCATCGGATAAATCACTCGCGAAATGCCATCCCTGATATTAATTTTTACCGTCTTTATCAGGTCATAGTCCGAAAACGATGTTGGAAATCTTAAGCGGAGCGCTATCATATCCTGCAGGTACTCGTCCACGCTCTCTCCTGGCTGCTGCCTACGCTCACGCAGCTCCTGCTCAAACCTCATCTTCCGACATTGGAAATGCTGCTACAAGCTGTTGCGTAGATATGGCCATTCCAAGATCGGCGCGGTGCGGACAAGTGTCCAAGACCAGTCCCTGGCTCTGCCCTCTACTAGAGCATGGAAATCTCGGATGATATCGGTCCACGGCACCTTGTACACCTTCTGCATGTGCTCTAAACGGAATACTAACTCCTCAACTGGCATTCCTTTTGGGCTTCCATCAAACAGGATGCCCCATCGCTGGATCTTGATGGGATCAGCGCGCCGCTCCGAACCACGAGGGTTGGGCATCCTCTCCGGGTGGATGCATGCTGGACGGCCGCCTGGTGTAACGATCCGTGTAGCCCCTCTGATCGGTACTGGAGGTGGCCTATGATATGCGGGCGCAGCTGCTGCTCCGGCCAAGGTTGTTGGCGGCGGCACGCTAAATCTCAAGGGAGCCGTAGGAGGATCCGCTCGTTGCGCTGGAGGCTGTCGTGGGTCAAAAGGAGGTGGTTTCACAGGCTGGCTCGGCCTCACCAAGTTCTGAATCTCCATCATGAAATTCAGCATCTCTTTCCGCATCTCATCCTGGAATCCGGACAACTCGCTGGTCAAGGAACTTCAGTAAGTCTGTTGAGCTTGTAATAAAGCCAGATTAATAGCTGACGTTATCTCACTAGGCAGAGGTATTGTTCCCGTCTCTCCACCTGGTTTCTGGCTCTCATGCAACTTAATCGGTTGCTTCTGCTCCATGGATACCCTCTGTTTTGGTACCGCTCCCTGGGAAACTGAGCTATCTCGCAGACCACCTACTGCGCCAATTTGTGACGGGTCCTGGTCTTCCCACGATGTCTCCTGTGATCAATAGCCATTTCGGATTTGTGAAGTTGAGAACGAGTTACCGGGCCGAGAATCTCCTCCCCTCTATTCCTGATGTATTCCAATCCCCTTTTCAATTTTCTTTCCTCCTTTTTCTTCTTCCCTGAACTTGTCTGCATTCCTTCCCTACGAGTCAAAACTACTAAACTGGTATCTATCCTTAATAGTTTCTATTTCCTGGCTATGCGTTTTTGCTTTCACCATTTAAATGTCTTTATATAGACATGCAACATTAAGTACACTAAACACTACGAAAATTACGGGCTACTTTACCCCTATCCTATAAATATTTATATAGACACTTTATAAATAATATACTGAAAGTCCTAAAATTAGCCTTTACTATTCCTATTAATAAATTCAATTACAATACACAATAATTGGTTTACCTAGAAAAGCTAAGGTGACACCATAACAAAAATATCGCAAACGAATAAAGAAGAAGATACAAAAGTTTGAAACAAAACTGGGTGAGATGGATATGGGCGGACATGAGTGTATGTCGGTTAGCGGTCGCTCCCTCTTGCCAACACACTCCTAACGCTCGACTCGGCTTTTAGTCTATGGACATAGTTGCGATACTAGACGCTGACCGGACTGCACAACAAACGTAGGGTCATGGACACCACCTACGCGGACCACAGTCCAGGTCTCGTATGGACCGTCCTACTACTTATAAAAAAAAATTGTTCAAATATTTAAATCATTTAATTAGACTTCATCAGGCCTAGGGACGGCAGCACAGTTTAGAACTGTTGGTTCCACTCTGGGACCAGCCCCTAAACCGGACTACTAAATGTCTCGCCCAAACGCAACCCTGGACAGGCTAACCGTGGCAGCGACATGCGAGGCTTTAAGGTCCCCCCTGCGGTCTAATCAAAGTTGGTCGTCAAACGCGTGCAGGGCGAAAGCACCGACTTGCTATGGTCTATCAAAATAAAATTTTCACCGCCGGCTTCAGGCGGAATCATACTCCGATAATTTTTCCTAATTGGGCGCCATTTGTTATAAACAGACTTATTGATCGCAGCCAGATATCGATTTGCCGGCTAGCTATCGGCATTACTCAGGAATGAGTACGACCTCGATATCGGGCGAGTGGGGTAACAATTATTTATATTTTTAATTTCGGAAACTAGCACGGACTTCGGTCTCAACACACCTACACGGACAAATTGCTGGCAAGGATTAGGTGGATAGCTAGTATCTCCACCTTGCGAGATTGTGCCGACTCCCTATTCCAAACGTCAGTCACAGCTTACCGCATACCCATCTCACCACAAATAACGCACTAACACTTCATATTATATATTAAACTTTGTATATTTAATTCATTCATAATTTTTCATCCTATCGAATTTTGTTTAATTTAAATATCGTCAATTTGTTTGCGATAGTTTTTGCTAGCACAAATAAACATCTACTTTGGCCTATCTGGCAACTCCCTTCTTTGCGCGTCACTACAAAACCAAAACAAACGAAATGCGCAATTAAATACAAGAACGAAAATTAATTATAAAACGGGGGAACATATACAAAAATAATACAATAATAATAAACAGGTAAGGACATTTATATTTTGCTAGCTCATTCTCTCACGTGCTTTGATTCAACAGTTCTTCGGAGCTGGATGTGTTGACGGTGCCGAAGCTGCCTGCTGGCTGATGCTGTGTGGTGCTGCTGTCGCTGGCGCTGCTGCTGAAGCTGCCTGATGCTGCTGCTGCCTCCTGCTGGAGCTGCTGCTGCCTCCTGCTGGAGGTGCTGCTGCCTCCTGCTGGAGCTGCTGCTGCCTCCTGCTGGAGGTGCTGCTGTCTCCTGCTGGAGCTGCTGCTGCCTCCTGCTGGAGCTGCTGCTGCCTCCTGCTGGAGCTGCTGCTGCCTCCTGCTGGAGCTGCTGCTGGCCACTGACGCTGGAGCTGCTGCTGGCCACTGACGCTGGTTCCAGTGGCTGCTGCTCGCTGACGTTGGTGTCGCTGAAGTTGCCTGCTGCGGGCCGCTGGCGCTGACTCAGCGCTGCCGCTGCTGCTGTTGCTGCCGCTGGCACGGATGCTGGCCGCTGCTGTTGCTGCCTCTGGCACGGAATCTGGCCGCTGGTGCTGGCTCCTGTGGCTGACGCTTCTGATGCTGAAGCTGGGGCGGACGCTGCTGATGAAGCTGGGTCTTATGATAGCCACTCACTTACACTCACTCCCGAATAAAAAGCCTTGGCCATGTTGCCACCGCACTTGCGTTCCCTTGCCACGTGAAAACTCGGCAGCCTCTGATTGGTCCAGCTGTTGCCGCTTGTTGTCGCTAGTTTGCGCTTGGTGGCTCTATGCAACAGTGGAGTACCTATCGATATTTCGATATCCAGAGGCTACCATAACACATTATAATGAAAATACTTTTCTTTGAAGACCTGCACAGGGTTTCCTAATGTCGCGCACGCTCGATTTTTTTTAATATGTACGCTTGCAGTTTTAACTAGAGTACTGTTGAGCAACGTGTACTAGTGTAAATGAAGGTAAATATCAGTCAAATGTTATATTATTTAGTAGAGTAGGAGTTAGAGCTGCAAAAACATCGATGTGTGGAGCTATCGAGTTTTTCGATGTTTTGCCAAAAACATCGCAGAAGTGAAATGCATAACCTGTGTGTCATAAGTTACATTTACTATTTATTTGGGTACACAATGAAATGTTAATATTATATTTAGGTAAAGTATTCAATAAAGGTATACCACAGGTAGCGCAAAAATGCGAGCTCGGCGCCGCAAAGCAATTTTTACCCATTTAAAGGCGGTGTGCATTAATTGTTTATCACTGTGAACGGCAGGCCACGTCAGTGACGAAAGCAGACCCCAAAAATTTTACACGTAGTGAAGCTTGCTGGGCTGCAGGCCATTAGCTATATATACACGCAGGATTGGATATAGGGATCGGCTGGACTGATCGCAATGAGTTATATATCATTCGAAAGGTAAGTCTTGTGGTTTTAATATGACGTACTACTATCTCCGATCAGTCAGATATTTTTCGAGAAATAGACATTTGCATATCTTTGTCGAACTTTGCTCGATTGAATGTGGAGCTTCAGTTGGGGCATAAAGCCCCATTTTTTAATGCAGATAGATGGAATGGAAAAAGATAATGAAATTCCAAAGATATTGGAATTTTAAAATTAAAAAATTTTGGTGACGTCACACAGTGGCTCGTTTTCTCATTCTACTTTGCAAAAATCATATCTTTTGATCCAGGTAAGATATCACCAAAATTTAAAAAGGGTTTAATAAAGAATACCTGTAGCTTTGAAATGAGTGTAAGATCTTAAAAATCGGACGACAGACAAATTGTCAGCAGGTGCTCAAAGTTGGATTTTGTGTTTATACGATGATTTTCGTGAAATGCGCCATTCATCGTATGCTTTTTTCTGAAATTTATGTGTAAATTTGTGATTCTTTATACATAATTATATGTAAATGAATGTTTTAAATACATCTGTTTGGGAACCACACACCCTGTATATATCTTCTCTTTTATCTTTGATCAATACACGCAGTTATCTACTTCTTGTATGTGTGCGTGAAAGCTTTAGGCAAATACATTTCTAACTGTAACTTGTTTACTACTTAAATTCTGGCTACTCTTGTGCTTTTACAAGAACGTACAGTCAGTCACATTTTGCATCGTATCGCGATCGTCCAATTAATTGAATGTCCGGTGACGGCAAATAAATATCAAATTGAACAGTGACACTTTTTGGTCCTTCGAGCCGGATCCGCCAGTAACGCATTTGTTTTCGGGACATTTCAATTAAATTGTTGTATTTTGTCAACGGTGATCTATAGATTTCTACATCGTATAGAACCGTCCCATAACCTCGATTGCCATGCGGAGTGTGATTCAACAACGGGGCTTCTGCAAAAGCCAAATTACTCGTGCGCGTAGTAATGCCAATAAATTCGT
This sequence comes from Drosophila histrio, assembly GCA_958299025.2. Taxonomy (NCBI): domain Eukaryota; kingdom Metazoa; phylum Arthropoda; class Insecta; order Diptera; family Drosophilidae; genus Drosophila; species Drosophila histrio. The sequence continues at coordinate 6,987,426 of OY282582.1, forward strand.
GGAAGACATTCAATCCATACCGACACTAGTCGTTCGGTTGGCCCAATTGCAAGATAATTATTTGCGGTTCGTCCAACTCTCAGAAGAGATGTACGCGTATCAATCTGAAGAGGATTGGGAAGACCCTGCAAACGACTTTGATTCCTACGAGGAAAGGCATTACTCTACATATGCTATTTTAAGTAATGCCCTAGATGAATTAAAGGCGAAGGGTGCTGACAACCGCGCGCCAGTCTTAGAGCAAACGACGAATACTTCTTATAGAGGGCCGGTGGACTTTAAATTTGAGCGTATCAAGCTCCCAACATTTTCCGGAGACTATGAGGATTGGAAACATTTTTCGGACATGTTTACTGGATCGATCGCTTCTAATGCAAATTTCACTGATTGTCAACGATTTCATTACTTAAAGTCATACCTGTATGGCAAAGCTCTAGCGTTGGTCAAACATATTCCTGTTACTGACGAAAATTACAGTGAAGCTTGGGACAGACTGGAAAAGCGATATAACAAACAAACCTTAATTATTCGATCATTTCTAAACAGTTTCATTGCTCTTCCTAGTGTCACAGCAGCAAACATCGGCACCGTGCGTAAATTGGCAGACGGTGCAGACGAAGTAATTCGTGGACTACGAGCACTTAAATGTGAACAACGAGATCCCTGGCTTATTTTCATATTGTTATCCAAATTGGATGATGAAACTCGTCAAGCATGGGCAGAGTGTGCAGAATCTGACGACGTTAGCGTGTCCATAAACCAATTCCTCGATTTCCTAACCTTGCGTTGCGACGCGTTAGAAAGTTTCCAACTCGGTCGTACACCACAAGCACGACGTTCAGCGACAACACACCACGCGGATGCGCATCAGCGACGGGAGGAGCCAAAGTGTTCTGCATGCCAGCAAACTCATCAGCTTTTTAGGTGCGCTCAATTCTTAGCCTTGGACCTTGCAGCTCGCAGAAACTTTCTAAAGACTAATAAGCTCTGTTTCAATTGCTTGAGCCCCTCACACATTGTTGCCAATTGTTCATCGAAACACACATGTCGGATCTGCCGCCGCAAACATTATTCTGTGGTTCACGGCTCGCCGCAGCAGACTGAGCCTGATACCCACGTTGCGTCATCAATCCTGGTCAACAATGATCTTTCTTCAAATTCACGTTCTGAACCCCTAATTGTACACAATCAACCTCAAGAAAGTCAACCAGTGAGAAGCGTTTTTCCCACGGACAACAACTACTCTCATCATACCCTGGAATATCTTCCGAGTGCAGGTTCGCAAACTCTATTGCCAACCATTCTCGCAGACGTCATCGACGCCTGGGGAAATACCACAACTTGCAGAATGCTCCTGGACTCAGGATCTACAATAACATTGGCATCGGAATCATTTGTCCAGCGGATAGGCGTGCGTCGAACGCATGCACGGATTTCAGTTCTTGGACTCGCAGCCAACAGCGCTGGCATTACCCGAGGTCGCGCACATTTCAAGCTGCGCTCTCGCAAAACAAATCAAGTCATCGAGTTGGCTTCCTTCATCTTGACTTCGCTGACGTCATCGCTTCCAGCGCAAGCTGTTGACACCTCGTCTTCAACGTGGAAGCACATTTGCTCGCTTCCCTTAGCAGATCCAACATTCTGTGCACCAGGATCTATAGATGCCATCGTTGGATCAGATCAACTGTGGTCTCTATATACTGGAGAAAGAAAATCTTTTGGTAACGAATTTCCCATAGCGCTTAACACAATTTTTGGTTGGATTATTGCAGGCTCGTATATAGCACGCGATGAGAACCTGATTTCGGCCGTTACACATCATGCTGACCTTGACACTCTGGTTCGGAGTTTCATGGAAATGGATAGAATTCAGCCTAGCCAAACTCTCTTGGACGCCAGTGATCCCACCGAGCGTCACTTTGCTTTAACCCACACGCGCTCCAAAGACGGTGTATATATTGTTGAATATCCCTTCAAGGATGGAGCGCCACCCATTGCATCAACTCTACCCCAGGCCATCAATCGTATGGTCTCATTGGAACGTAAATTTCGTCGAAACCCGGAACTTAAGCAGCAATACCAGGTTTTTTTGGATGACTACTTGCAACGTGGTCATATGGAACAGCTGACAGCAACTCAAGTTAAGGAAAGCCCTGAGACTTGTGCTTATTTGCCGCACCACGCTGTAATCAAGCTGGATAGCCTCACTACCAAATGTCGAGTTGTTTTTGATGGATCTGAAAAAGACAGCTCTGGGATTTCGCTCAACGACAGACTTTATGTTGGTCCACCGATTCAGCGTGATCTTCTTGGAGTTTGCTTACGTTTTCGACAACATCGATATGTATTTTGCGCCGATATTGAAAAGATGTTCCGAGGTATTCAAGTTAACAAGCCACACACAAATTTTCAACGCATTGTTTGGCGTAAGAACGAAAATGAACCAATGCTTCATTTTCGTCTTTTGACGGTTACTTATGGCCTGGCGCCCTCTCCATTTTTAGCGGTTCGAGTTTTAAAACAGTTAGCCGACGATCATCGCCTAGAGTACCCTGCAGCATCACGCGCTCTCGCCCATGATGCTTATGTAGATGATATCCCCACAGGATGCGACTCAATCAAAGATCTTTTGATACTGAAGACCGAACTCATTGGACTTTTAAACAAGGCGAAATTTAGGTTACGAAAATGGAGCTCCAATTGTTGGCGCCTTCTGCAATCATTGCCTTATGAAGATCGATGTTATGACGCTCTACAGCTTGACACGGATTCAATCATGGAACACCCTGTCAAGATTCTCGGGATTCAGTGGAATCCAGGTCGAGATGTGATGTTCATCAAAATAACGAAATTTGAGCCACGCGATGGTCTTAAAAAGCGAGAGCTACTGTCGCTCCTGTCCAAAATCTATGACCCGCTTGGTCTGGCCGCTCCCACCATAGTGTTGCTTAAACTCGTATTTCAAGAAAGTTGGACAGCAGTCACACGATGGGATGAACCGATTCCTGAAGCATTGAACTCACGCTGGAGAGCATTGGTGGAGGATTTACCATCGCTCACGCAATGTCAAGTACCTCGATATATTGCTTCGCCATTTTAATCCATTGAACTGCACGGATTTGCCGACGCATCCACGCATGCGTTTGGAGCTGTTGTCTACAGTCGAGTTGCAATTGGAAGCAGTTTCCACATTACTCTCGTTGCAGCAAAAACACGCGTGGCCCCACTCAAGCCAGTATTCATTCCACGCTTGGAACTGAATGCTGCTCTGCTGCTTACCCGATTATTGAACATTGTCAAAACTTCATTAACGATTCCTGTTTACAGCACCACCTGCTGGACCGATTCAGAGATTGTGCTCCACTGGCTGTCAGCACCACCACGGCACTGGAACACCTACGTTTGTAACAGAACCGCTGAGATACTAAACGACTTTCCACGTAGCTGCTGGAGCCATGTACGTTCAGAGGACAATCCTGCCGATTGCGCCTCTAGGGGACTTCATCCTTCCAAACTTCTGGAACATGGACTTTGGTGGAAGGGCCCATCCTGGTTGGCCATGCCGCAATCCGAATGGCCACCGTCGACCAGCAAATTCCGAGTTTCTTTTAATCCTGGGGCTAACATCGAGGAACGTTTAATACAGCCAACAACTCTACATAGCTTTCCTGATGAAAGTATCGAAGAGTTACTGATCAACAAGATCTCGTCATGGACGCGTCTGATCAGGGTAACTAGTTATTGTTATCGCTTTGTTCACAGACTTCGTTCACATAAACAGGCCACTTCTGCATTTCTCACTTCGGAAGATCTTCTGGCAGCACGATGCCAACTTATTCGGCATATCCAACGGAAGGCTTTTCATAAGGAGTACAAGTATCTAGAAAATCGACGCCAGCTTCATTCTAAATCGCAGCTAATACGATTTTCTCCATTTCTTGATGATCAGGGAATCATGCGAGTCGGAGGACGAATCGAGAAGTCTACTCTTGGTTACAATGTCAAACATCCTATTTTGATTCCAAAGACTTCTCCAGTTGCGGAACTACTAGTTCGAAATTTTCATGTCATGCACTTTCACACAGGAGTGGATGCAACATTCATCAACATTCGTCAGCAGTATTGGATAATGGGTGACCGTAACCTCGTCAGAAAGGCTGTTTTTCAATGCAAACGATGTTTTCTCCAACGCAAGAGCACAAGTAACCAGATCATGGGGGAATTACCTATTCCTCGAGTTCAAGCAAGCCGCTGCTTTCAACATACCGGTTTGGATTATGCTGGTCCAATCTCGATAAAGGAATCAAAGGGGCGTACGCCACGGATCGGAAAGGCTTGGTTTTCAATATTCGTATGCCTAACAACTAAGGCACTCCACATTGAATTAGTTAGCGACCTAACGACCAAGGCTTTCATCGCTGCATTTCAACGGTTCATTGCCCGCCGATCAAGGCCAACTGATCTTTACTCAGATAACGGAACCACCTTTCATGGAACTTTCTACCGTGTTGACGCAGATTGAAGCCATCCTAAACTCCCGTCCTCTTTGTCAATCAGGTGACAATACTTTAGACCCGCTCAACCCTGCCCATTTCTTGACGGGAGCTCCCTATACTGCGGTACCGGAACCGTCCCTTCTAGAGGTTCCCATTAACCGATTAGAACGCTGGAATCAACTGCAGGCCATGGTCCAAAGCTTCTGGAAACGCTGGCACATGGAGTACCTGACATCTCTCCACGAGAGTACAAAATGGCATCTCGAGAATGACAACTTAAAGGTCGATACTCTGGTCGTGCTAAAGGAGCCTAATCTACCATCATCTAAATGGATCCTAGGACGTATTACTGAGGTGCATCCTGGACAAGATGACAAGGTCCGGGTCGTTACAGTAAAAACCGTCCACGGAGTCTACAAGCGTCCAATCACTAAAATTGCTGCTCTGCCTCTTTGCTGAACAACCGTTCAGGGGGGCCGGTATGTTTGGGAACCACACACCCTGTATATATCTTCTCTTTTATCTTTGATCAGTACACGCAGTTATCTACTTCTTGTATGTGTGCGTGAAAGCTTTAGGCAAATACATTTCTAACTGTAACTTGTTTACTACTTAAATTCTGGCTACTCTTGTGCTTTTACAAGAACGTACAGTCAGTCACATTTTTGTTACCCATGCAACTGCATCGTATCGCGATCGTCCAATTAATTGAATGTCCGGTGACGGCAAATAAATATCAAATTGAACAGTGACACTATTGGCGTTTCATTTATAATCAACATCTAAACACTATAGATAACATATTTGATGGATTTCATGTTTCAAATACATATATATCGTATAAATTCCTGTAAAAACAAAATGTTATTTCAATTAAACTTTTATACTATATATTTGGTTTAATTTATATGTATACAAATAAATAACAATAAAACTATTCAATTAATGTCCTTGTTAATTTAATTTTCCTCAGCTATGTCTTCAAGTTCGTAACCTATGTACATTAAATCTACCATATCTTTAGTATAAAACTCTTGCAGTTCATTGCGACTCCCTACAAATCTTTTTGTTGATATCAGTGGATCTGAAGAAACTGATAACATATTAAAAAGGTCTTCATTTTGTCTCTTCCGTGTCACCTTGCAATTATTCGAGTACCTATATTTCTTGTACTCCTTGTTTATAGATTTCTGGACTTCTTCTGATAATTCCCCGATTGACAGACAATGGTTTTCGTTGAGATCTCCTCCGTGTACCAAAATTTTATGAAGTTTGTTTTTGATCTTATCGACCTCCGTCATATTTTCCTTAGCAAAGTATACTGTACTCATAACGGTCAATATAAACTCTTCTTAGCTTGGAACATCAATAAACATCTGAAATACACCTCGAATTTTGGAAGACATTTTGCGGTTTCAATATTTGATTTATATTACATAACACTAATCAGCACTGATTTTGTTTAATATCGTGATGGTTGCCAAAAGTAGACTGTGATACAATGCACCTAAATATTTGAATATATACCCTTAATCCCTACTATTAATTACCAACTTAAGTAGTACAAAAGATTAAACATGTGTAGACATTTAAAATTTACAAACTTAGATAATTGGGTTTGGTACACGCGGAAATTGAGTACGAAAAAGGGTTATAACTTACATAATCACTACCTGTTTGCTTGGGTTACATTAGTATATTTAGATAGACAATGAATTCTTAATATTATATTTATGTAAAGTGTTCAATAAAAGGTCTAGTTTAACGGAAACACGTTCAAATAACGACCATTCCGTACCGTAGGTTGCGCAAAAAGGCAGGCCCGGCGCCATTTTGGGTGCGCCACAACGCAATTTTGACCCAGTTAAAAGCGTTGTGCGTGAATTGTTTATTAAATAAAATGTTAACTGGCACTTCTTGGCACCTAGACTTTCTTGAAGTTGTTGCAGAAATATCCACGGAATAACGTGTATATACTCGTTTGCCTGGACAAGCCTGGACTTTATGCTAAAAGTCTATCTAAAGTTCAAAAACAATGTCAAAAATAGTGCTTTAGTAAAAATATTATTTAAAATACTTCAAAACAAAAAAATAACAAGATATTTATACCATTCGCTTAAGAATCGACACACCTATTAGGTAAAATTAAGAATCTGAAAATTCATTGAACCATATGGATGCATTTTTATCGCAAAAATGAAAAATGTTTCATAAAAAAACATTTTTATAAAAACTAGAAATTTTTTTTCATGTTTGATGGGCTCTACCGCCGAAACCGTTTGCCCAAATTAAAAAATCTAAACGGATTTATAAATTTTGGACAATTCTCTACTGCATTTAAGGATTTTCCATGGCGAGAAATGACCGATTTCTTTTTTGCCACGTGAGTCTCGTGAGTGAGCCACTGTGCGTCATCGAGCTGAGACGGATATATCGAGGTTAAACTTGTTGATTTTGTGTGACTGGCAAAAATCTAAGAAACTTTTGTACTAGAACTTTTTTAAAAAACCGCTGGTTTGGCGGGAAAAAGCTAGCATAGTTAAAAATTCAAATGAACACTGTGGCCATAGCCCATAGTCCATATGAAAAAAAATTTACATCACTCAAAAGGTTATCAGAATAGATAGCTATAAGTCTAAACAAACTCTGTAATATTATAACATGATGTAAAAATTATATGATGAAATTTTTTCCCTTGTTTTGGTGTTGCAAAAAATGAAGTCCTTAAGTTTGTATTTTCGATTACACTAGCTTACACTAGTTTTGCAAAGTAAATGTAAGTATGATTTCCTTATGGACTTTGGCTCACTAAATACGAAAATGGCACTTAAAATTTTTTTCATGGAAGCGTTTTCGAAATATTTTTTTTTTTTTTCGAATTTTCGAAGTTGCTCCAATATTTTTGAATATATTTCCATTTTCAGTTGGTGTCGTAAGAAAAAACTGTCCCGAAATCAGTTGTTAGATTAGAGCTGGTGGTGCCGTTAGTGCCTAATGTGAACAAAATTGAATGCTAAATGATGCCAATGTCACCTATGGATCGATTGGTATTATAATATTAAGTCGTATGTAACCTTTCTAAAATTTGATGAAAAATTAAGTGGGTTTTCATATTTATGTAATTATTCAGAAAACGGTGCCTACGATTTTGATCAATTTTCAATGCGTTTCAGTTATTGAAATTATGCAATTTTTCCTGTATAGGTCATATCTGGGATAATTAGTTTTGGCAAGATATAATGTTTTAAATTGTATGTACGTAGATTTTTCTTAGTGTCAGGCCAGTAGCGACGAGAGCGAAAAGTTATGATAAGTACAGTTCTGCAAACAAAGTTGCAATTTAGCAAACAACCGGCAGTAGGCTCGTTGGCTTAGTGAGTGAAGTGTCAGACTCATATAGAAGAGGTCGGGGGTTCGAGTCCCACAATCTTCGGCTATGCGGATTCGAACTTTTTTTATTTTTATATTTGTGGCATTTTATTCTTACAATTTTATGCAATTAATATCACATCAATTGAATTTCAATATATTACAGACATTGAAATCCTACAAATGTTTGTACATATATAACCTTTTAACGGGTATAATTCATGTTAGCAAACTTCCAATGGCAGTTTAATGATTTGGGGCTCCGAATTCAAGAACGATCAAAATTAGCCAACTGACTAAGAATTGGAACTCCACAAAATTCTGATATCCCCCAAAAAAAACCTCTACACGATAAATAAGAAAACAATTATAGAAACAAAAATTTATTTTAATGTGTTGCTGCATGCGAATTATCCAAAACTGACTCGTCTCCAGTGTTGCACAACAGCAATTTTGATTCAATACTTAACTATCGATATTATCTTTTAAACTTAAATCTATCGAAATGAAAACGATTTTAATAATTCAAATTAAATGTATAAGCGAAAGGAAGGAAACAATACGGCAAGGCTTGACAGATTTTTGAAGTTAAATTAACTCTCAACCTCCCGCCCACCATAAAGCCTCTCGGGAGTTTTACCCAACACATCCAGTACTGCTAGCTTTGTTATGGTCGATTTAGTACTCCAGATGATGTATCTCTGCTATTCGTATCTATCCATCTTTTGCTGGTATTGTTCGAATAATAATTCCATTTTTCCAGTTGCCGCGCGGTTGATTATCACTGAAGATTATGACTACGTCTCCCACGCAGATTGGCTTTGTCCGTGCAAGCCATTTAGTAGGTCTGGTTAATGTTGACAGATATTCTCTTATCCAGCGCCGCTGAAAGTTGTCCTTGAGTTGCTTAGCAATACGGTATTACTATTTAAAACAGAAATTGTCACCATCTCCTGGCGTTTGAGCCGAATTGGTTGTTCCAAGCAGGAAATTATTTGGAGTCAAGGGCTCTGGATCATCTATGTTGACTGGGACATGTGTAAATGGTCTGCTGCTTACAAAATTCTCAGCGTCTATAAGTAGACTTCTCAGGGTCTCCACTTGAGGAGCTTGGTGTTTAAGCGTAACTGCTAAAATTCGTTCTGTCGAACTTACTAAACGCTCCCAGCATCCACCCGAGCTTGAGTTCGATGGAAATTTAACTCCCAATGTATTCCTTTGTTTGCCATTTCTGATTTTATGGCATCCCAATCAAAGAGATCTTTGATTTTCCTGACTTTTCAATCGGAGTTATCAGATCCGACAAAATTTGTGCCCATATCCGATCTGACTTTTACCGGTTCACATCGCCGATTCACAAAATTTCGGATGCATAGTATGCATGCATTAGTGGACAAATCTGCTGTGAGTTCAAGGTCCATTGCCCAGTAATATTTAGAGTAATAAACTACACGACTTTGTTCATTGGATATGATTTTTTGAATGTTATTTATTCGGCACTCTGGTCGCTTTGAAACCTAATATATAGATATTATTATATGTATCGCTCTGTCGCAACAGAACATAATTAAAAGATAGAGTGTGAGGTATGTGTATGCATTAGTGACCTATATGGTATGACCTACATAAGCGTAGCGTGGGATATGCGCTGTCAGCTAAACGGCCGGCTAGAGTACTAGCGGTTCGCGCTGCGTAATATAAGCCTGCCTCAATAGACTTTAAGTGGCTCTGCGCTTTTGCCTTTATGTTTGTTATTGTATGCAACAAAGTGTCACATACTTATGTATTAAAATACAGGGTGTTATTTATTGCATTTACACACTACACCTCCCCTTTTAGAAGAATAACGTAATATAATGTAGTTGTTCAATTAACTTAAATATATTATTTTGTTAATTGTGCTATGAACCGACTTATCGATCGCAGCCAGAAATCGATTTGCTAGCTAGCTATCGGCATCACTCAGGGATGAGTTATTTATATTTTTATTATGGAAACTAACACGGACTTCGGTCTCAACACACCTACACGGACAAATTGCTGGCAAGGATTAGGTGGATAGCTAGTATCTCCACCTTGCGGCGTCCTCCCATCCTTAAGTCGGCTCCGATAGTTCATGCCGACTCCCTATTCCAACTCACTGCTGCTGCGCTGGCCAATGCTGCCGCTGCTGTTGGTGTTGCTGGTGTCGACCGCTGCTGCTCGCTAAAGGTGCGCTGCTGCTGCACTGGCTTTGCTGCTGGCTCCTACTGCCGCTGATGCTGCGTCTTGCTGCAGATGCTGCCACTGCTGCTACGCTGGCTCTGCTGCTGGCCGGTTCTGCTGCCGCTTCTGATGCTGGGTGCTGCTGTGGCTGAAGCTGCCTGCTGGCACTGATGCTGGCCGCAGGTGCTGGCTCCTGTGGCTGCCGCTTCTGATGCTGGACGCTGCTGTGGCTGAAGCTGCCTGCTGGCACTGATGCTGGCCGCTGCTGCTGCTGAAGCTGTGGCTGCCGCTGCTGCTGGGCGCTGCTGCTGTTTGATGCTGCTGGTACTGTGAGGGCCACCACACACACTCCCGAATCTTCAAATGCCCGTGCCTCTGTCGGCGCCAACGTAGGCCATCGCCCACAACCCTGAAGTTAAGAGTCTTATGCTCTATCGACTGAGCTAGCCGGGCTATACCTAATCTCAACCTCCCTGCTTGAGATCCTTGGCGTGGAAAAATCCAAGGGGACTGCCTTGCAGCTTCTCTAGCTCGTAAAGGCTCTTTCCAACCGGCCCCACGAAACGGCACTTCACGTACTTCCTGCAGAACTTCACGTTGATGTTTCGGCTGAAGTCGCTTAGTACGAAATTGCGCTTGAAGACTTCTTGACCAGGTCAGGTTATACTTATTCTCCGCTGTTTCGTAGGCTCAGTGCAGCGTCTCCTGGATCCGTGCTCGATACACCTGTTGCTTGTCCGAGCGCGCTAGTTGAGTTATGGTGGCGTCCTCCAATTCACCCAGCTTCCTCGCCAGCGAATAGTCCCTGCCATTCCGAACATGGCAAGGTACGGGGACACTCCTGTGCTCGCGTGGACTGCACTGCATAGTGCCGGCTGAATCTCGGGCAGCTTCGCATCCCACGTCGTCTGGTCTTCGCTTACGTACGTGCGGATCGCCGCCAACACCGACTGGTTGACACGCTCCGAGGCCTGCGGTGAATAATTGGCGGTCTTCAAATGATCAATGCCGTGGTGCTGCATTAGGGCCCCAAACTCCCGCGACGTGAACTGTTTCCCGGTATCGGAAAAGATTTCATCCTTTAAAATTTTCACAGTGGCTAGCGCCGTCGCTTTGGGCATCGCTCTGAGCCAGACGTACTTTGTCAGATGGTTCAGTGCAATGAATATGAAGGCATTCCCACGGCGGGACCTCGGATACTTCCCCAGGTCGAGATATAACTTTTGCATGGGACGGTTGGTGACCACTTCCTGACCCATCGGAGGTTTCGTTATCTGGGTAGTGTGTTTCGTCTCCTTGCACATATCGTATCCCAGAACGTACTCCCGCACCTGCACTGTCATCCTCGGCCAGTAATAAAACTGCTTGAGTCGCGCTAGTGTCTTGGCTACGCCTCCATGCATCCGGTTGTCTCCCTCGTGTGCATGTTGTACCAAAGTGATCGCGATGGCTTCCGGGATCCACAATATTCACTGGAATTCCTCACTGTCCTCACGTGCAAACTGCAAGCGTTTAAACAGGAGTCCTTTCTCGACTCGAAGGTCTGGGAAACGCTCCTGATTCTCCTGAACCACCTGGAGCCGTTCCAATTACTCTAAGCTTTCGAAGGCTGTGATCTAGAAGTCGAAGAGGTTCAGCGGCTACCATATTGTCCTTCCCATTTCGATGCTCCACCGTAAACTGAAAAGACTGCAAGGCAAGTGACTATCTCGCCAACCGCACACTCAGATCCTTCAGCATCATCAACCACTGCAGACTTACATGATCCGTGATGATGGTAAATGGAATCATTTCCACGTATGGCCGGAATCTCTCGACGGCCTTCACCGCTGCCAAGCATTCCTTTTTGGTGACGCTGTAATTCAGCTGTGCCCCTTGAAGCTTCGCGGAAAAGAATGCTATGGGTCTGTCCGATCCTTCATCGTCTCTTTGGAACAGCACCGCGACGATGCCTACATGGCTGGCGTCGCACTGGATGGAGTACGGCCGCTGGAAATCCGGATGCACTAGGACGGGTGCACATGTGAGGGCATCTCTGAGCGCGTGAAACGCTGCGGCTGCCTCGTCCGTCATCTTGAACTTGGTCTTCTCCTTCAAGCAGTCGGTGAGAGGTACAGATAGTCCCGAGAAGTCTCGGATAAATCTCTTGTACCAGCCGGCTGTGCCTAGGAAGCTACGCAACTGCCTTACGCTTTTGGGTACCGGAATCTGGAGGATGGCCTGTACCTTCTCCTGATCCGTCCGTAGTGATTCCCCGCCGATGATGTACCCCAGATATCGCAGGTACTTGAAACAGAACTTGTATTTCTTCCTGAGGCACTTCGCCCACCAATTCGATGTGTTCCTCGAAGGTCTTGGATATCACAAGCAAATCATCCAAGTATACGAAGACCTTGCTTCTTAGCCTCTGGGGTATCATGCGGTCCATCAGGCGACACAACCTTTGTGCAGCGTTGCACAACCCAAACGGCATCATCCGAAACTGAGAGAGCGGCCTACCTGGGATTGTGAATGCCGTGTTTTCCCGGCTCTTCGGCTCGAGCTCTATCTGCCCGAATGCGTGTTTCAAATCGACGCTGCTGATGAAAACAGTATCATCCACTCGGCTCAGTATTGACTCGATGTTCTGCATCGGGTAAGCGTCCTTCACGGTAATGGCATTCAGTTTCCGAGCATCTAAACATAGCCGGTTCTTTCCAGGATTCCGAACAAATGTCATCCGGTTGCTCCAGGGGCTCTCGCTGGGCTCTATTACTCCGAGTCGCAACATCACATCCACCTCTGCAAAAAGCAACTGCTGGACTGCCGGAGAAATCGGATAGAAGCGCTCCTTCACGGGCACGGCTCCATCCACCAGCTGGATAGTGTGCTGCTCCACAGTCGTCTCTCCCAATCCTTCGCGCTCATACGACCGGAACTGGCTCATGACCAAGTCCACCTTTTTCTGCTGGGACGCGTCCAGGATGTACGGCTCTACGGGTTCGCTCTTCGTCATGAACTCGGACTCCACTTGATCCAACGCCTCGACTCGTACGATGCTGGGTGACGGACAGACATAGAGAGTGAGCGATCGTGATATGTCCCCATATTGAGCTGCGACTTCTACCTTGCCGATGATCCGGTGCCTTGTTCCTCCGGCTGCTTGCACTGTGTCTGTCGATGGTGTAATCTTTAATCCCAGCTGCCGTATGAGTTCCTGGCTGCCAGCTCCTAGCAGCCTCACGGATGCTCCGGTGTCTAAAAGATCCTCTACGCTACGTCCCTGCAGCTGGATCTCGGCATAAGCGTGCCTGTCGCCCCTCATCACCATCTTGACCGATGCGCATACTCGTCGGCGCTCTCGACATCGCTCTTTGTATCGAAGTCTCTCCCGCAGGACTCTTGGCGATGCTTCTTTCCTCGGCTGTTCTCCCGTTGACGCCTCCGCGAAGATTCGTGCTCGGGCCTCCTCGTAGGCTGCTTGCCGGATCTCTAGTGGGAACCAAACAGACCACTTCGGCTCACGTAATTGTGTAGTATTTCTTTTAATTATATAGGCCTTTATTAAATTACTATCCTTATATCTAGGACCTACATCTAACATGCAATGTTCGGAGGAACCTATTTTGGCATCTGAGGATTGGAGCGCGACTCCTCCGTTTGTGTCTTGCTCCGGTGGATGTTTCCCTGTTGGCATCTGGGGCATTTTGTGCATACCGTGCCCGGAAGACCGCACTTGTAGCAGAACTCAGTGCGCACCGCGGACTCACACTCCCAAAAAGTGTGCCCCGCCTGTGCACAGTTCCAACAGATTATGTTGCTGCTGTTCTCCCGAGGCTTATACAAGACCTCCAGTGCTAGCTCTTCTTCTTCCTCGGCATCTGGCTTTGCTGGTGGAACGTATACTTCCTGGACCTGATGTCGTGATGTTTTCAGTGGTGGTGGTGGGAGTTGCACTGGTCTGGTCCACCTTTTTGCCAGCCATCGTTCCGCCTCGTGGCACTCATTCCGCAACTGCTCCAGATTTGCGATCATCATCGGATAAATCACTCGCAAAATGCCATCCCTGATATTAATTTTTACCGTCTTCATCAGGTCATAGACCGAGAATAATGTTGGCAACCTTAAGCGGAGCGCTATCATATCCTGCAGGTACTCGTCCACGATCTCTCCTGGCTGCTGCCTACGCTAACGCAGCTTCTGCTCCTGCTCAAAGCTCGTTTTCCGACATTGGAATTGTTGCTCTAGGCTTTGGCGTAGATATGGCCAATCCAAAATCGACTCGGTGTGGACATGTGTCCAAAACCAGTCTCTGGCTCCTCCCTCTACTAGAGCATGGAAATCCCGGATGATATCGGAGCACGACACCTTGAACACCTTCTGCATGTGCTCTAGACGAAATACGAACTCCTGAACTGGCATTCTTTTTGGGCTTCCATCAAACAGGATGCCCCATCGCTATATCTTGATGGGATCAGCGCCCAACTCCGAACCTCTGGATTGCCACGGTGGTTGGGCATCCTCTCTGGGTGGTTGCATGCTGGTGACCGCCTGGTGTAACGCTCCGTGTAGCTCCTCTGATCAGCCTGCCACAGCCGGCTCTCACTCCAGTGATTTTGTGGCACCGATGCTACTCCAGTTGGTACTCCAATCGGTACTGGAGGTGGCCTATGACATGCGGGCGCAGCTACTGCTCCGGCCAAGGTTGTTGGCGCCGGCACGCTAAATCTCAAGGGAGCCGTAGGAGGATCCCCTCGTTGCGCTGGAGGCTGTCGTGGGTCAAGAGGAGGTGGTTTCACAGGCTGGCTCGGCCTCACCAAGTTCTGAATCTCCATCATGAAATTCAGCATCTCCTTCCGCATCTCATCCTGGAATTCGGACAACTCGTTGGTCAAGGAACTCCGGTAAGTCTGCTGAGCTTGCGTTAAAGCCAGATTAAAAGCTGACGTTATCTCACTAGGCAGAGGTATTGTTCCCGTCTCTCCACTTGGCTTCTGGCTCTCGCGCAACTTAATCGGTTGCTCCTGCTCCATGGATATTCTTTGCTTTGGCACCGCTCCCTTGGCGACTGAGTTATCCCGTAGCCCACCTTCTGCGCCAAGTTGCGACGGGTCCTGTTCTTCAAACGATGCCTTCTGTGACCACGTTCCAGTAGCCATTTCGGATTTGTGGAGCTGAGAACGAGTTACCGGGCCGAGAATCTCCTCCCCTCTATTCCTGATGTACTCCAATCCCATTTTCAATTTTCTTTCCTCGTTTTTCTTCTCCCCTAAACTTATCTGCATTCCTTCCCTACGAGTTAACACTACTAAGCCTGTACTGTATTTATTTTAATAGCTTCAACATTTAAATATCCGTATGCAGACATACAACATTAACTACACTAGGTTAGGTTAGGTTAGGTTTTTCGGACCGCTCAGCAGAATGCTGAGATCACCCGGCGGCCATTCGGCCCATTGTGATGCCCGTTACCTGTAGGATTAGTAAAGGATTGTTGGAGGGTTGAAGGGAGTGGGAAAGGGAGTTTGGGTTATCCTGTTTCCGGAAACCCTAGTTGGTCCCGTTTGGCGGGATTCGCCTTTGGAACCAACCAGTGGAGTCCAGGAAGAGTACCAGATCCTCCAGTCGCAGTTTTGCAAGACTGCCCAGTTCCTCGAAAAAGGGTTCCCCGAGAAAACGGATTCTCCTTCTAAGAAGTGCAGGGCAGTCACACAGAAGGTGTTGGATGCTCTCCTCTTCCTCTTCATTCCCGCAGCTACGACAGAAGTCTTGTGATGGTACACCATACCTTAATGCCATTCGGCCAATGGGACAGTGACCCGTCAAGACTCCTATCAACACCCTTATCCTGTTCTTGCTAAAGTGTAGGAGTTCAGATGATCGCTTTGGGTTGCGGTCTGGCCAGAGTGCTTTAGATATGTTGCATCCCTGAGCCATTTTCCACTGCTCCTCTGCCGCAGTCCTCGCCGTTCTTGCTAGTTCGGAGAGAACGTGCTGAAGAGGTCTTTGTACATCAGTCACCGCACTACCTGCCGGTAGCGCTGATCCTTGCCTTGCACATTCGTCAGCCATCTCGTTTCCTAGTACACCGGAGTGCCCAGGTACCCAGACAAGTCTGATTGAATGGTGGCAGCGGTTCAGCGCTGTGACTGTGTTTCGAATGAGTTTGCTCTTGGTGGTGTTTGAGGACAGAGCCTTAAGGGCTGCCTGACTGTCGACGTAAATAGATATGTTCCTTGAAGGTTCCTCCAAGGTGGATATCAGTTTGGTCGACTGCCAGACAGCGTAGATCTCCGCCTGGAAAACACTGCACCAGTCCGGAAGACGGTATGAAAGGTTCGCAGCAGGGTGTGCGGAGTACACGCCTGCTCCAGTGCCTTCATCCGTTTTCGAACCGTCCGTGTAGATTGACAGCTCGTTCCCACATAGCGGGGTTTCTTGCTGCCAATCGGTCCGTGATGGGAACACAGTGTTGAACCTGTCTTCCCACTTGTTTTCAGGAACGCAATAGTCCTCCTTGTGTGGCCCAGCATAGCCTTCTATTGAGCGTAGAATGGCGCTGTGACCTACCGTACTTGGCTTGAGGAGGTTCAGAGCTCTAAGCCTGACCGCACTCCTGGCTGCCGCGTACTTCAGGAAGATGTCTATTGGTTCCAGGTCTAATATGACGTCTAGTGCTGCTTGGGGAGTGGAACGTATACATCCCGTTACACCCAAGCAAGCTAGTCTTTGCACTTTTTGGAGATTATTTAGGTGAGATTTGGTGCATGCCGTTTCCCACCATACCAATGCTCCATAAGTAAGTATGGGTCTGACAACAGCCGTATAAAACCAGTGGATAATATTCGGTTGTAGCCCCCATCTTTTCCCAAAAGTCTTCTTACACACAAAGAAGGCTTGCAGTGCCTTTTTCATCCTCTCCTCCGAGTTTCTCTTCCAAGAGAGTTTCGAGTCGAGAATTACTCCTAGGTACTTTGCCTCCTTTGCCAGTCTAAGCTGTATCCCTCCTAGTGTAGGAAGTCTAAAGCTCGGTATCTTGTACTTTCTTGTAAACAGAACCAGCTCGGTCTTTTGTGGGTTTGCCCCAAGACCATTTTGCTCTGCCCACCTTAGAGTAAAGCCAAGTGAATTTTCCATCAGTTCACTGATTGTTGGCAAGAACTTGCCAGTCACCAGTAAAGTCAGGTCATCAGCGTAGGCCGTTACTCTGCATCCTCTATTTTTCAGTTTTAGAAGAAGGTCGTTGAGAACGAGATTCCACAATAGAGGAGATATGACTCCTCCTTGAGGTGTCCCCCTCGTGGCCAACTTTCTAATTTTTGAAGTGCAAAGTTGGGAGTTGATCACTCTGGAGCTGAGCATATTGCTGAGCATATTGCTGAGCCACTGATTGATCATCGGGTGTGAGCCAATTTTGGCAAGTGCAGCCGTTATCGACTCGATCCTGACATTGTTGAAGGCTCCTTCTATATCGAGGAATGCCATCAGCGCAAACTCCTTTCTATGCAATGTGTTTTCAATATTACTGACTACCTCATGTAGTGCTGTCTCAACGGATCTACCTTTGAGATAAGCATGTTGAGAACTGCTAAATACACTTGGAGTCAGCTTTGTTCTTAGATATAGATCCAGAAGTCGTTCTAGCGTTTTTAATAAGAAACGATGATAGACTAATTGGTCTATAGTCCTTCGCTGAGCAGTGGTTTATCTTTCCTGCTTTGGGAATGAATGCCACTCTCACTTCTCTCCAGATACGTGGGATGTATCCTATAGAGAGGCATCCTCTGAAGATTCTCAATAGCCATGGCAAGAGGTCATGACACGCAGCTTGCAACATAGCCGGTCTAACGCCATCCGGTCCTGCAGATTTGTAGGGTTGAAATGACTTGATAGCCCAGATTATCTTCTCTTCATTGATAATTTCCTCTATAACGGCTCCACTTTCCACGTACACCCCCTCCTCAGGCTCTTCACTGATAGTGGAGGCGGTGATCCCGCCCCCGTCATCCGCTTCCAAGCAACCCGGGAAGTGGGTGTTCATGAGAAGTTCCAAAGACTCATGACTGTTTCTCGCGAACTTGCCGTCCAGGTCGCATAGGAGACCTGGTTTAGCAGGGTCCTTAGCCAGTAGCCTTCGAAGTCTGGACGCTTCCGTGGTACTGCTAAGATCCTCGCAGAAAGCAGCCCATGAGTCTCTTTTAGCCTTCCTACAGAGTCTTTTAAAGGTCTTGAAACTCAGGCGATAGGTGCCCCAATCATCCTGACAATTTCTCGCCTTAGCCTTGTTGTATAGCCTCCTTGTCTCCTTCCTGACTTGACCTAGCTCCTGTGTCCACCACGCGTTGCGATTGGACTTTGGAGGTCGGCTAATGGGGCAGGATACAAGAAAGGCTTTACAGAGCGCCTCGGTTATGGTCCGGGTCGATTTCTCCAGAGTGCCAGGGTGTCTCATATGTCCCACTGGGTGTGACGGTAGAGACTCCCTGACATACTTAACAAACTTACCCCAGTCCGTTCGCCTCGGGTTTCTGAATGGCGTTTTTTCCGCACGAGGCCACTTAATCTCAAACACTATTCTATAGTGATCAGAGAAAGAGCACTCCGTGGATACGTGCCAGTTATCTATTGTCAGGGAGTCGTTGTTAGTCGCTAGGGTTAAGTCGATAACCTCTGCACGGTTCTTATTGCGGAACGTGGGGTGGTTGCCCCTGTTACAAACAATAAGATTTGTGAACAGAACGAATTCGAACAACGACTCCCCTCTCTTGTTGATGCCTGTACTTCCCCACGCCGTGTGGTGAGCGTTAGCATCACAGCCCAGTATCACATCAATGCCCTCCTTCTGCGCGTGCTGAACAAGGGCCCTGATGTTTCCCGATGGCGGGTCCTGTTCCTCGTATGGTAAATATGCGGATGCCAGGTATAGGTTGCGCCCGTTCCTTCTTTCGCATAGTACCACCGTGAGGTCTTCGCTGCTGTAACAAGGGGAGAAAAGAACATTAAGTCCAGCTCTTACCACGATACAGGTTCTAGACTTACCCACGGTCCTTGGGACAAGGAGATGGTATCCGCGAGAACCCAATCCACAGACCCTCTCACTCACGATCCAGGGTTCCTGGATGAGAGCCACGTCTACCCTCTCCCTGTCCATGAACCGTAGTAGGTCAACCGAGGGAACCCCAGAATGGTGCAGATTGATCTGCACCACCCTAAGATTTTCCTGCTGACCTAGCATCCTTTCCGTCTGGTCCAGGGATGTACGCTCTGATGCATCCTAGACCCAGCTTCAACTGGCCTTGCTTCTTCAGGATTTGGCTCCTGGACTCTGCACCAGTGCTGATCCAGAGATCCTTGCCGTTTCCCTTGTCGCGGGCCAGTCCTCTCTAGATCGTCCAGTCCCCGGTGACGCAGTCCTCGTTCTGGCGCTTGATCATGTTAAGGATGGTTCGATCCTCCATTATCGGAGGTGGGATCCAAACCTTAATGATCGTTCGCTCAGGGACGAGTTCCGTGGGAACGACGTCAATCTTCGCACCAGGCCAAAGTTCACCAAAGCTTTGGATTGTGTCTTTGAGAAACCGCAAGGATTCCTCGTTGGCACAAGCCACTGCCTTAGCGCCCTTATACCACTTGATGCCATCGAACTCTGCCAGGAACGGATTCTCTGGTCGGAACATGGCATCATGTAGGGCCTGGTTGATGGACTTCTCTAAGGTGAGCCAATTACCAGCAGTGAGTTTCCCATCCGGGTCGCTTCTGTCGATAATGGCCACCTGAAGCTCTGGCTTCGAGCTTAAGCTGGCCAGAATTCCTTCTGGACACATCCGCTTGCTCTCCGAAGCTTTTGCCGAGTCGTCCGACCTCTGCCGCTTAGTGACAGAGGTTTTGCTGCTATTTTTGCCTTCCGTTCTCCCCTTTTTGGGGGGTGTGGTCGGCGCAGCTTTGGAGGGGTCTTTCCGGGAGTTGGACTTCCCTGCTGGCGATGCTGCTGGCTTCGAGTTGGAAGGTATTGCCTCCCTTTTCGAAACAGCCTCAGTCACCTGCTGAGAAGTCTTCTTCACCGGTTCCGCTGACTGCACTACTGTA
This sequence comes from Drosophila histrio, assembly GCA_958299025.2. Classification (NCBI taxonomy): domain Eukaryota; kingdom Metazoa; phylum Arthropoda; class Insecta; order Diptera; family Drosophilidae; genus Drosophila; species Drosophila histrio. The sequence continues at coordinate 7,007,561 of OY282582.1, forward strand.
CTGTGCGAGAGGTTTTGAGTGTTACCAGACTCGGTAAGCTTCTCGTACCGTCTCACGTTGTACTCGTGCTTTTTCTTCAGCTTCCTCTCCTTCGCGTTCAGCGACTCTGGATTGCGGCCTTCAAGTCCCCTAAGGAACTTGAGTGAGGCCTTATACCCTGAGCGCTGTTTGCGTCGAAGGTCCTCCATTTCGACGTTGCTTTCCGGCGCGACCGTGTCAGCTTTAGTCACCTCATCGTGCCTCCTGTTCAGTGGCTCGTCCTCCAACGGCATACGAGCAAGCGCAAGCGCTAGCTCGTGGTCCGTTATGGTCGGGCCTGTGAACAGGAATTCCGATTTGGTGGCCACTGGCTCCAGATCGACGCCTTCCTGCCGTCGAAGCAGACTTTCGCCCGCTGCAGAGTGACCGCTGGCGACACGCAGAGAGGATTGCTCCTCACCGTGCCCGCCGGTGGTAGCAGTCACGACTTCCACCGACGTTTGGGCTGACATCCCAGCCCGAGGTGCGTCCTTAACTTCCATCCAGGGGGGGGGTTGGTTAATTTTATTCTTGGGAACCACCCCATAGCGTTTTAGGCCTATCCGCCAGGCACCTCTGAACCATGGTAGCGTTCAGTACACTCAATCGATTAGTTTCCTAACCGACTGAGAGTTCCTGATCGCCGCCTCAGCTAGACTCCACAATACCTCGGTCGAGCAAGTGACTATGCATAACCCGATCGATCGGGATAGTGCAGAGTCCATTGCCCAGCCGGCACCCTCGTGGAGGGTTCAGTTAGAGGATTTTTGCCAGCCACATTAACTACACTAAACACTACGAAAATTACGTGCTATTTTACTCCTATCCTATAAATATAAATATATATCCTATATAAATAATATAATGATATTCCTAAAATAAGCCTTTACTATCTAAGTAATTTCTATTAATAAAGGCAATTACAATAAATGATAATTGGTTTACTTCAAAAATACTAAGGTTACACCATAACAAAAATATGGCAAACAAACAAAAGAAGATACAAAAGTTTCAAACAAAACTGGGTGAGATGGATATGGGCGGGTATGAGTATATGTCGGTTATTGGTCGCTTCCTCTTGCCAAGACACTCCTAACACTCGATTCAGCTTTTGGTCTATGCACATAGTAGCGATACTAGACGCTGACCGGACTGGACAACAAACGTAGCGTCATGGACACCACCAACGCGGACCACAGTCCAGGTCCAGGTGTTTAAGTATTTAAATGATTTCATCAGGCCTAGGGACGGCAGCACAGTTTAGAAGTGTTGGTTCCACTCTGGGACCAGCCCCTATAACTGACTACTAAATGTCAACACTTTGGACAGGCCAACCGTGGCAGCGACAGGCGAGGCTGTAAGGTCCTCCCCGCGGTCCAATCAAAGTTGGCCGTCCAACGCGCGCTGGGCGAAAGCACTGACTTGCTATGGTCATTCCAAATTTTCAATTCACCGCCGGCTTCAGGCGGAATCCTATTCCGATGATATACCGCATACGCATCTCACCCCAAATAACTCACTAACACTTCATATTATCATTTCAAACTTTATAAATTCATTTATTCAAAAGTTCACTTTTTATACCCTGTGGGGGTATATTAATTTTGTTTAAAGTATGTAACGGTCAGAAGGAAGTATGGCCGACCCCATAAAGTATATATATTCTTGATCAGCATCAATAGCCGAGTCGATTGAGCCATGTCCGTCTGTCCGTCGGTCTGTCGGTCTGTCGGTCCGTCCGTATGAACGAAAGGATCTCAGAGATGGTAAGAGCTGGAAGCTTGAACTTGATGTCCCAGCACTGGTAATTTTTGCAGGCAGATCAAGTTTATCTTTTTTTTTTGGATGCCACGCCCTCATTGCCCACAAATTAAGTAAGAGTAAAAGTATAAAACAAGCAGTTTTGTAGCTCAAAACCCTCATAACAAGAGCAATATAACAGCTAAGGACTTCACATTAAGCACACATGATAAATATTTTGTGGTCAATGTGTCCAGAAAATGTTATCACGATGCCACGCCCACATGCCCACAAATTAAGTAAAACCTCATAAAGCAAGCAGTTTTGAGACTCAAAAACCTCATAACAAAAGAAGTTTTGTAGCTGGAGACTTGAGATTTGGTACACATGATGAATATTTTGTGGTTGATCTGTCCAGAAAATTGTATCACGATGCCACGCCCCTTCGCCCAAAATAATTAAAAAACGAATTACTAGAGAATTTCATCTGGAGTGAATTTGAGCGGGTTCCTGTAAACCCACAGGGTATATTACGGTCGGGGTCCCGACTGTTCGGCTTGTTTTAATTTAATTATTTTATCGGTGTTTATGATAGTTTATGATAGTACAAAGAAACATATTATTTCGCCTATCTGGCAACTCCTTTATTTTGCGCGTCACCAATAACCAAAACAAACGCGCAAATAAACATAATGGTTAAAATTATACAAATAAAATAAGTATATATATAAGCAAATACAACACTATAAGTGCTAAGGTAATGATTTTTATATTTCCTTGTTCATACTCTCACATGCTTTGACTCTCAGGACATCGGAGCTGGAAGTGTTGACGGTGCCGTTGGCTGTCGGACTCACTGCTGCTGCGCTGGCCGCTGCTGCCGCTATATTTGGTGTTGCTGGTGTCGCCCGCTGCTGCTCGCTAAAGGTGCGCTGCTGCTGCATTGGCTCTGCTGCTGGCTCCTATTGCCGCTGATGCTGCGTCTTGCTGCAGATGCTGCCACTGCTGCTGCGCTGGCTCTGCTGCTGGCCGGTGCTGCTGCCGCTTCTGATACTGGGCACTGCTGTGGCTGAAGCTGCCTGCTGGCACTGATGCTGGCCGCTGGTGGTGCCGCCGCTGCTGCTGTCCGATGCTGCTGATACTGTAATGGCCACCACACTCACTCCCGGATCAAATATCTTTGGCACGCTGCCACCGCACTTGCACTTCATTCGCCACGTGAAACCGGACTAACCTCCTCGTCAGACCTAACCATCCTTTTCTCCCTGGATCGTCTTCTTCCTCCTGATCCGTTAGGCCTCTCCGGATAATCTCCTCGCCCTCTTGAGTGGTTTTGGCAGCCTCTGATTGGTCCAGCTGTTTCCGCTTGTTTTCCCTAGTTTGCGCCAGGTGGCGCTAGCAACAGCTGAATACCTGTCGATATTTCGATATCCAGAGGCTACTATAACAATTGATAAACTTAATGGGGTCTTGATGAATGATGAGTGAGTTGATGTAGAAAAATAAAGTTTTTTTTTAGTAAATCTTAGATTTTTCTTTATATAATATATTTTAGATATACATGTATAAATCGTTTTTCTCCGATTGGACAAAGAATGTATTATAAAATATCATTTTTGTAATAATAATTTTTTTTTTTACTTTATATATTTTTGTTATTATATATAATTAATTACTTTGTGGCTGATCAGGCCTAAAATGTAACATGTTCTTTGCTCGAGCTAAACTATTTTTAGACTAGTTTTAACCTGTTCTTATTTACAACTTGGGGTTTCTTTTTTCCTACATCTACTTTTATGTCATTTCTATATTCAATGCCTATAACTTTATAAGGACCTAAATATTTACTTTCTTACTTAGAGCTGTATCGTTCTTTAATAGTACTAAAGTTCCTATCTCTAGTTATATGTCATTTAATTTTTTATCCTATTCTATTTTTCGTTTTTGTTTTTCTACATTTATTAAAGTTTTTGCTCTTTTATAAACTGTTTCTAATCTAAACTTAAAGTATTTAGCTTAATCATCTATGTTATATATAGGATCTATTTTAGTTTTATTATTGAATTCTGTAAACTGTCTTGGTAATCAACCATAAACGAGTTCGTATGGACAGTATTCATGTACTGTCGATGAAGTAGTATTGAAACAATAGGTGAAATTGGTCAACCATATGTCCCAATCGTCTTTGTTAATCGAAATATATGATGAAATAAACTTGTTAAGTGTTCGATGACTTCTTTCAACTGTTCCTAACGTCTGGTGATGATGTGCTGTTCAGTGTATATTATATATCATTATATTCATATACTTGCACATGTCATTTATAAGCGAATTTTTGTATTCAGTATCTATGTCCGTAATGAACGTACTCATAGGACCGTACTTTAATACAAATGATTCAAATATTGCTCTGGCCAGTGTTTTTGCACTTTTATCTGCTACTGGTATTGTAACTAGATATTTAGTGAGATCGCATATTATTGTGATTGCATACTCATTGCCATTTTCTGTACGAGGTAATGATCCAATTGTATCAATCAAAACAGTGTCAAAAGCGGTACTTGGTGTACTTGTGATCATCATCGGGGCTTTTGTATGTGTTGTGGTTTTTGCCAGTTGACATTTCACACAAGTTTTCACATACTTTGTAATTCCGTTAGTCATTTGGGGCCAATAATAGTATTTCATAATTTTTAACAGGGTACGCGAAATCCCGCGTAAGAAATGGCTTTCCTTAAACATATGGTCTGAAATTTTTGATTGCCCAGTGAAGCTACGCAACTGCCTTACGCTTTTGGGTACCGGAATCTGGAGGATGGCCTGTACCTTCTCCTGATCCGTCCGTAGCGATTCCCCGCCGATGATGTACCCCAGATATCGCAGGTACTTGAAACAGAACTTGTATTTCTTCAATCCGATCGTCAAGTTCGCTAACCTGAGGCACTTCGCCTACCAATTCGATGTGTTCCTCGAAGGTCTTGGATATCACAAGCGAATCATCCAAGTATACGAAGACCTTGCTTCTCAGTCTCTGGGGTATCATGTGGTCCATCAGGCGACACAACCTTTGTGCAGCGTTGCACAACCCAAACGGCATCATCAAAACTGAGAGAGCGGCCTACCTGGGATTGTCAATGCCGTGTATTCCCGGCTTTTCGGCTCGAGCTCTATCTGCCAGAATGCATGTTTCAAATCGACGCTGCTAATGAAAACTGTATCGTCCACTCGGCTCAGTATTGACTCGATGTTTTGCAGCGAGTAAGCGTCGTTCACGGTAATGGCATTCAGTTTCCGAGCATCTTAACATAGCCGGTTCCACCTCTGCAAATACCAACTGCTGGACTGCCGGAGAAACCGGATAGAAGCGCTCCTTCATGGACACGGCTCCATCCACCAGCTGGATAGTGTGCTGCTCCACAGTCGTCTTTCCAAATCCATCGCGCTCATACGACCGGAACTCGAAACTCGACGGGTTCGCTCTTCGTTATGAACTCGGACTCCACTTGATCCAACGCCACGACTCGTACGATGCTGGGTGACGGACAGTCTGTGACGGCTCGTAAACGAGCGTCACAACCAACACGAGCCAACGATAAAACCGCTAGCGACGGAACCACTGGCAACAGCCGGCATCACTGTCAGAAGGCGGCATCACTGTCCACAGCCAGCATCACTGATAGCGGTCCGCAAAGTAGCGGTAAATCTCACACGAGAGCGTAAGACACAAAAACCCACCACCAAAACGGCCCTATGTCGCCATGCCAACAGCCGCGAGGCTGTCAACGACGGGCACGGCAGCGACACACACACACACACTCACATGCTAGGTCGCAGTCGCAAAATCGGTCAAAAGCTGCAATTGAGCGAGCTTGCGACGCAGTACCTACGAGAGAGAGGCAAAGACGCAAAACGAACGACGCCGACGCTGGCTGCGGACAGCAGCAGCTATGGGCGATCGTAAAGGGCGGCCGCTGCCGGCGTCGCTGCCGCTACAATTACGCAGGCCATAAGCCTGACCTACGCTACAAGGCACGCGCTGCTTTTGCTCTTGCGGGCAGCGACAGAGGCAGGGCAGAATATTTCACCATTCTGCTGAGCACGCATAATTAATTTTGTCGCGTGTCAGTCTCCGAGGATCATCAGCAGTGACAAATACAAGGATTTTCAACACGGGAAAACGAACACACGAGGAGACAGCAAAACGCATCGAAGGAGAATACACGTGGCGGACAAAGATTTTGGAACACGGACCTTGGACTACGACTTTGGAAAACGATTTTGAATTACAGTAACTGGAACAACAACACCCACACCGGACCCCGAGAACAGCAAGGTGAGCGAGTGAAGGTGCGAAACAACAGAGTGCGGTATAGGCAGGACTCAGAACGTGGAAAAATATGATTAATGAATAAACGATTGTACTTCTGCATAGCATACGTCTTTCCGTGATCCTACTGTGTCATCTAGAAATACCCTAACTACCAGAGTCAGTGTAAAATACGCACCCCTTTGTGCCGCGTGTCGCTTGCTCCGCTACACCAGCGAACGGTCGATACCCTTGCTGTGTACGGAACCGAGCCCGGTGCAAAGTGTGCCCTACTAGTTACTCCCCCACGTGTCGCTTGCTCCGCTACACCAGCGAACGGTCGATACCCTTGCTGTGTACGGAACCGAGCCCGGTGCAAAGTGTGTCCTACTGGTTGCTCCCCCACGTGTCGCTTTGCTCCGCTACCACAGCGAATGGTTGATATTCTTGCTGCGTGCGGAGCAGAGCCGGTGCAGAAGGGAGTCTCACGTAATACCCTCCGCGTGTCGCTTTACTCCGTTACGGCAGCGAACGGTTGATACCCTTGCTTCGTGCGGAGCCGAGCCGGTGCAGAGTGGGTGTTACGTAATATTTCCCCCCGCGGGTCGATTTGTTCCGTTACACCAGCGAACGGTTGATACCCTTGCTGTGTACGGAGCCGAACGACCACGCGGATTTGCCCTCCGTATCTATCTACTTTTCTTCCCTTTGGTCCATAACCTACATTTCTACGGTCCACGCCTAGTGGCCTAGTAGCTAGACTGAGTCATACCTCAGCCTTAGAAAACTTCCTTACAAGACATAGAGAGTGAGCGATCGTGATGTGTCCCCATATTGAACTGCGACTTCTACCTTGCCGATGATCCGGTGCCTTGTTCCTCCGGCTGCTTGCACTGTGTCTGTCGATGGTGTAATCTTTAATCCGAGCTGCCGTATCAGTTCCTGGCTGCCAGCTCCTAGCAGACTCACGGATGCTCCGGTGTCTAAAAGATCCTCTACGCTACGTCCCTGCAGCTGGATCTCGGCATAAGCGTGCCTGTCGCCCCTCATCACCATCTTGACCGATGCGCATACTCGTCGGCGCTCTCGACATCGCTCTTTGTATCGAAGTCTCTCCCGCAGGACTCTTGGCGATGCTTCTTTCCTCAGCTGTTCTCCCGTTGACGCCTCCGCGAAGATTCGTGCTCGGGCCTCCTCGTAGGCTGCTTGCCGGATCTCTAGTGGGAACCAAACAGACCACTTCGGCTCACGTAATTGTGTAGTATTTCTTTTAATTATACAGGCCTTTATTAAATTACTATCCTTATATCTAGGACCTACATCTAACATGCAATGTTCGGAGGAACCTATTTTGGCATCTGAGGATTGGAGCGCGACTCCTCCGTTTGTGTCTTGCTCCGGTGGATGTTTCCCTGTTGGCATCTGGGGCATTTTGTGCATACCGTGCCCGGAAGACCGCACTTGTAGCAGAACACAGTGCGCACCGCGGACTCACACTCCCAAAAAGTGTGCCCCGCCTGTGCACAGTTCCAACAGATTATGTTGCTGCTGTTCTCGCGAGGCTTATACAAGGCTTCCAGTGCTGGCTCTTGTTCTTCCTCGGCATCCGGCTCTGCTGGTGGAACATATACTTCCTGGACCTCATGTGTGTGTCTTCAGTGGCGGTGGTGGTTGCACTGTTCTGGTCCACCTTTTTACCAGCCATCGTTCCGCCTCGTGGCACTTATTCCGCAACTGATCCAGGTTTGTGATCATCATCGGATAAATCACTCGCAAAATGCCATCCCTGATATTAATTTTTACCGTCTTCATCAGGTCATAGTCCGAGAATAATGTTGGCAATCTTAAGCGGAGCGCTATCATATCCTGCAGGTACTCGTCCACGATCTCTCCTGGCTGCTGCCTACGCTAACGCAGCTTCTGCTCCTGCTCAAAGCTCGTTTTCCGACATTGGAATTGTTGCTGTAGGCTTTGGCGTAGATATGGCCAATCCAAAATCGACTCGGTGTGGACATGTGTCCAAAACCAGTCTCTGGCTCCTCCCTCTACTAGTGCATGGAAATCCCGGATGATATCGGAGCACGACACCTTGAACACCTTCTGCATGTGCTCTAGACGAAATACGAACTCCTGAACTGGCATTCTTTTTGGGCTTCCATCAAACAGGATGCCCCATCGCTATATCTTGATGGGATCAGCGCCCAACTCCGAACCTCTGGATTGCCACGGTGGTTGGGCATCCTCTCTGGGTGGTTGCATGCTGGTGACCGCCTGGTGTAACGCTCCGTGTAGCTCCTCTGATCAGCCTGCCACAGCCGGCTCTCACTCCAGTGATTTTGTGGCACCGATGCTACTCCAGTTGGTACTCCAATCGGTACTGGAGGTGGCCTATGATATGCGGGCGCAGCTTCTGCTCCGGCCAAGGGCTCAAGGCTCAAGGGAGCCGTAGGAGAATCCCCTCGTTGCGCTGGAGGCTGTCGTGGTTCAAGAGGAGGTGGTTTCACAGGCTGGCTCGGCCTCACCAAGTTCTGAATCTCCATCATGAAATTCAGCATCTCCTTCCGCATCTCATCCTGGAATTCGGACAACTCGTTGGTCAAGGAACTCCGGTAAGTCTGCTGAGCTTGCGTTAAAGCCAGATTAAAAGCTGACGTTATCTCACTAGGCAGAGGTATTGTTCCCGTCTCTCCACTTGGCTTCTGGCTCTCGCGCAACTTAATCGGTTGCTCCTGCTCCATGGATATTCTTTGCTTTGGCACCGCTCCCTTGGCGACTGAGTTATCCCGTAGCCCACCTTCTGCGCCAAGTTGCGACGGGTCCTGTTCTTCAAACGATGCCTTCTGTGACCACGTTCCAGTAGCCATTTCGGATTTGTGGAGCTGAGAACGAGTTACCGGGCCGAGAATCTCCTCCCCTCTATTCCTGATGTACTCCAATCCCATTTTCAATTTTCTTTCCTCGTTTTTCTTCTCCCCTAAACTTATCTGCATTCCTTCCCTACGAGTTAACACTACTAAGCCTGTACTGTATTTATTTTAATAGCTTCAACATTTAAATATCCGTATGCAGACATACAACATTAACTACACTAGGTTAGGTTAGGTTAGGTTTTTCGGACCGCTCAGCAGAATGCTGAGATCACCCGGCGGCCATTCGGCCCATTGTGATGCCCGTTACCTGTAGGATTAGTAAAGGATTGTTGGAGGGTTGAAGGGAGTGGGAAAGGGAGTTTGGGTTATCCTGTTTCCGGAAACCCTAGTTGGTCCCGTTTGGCGGGATTCGCCTTTGGAACCAACCAGTGGAGTCCAGGAAGAGTACCAGATCCTCCAGTCGCAGTTTTGCAAGACTGCCCAGTTCCTCGAAAAAGGGTTCCCCGAGAAAACGGATTCTCCTTCTAAGAAGTGCAGGGCAGTCACACAGAAGGTGTTGGATGCTCTCCTCTTCCTCTTCATTCCCGCAGCTACGACAGAAGTCTTGTGATGGTACACCATACCTTAATGCCATTCGGCCAATGGGACAGTGACCCGTCAAGACTCCTATCAACACCCTTATCCTGTTCTTGCTAAAGTGTAGGAGTTCAGATGATCGCTTTGGGTTGCGGTCTGGCCAGAGTGCTTTAGATATGTTGCATCCCTGAGCCATTTTCCACTGCTCCTCTGCCGCAGTCCTCGCCGTTCTTGCTAGTTCGGAGAGAACGTGCTGAAGAGGTCTTTGTACATCAGTCACCGCACTACCTGCCGGTAGCGCTGATCCTTGCCTTGCACATTCGTCAGCCATCTCGTTTCCTAGTACACCGGAGTGCCCAGGTACCCAGACAAGTCTGATTGAATGGTGGCAGCGGTTCAGCGCTGTGACTGTGTTTCGAATGAGTTTGCTCTTGGTGGTGTTTGAGGACAGAGCCTTAAGGGCTGCCTGACTGTCGACGTAAATAGATATGTTCCTTGAAGGTTCCTCCAAGGTGGATATCAGTTTGGTCGACTACCAGACAGCGTAGATCTCCGCCTGGAAAACACTGCACCAGTCCGGAAGACGGTATGAAAGGTTCGCAGCAGGGTGTGCGGAGTACACGCCTGCTCCAGTGCCTTCATCCGTTTTCGAACCGTCCGTGTAGATTGACAGCTCGTTCCCACATAGCGGGGTTTCTTGCTGCCAATCGGTCCGTGATGGGAACACAGTGTTGAACCTGTCTTCCCACTTGTTTTCAGGAACGCAATAGTCCTCCTTGTGTGGCCCAGCATAGCCTTCTATTGAGCGTAGAATGGCGCTGTGACCTACCGTACTTGGCTTGAGGAGGTTCAGAGCTCTAAGCCTGACCGCACTCCTGGCTGCCGCGTACTTCAGGAAGATGTCTATTGGTTCCAGGTCTAATATGACGTCTAGTGCTGCTTGGGGAGTGGAACATATACATCCCGTTACACCCAAGCAAGCTAGTCTTTGCACTTTTTGGAGATTATTTAGGTGAGATTTGGTGCATGCCGTTTCCCACCATACCAATGCTCCATAAGTAAGTATGGGTCTGACAACAGCCGTATAAAACCAGTGGATAATATTCGGTTGTAGCCCCCATCTTTTCCCAAAAGTCTTCTTACACACAAAGAAGGCTTGCAGTGCCTTTTTCATCCTCTCCTCCGAGTTTCTCTTCCAAGAGAGTTTCGAGTCGAGAATTACTCCTAGGTACTTTGCCTCCTTTGCCAGTCTAAGCTGTATCCCTCCTAGTGTAGGAAGTCTAAAGCTCGGTATCTTGTACTTTCTTGTAAACAGAACCAGCTCGGTCTTTTGTGGGTTTGCCCCAAGACCATTTTGCTCTGCCCACCTTAGAGTAAAGCCAAGTGAATTTTCCATCAGTTCACTGATTGTTGGCAAGAACTTGCCAGTCACCAGTAAAGTCAGGTCATCAGCGTAGGCCGTTACTCTGCATCCTCTATTTTTCAGTTTTAGAAGAAGGTCGTTGAGAACGAGATTCCACAATAGAGGAGATATGACTCCTCCTTGAGGTGTCCCCCTCGTGGCCAACTTTCTAATTTTTGAAGTGCAAAGTTGGGAGTTGATCACTCTGGAGCTGAGCATATTGCTGAGCATATTGCTGAGCCACTGATTGATCATCGGGTGTGAGCCAATTTTGGCAAGTGCAGCCGTTATCGACTCGATCCTGACATTGTTGAAGGCTCCTTCTATATCGAGGAATGCCATCAGCGCAAACTCCTTTCTATGCAATGTGTTTTCAATATTACTGACTACCTCATGTAGTGCTGTCTCAACGGATCTACCTTTGAGATAAGCATGTTGAGAACTGCTAAATACACTTGGAGTCAGCTTTGTTCTTAGATATAGATCCAGAAGTCGTTCTAGCGTTTTTAATAAGAAACGATGATAGACTAATTGGTCTTTAGTCCTTCGCTGAGCAGTGGTTTATCTTTCCTGCTTTGGGAATGAATGCCACTCTCACTTCTCTCCAGATACGTGGGATGTATCCTATAGAGAGGCATCCTCTGAAGATTCTCAATAGCCATGGCAAGAGGTCATGACACGCAGCTTGCAACATAGCCGGTCTAACGCCATCCGGTCCTGCAGATTTGTAGGGTTGAAATGACTTGATAGCCCAGATTATCTTCTCTTCATTGATAATTTCCTCTATAACGGCTCCACTTTCCACGTACACCCCCTCCTCAGGCTCTTCACTGATAGTGGAGGCGGTGATCCCGCCCCCGTCATCCGCTTCCAAGCAACCCGGGAAGTGGGTGTTCATGAGAAGTTCCAAAGACTCATGACTGTTTCTCGCGAACTTGCCGTCCAGGTCGCATAGGAGACCTGGTTTAGCAGGGTCCTTAGCCAGTAGCCTTCGAAGTCTGGACGCTTCCGTGGTACTGCTAAGATCCTCGCAGAAAGCAGCCCATGAGTCTCTTTTAGCCTTCCTACAGAGTCTTTTAAAGGTCTTGAAACTCAGGTGATAGGTGCCCCAATCATCCTGACAATTTCTCGCCTTAGCCTTGTTGTATAGCCTCCTTGTCTCCTTCCTGACTTGACCTAGCTCCTGTGTCCACCACGCGTTGCGATTGGACTTTGGAGGTCGGCTAATGGGGCAGGATACAAGAAAGGCTTTACAGAGCGCCTCGGTTATGGTCCGGGTCGATTTCTCCAGAGTGCCAGGGTGTCTCATATGTCCCACTGGGTGTGACGGTAGAGACTCCCTGACATACTTAACAAACTTACCCCAGTCCGTTCGCCTCGGGTTTCTGAATGGCGTTTTTTCCGCACGAGGCCACTTAATCTCAAACACTATTCTATAGTGATCAGAGAAAGAGCACTCCGTGGATACGTGCCAGTTATCTATTGTCAGGGAGTCGTTGTTAGTCGCTAGGGTTAAGTCGATAACCTCTGCACGGTTCTTATTGCGGAACGTGGGGTGGTTGCCCCTGTTACAAACAATAAGATTTGTGAACAGAACGAATTCGAACAACGACTCCCCTCTCTTGTTGATGCCTGTACTTCCCCACGCCGTGTGGTGAGCGTTAGAATCACAGCCCAGTATCACATCAATGCCCTCCTTCTGCGCGTGCTGAACAAGGGCCCTGATGTTTCCCGATGGCGGGTCCTGTTCCTCGTATGGTAAATATGCGGATGCCAGGTATAGGTTGCGCCCGTTCCTTCTTTCGCATAGTACCACCGTGAGGTCTTCGCTGCTGTAACAAGGGGAGAAAAGAACATTAAGTCCAGCTCTTACCACGATACAGGTTCTAGACTTACCCACGGTCCTTGGGACAAGGAGATGGTATCCGCGAGAACCCAATCCACAGACCCTCTCACTCACGATCCAGGGTTCCTGGATGAGAGCCACGTCTACCCTCTCCCTGTCCATGAACCGTAGTAGGTCAACCGAGGGAACCCCAGAATGGTGCAGATTGATCTGCACCACCCTAAGATTTTCCTGCTGACCTAGCATCCTTTCCGTCTGGTCCAGGGATGTACGCTCTGATGCATCCTAGACCCAGCTTCAACTGGCCTTGCTTCTTCAGGATTTGGCTCCTGGACTCTGCACCAGTGCTGATCCAGAGATCCTTGCCGTTTCCCTTGTCGCGGGCCAGTCCTCTCTAGATCGTCCAGTCCCCGGTGACGCAGTCCTCGTTCTGGCGCTTGATCATGTTAAGGATGGTTCGATCCTCCATTATCGGAGGTGGGATCCAAACCTTAATGATCGTTCGCTCAGGGACGAGTTCCGTGGGAACGACGTCAATCTTCGCACCAGGCCAAAGTTCACCAAAGCTTTGGATTGTGTCTTTGAGAAACCGCAAGGATTCCTCGTTGGCACAAGCCACTGCCTTAGCGCCCTTATACCACTTGATGCCATCGAACTCTGCCAGGAACGGATTCTCTGGTCGGAACATGGCATCATGTAGGGCCTGGTTGATGGACTTCTCTAAGGTGAGCCAATTACCAGCAGTGAGTTTCCCATCCGGGTCGCTTCTGTCGATAATGGCCACCTGAAGCTCTGGCTTCGAGCTTAAGCTGGCCAGAATTCCTTCTGGACACATCCGCTTGCTCTCCGAAGCTTTTGCCGAGTCGTCCGACCTCTGCCGCTTAGTGACAGAGGTTTTGCTGCTATTTTTGCCTTCCGTTCTCCCCTTTTTGGGGGGTGTGGTCGGCGCAGCTTTGGAGGGGTCTTTCCGGGAGTTGGACTTCCCTGCTGGCGATGCTGCTGGCTTCGAGTTGGAAGGTATTGCCTCCCTTTTCGAAACAGCCTCAGTCACCTGCTGAGAAGTCTTCTTCACCGGTTCCGCTGACTGCACTACTGTACTGTGCGAGAGGTTTTGAGTGTTACCAGACTCGGTAAGCTTCTCGTACCGTCTCACGTTGTACTCGTGCTTTTTCTTCAGCTTCCTCTCCTTCGCGTTCAGCGACTCTGGATTGCGGCCTTCAAGTCCCCTAAGGAACTTGAGTGAGGCCTTATACCCTGAGCGCTGTTTGCGTCGAAGGTCCTCCATTTCGACGTTGCTTTCCGGCGCGACCGTGTCAGCTTTAGTCACCTCATCGTGCCTCCTGTTCAGTGGCTCGTCCTCCAACGGCATACGAGCAAGCGCAAGCGCTAGCTCGTGGTCCGTTATGGTCGGGCCTGTGAACAGGAATTCCGATTTGGTGGCCACTGGCTCCAGATCGACGCCTTCCTGCCGTCGAAGCAGACTTTCGCCCGCTGCAGAGTGACCGCTGGCGACACGCAGAGAGGATTGCTCCTCACCGTGCCCGCCGGTGGTAGCAGTCACGACTTCCACCGACGTTTGGGCTGACATCCCAGCCCGAGGTGCGTCCTTAACTTCCATCCAGGGGGGGGGTTGGTTAATTTTATTCTTGGGAACCACCCCATAGCGTTTTAGGCCTATCCGCCAGGCACCTCTGAACCATGGTAGCGTTCAGTACACTCAATCGATTAGTTTCCTAACCGACTGAGAGTTCCTGATCGCCGCCTCAGCTAGACTCCACAATACCTCGGTCGAGCAAGTGACTATGCATAACCCGATCGATCGGGATAGTGCAGAGTCCATTGCCCAGCCGGCACCCTCGTGGAGGGTTCAGTTAGAGGATTTTTGCCAGCCACATTAACTACACTAAACACTACGAAAATTACGTGCTATTTTACTCCTATCCTATAAATATAAATATATATCCTATATAAATAATATAATGATATTCCTAAAATAAGCCTTTACTATCTAAGTAATTTCTATTAATAAAGGCAATTACAATAAATGATAATTGGTTTACTTCAAAAAAACTAAGGTTACACCATAACAAAAATATGGCAAACAAACAAAAGAAGATACAAAAGTTTCAAACAAAACTGGGTGAGATGGATATGGGCGGGTATGAGTATATGTCGGTTATTGGTCGCTTCCTCTTGCCAAGACACTCCTAACACTCGATTCAGCTTTTGGTCTATGCACATAGTAGCGATACTAGACGCTGACCGGACTGGACAACAAACGTAGCGTCATGGACACCACCAACGCGGACCACAGTCCAGGTCCAGGTGTTTAAGTATTTAAATGATTTCATCAGGCCTAGGGACGGCAGCACAGTTTAGAAGTGTTGGTTCCACTCTGGGACCAGCACCTGAATCTGACTACTAAATGTCAACACTTTCGCCCAAACGCACGGGCCAACCGTGGCAGCGACAGGCGAGGCTGTAAGGTCCTCCCCGCGGTCCAATCAAAGTTGGCCGTCCAACGCGCGCTGGGCGAAAGCACTGACTTGCTATGGTCATTCCAAATTTTCAATTCACCGCCGGCTTCAGGCGGAATCCTATTCCGATGATATACCGCATACGC
This sequence comes from Drosophila histrio, assembly GCA_958299025.2. NCBI lineage: Eukaryota > Metazoa > Arthropoda > Insecta > Diptera > Drosophilidae > Drosophila > Drosophila histrio. The sequence goes on from OY282582.1 coordinate 7,022,942, forward strand.
ATCTCACCCCAAATAACTCACTAACACTTCATATTATCATTTCAAACTTTATAAATTCATTTATTCAAAAGTTCACTTTTTATACCCTGTGGGGGTATATTAATTTTGTTTAAAGTATGTAACGGTCAGAAGGAAGTATGGCCGACCCCATAAAGTATATATATTCTTGATCAGCATCAATAGCCGAGTCGATTGAGCCATGTCCGTCTGTCCGTCGGTCTGTCGGTCTGTCGGTCTGTCGGTCCGTCCGTATGAACGAAAGGATCTCAGAGATGGTAAGAGCTGGAAGCTTGAACTTGATGTCCCAGCACTGGTAATTTTTGCAGGCAGATCAAGTTTATCTTTTTTTTTTTGGATGCCACGCCCTCATTGCCCACAAATTAAGTAAGAGTAAAAGTATAAAACAAGCAGTTTTGTAGCTCAAAACCCTCATAACAAGAGCAATATAACAGCTAAGGACTTCACATTAAGCACACATGATAAATATTTTGTGGTCAATGTGTCCAGAAAATGTTATCACGATGCCACGCCCACATGCCCACAAATTAAGTAAAACCTCATAAAGCAAGCAGTTTTGAGACTCAAAAACCTCATAACAAAAGAAGTTTTGTAGCTGGAGACTTGAGATTTGGTACACATGATGAATATTTTGTGGTTGATCTGTCCAGAAAATTGTATCACGATGCCACGCCCCTTCGCCCAAAATAATTAAAAAACGAATTACTAGAGAATTTCATCTGGAGTGAATTTGAGCGGGTTCCTGTAAACCCACAGGGTATATTACGGTCGGGGTCCCGACTGTTCGGCTTGTTTTAATTTAATTATTTTATCGGTGTTTGTGATAGTTTATGATAGTACAAAGAAACATATTATTTCGCCTATCTGGCAACTCCTTTATTTTGCGCGTCACCAATAACCAAAACAAACGCGCAAATAAACATAATGGTTAAAATTATACAAATAAAATAAGTATATATATAAGCAAATACAACACTATAAGTGCTAAGGTAATGATTTTTATATTTCCTTGTTCATACTCTCACATGCTTTGACTCTCAGGACATCGGAGCTGGAAGTGTTGACGGTGCCGTTGGCTGTCGGACTCACTGCTGCTGCGCTGGCCGCTGCTGCCGCTATATTTGGTGTTGCTGGTGTCGCCCGCTGCTGCTCGCTAAAGGTGCGCTGCTGCTGCATTGGCTCTGCTGCTGGCTCCTATTGCCGCTGATGCTGCGTCTTGCTGCAGATGCTGCCACTGCTGCTGCGCTGGCTCTGCTGCTGGCCGGTGCTGCTGCCGCTTCTGATACTGGGCACTGCTGTGGCTGAAGCTGCCTGCTGGCACTGATGCTGGCCGCTGGTGGTGCCGCCGCTGCTGCTGTCCGATGCTGCTGATACTGTAATGGCCACCACACTCACTCCCGGATCAAATATCTTTGGCACGCTGCCACCGCACTTGCACTTCATTCGCCACGTGAAACCGGACTAACCTCCTCGTCAGACCTAACCATCCTTTTCTCCCTGGATCGTCTTCTTCCTCCTGATCCGTTAGGCCTCTCCGGATAATCTCCTCGCCCTCTTGAGTGGTTTTGGCAGCCTCTGATTGGTCCAGCTGTTTCCGCTTGTTTTCCCTAGTTTGCGCCAGGTGGCGCTAGCAACAGCTGAATACCTGTCGATATTTCGATATCCAGAGGCTACTATAACAATTGATAAACTTAATGGGGTCTTGATGAATGATGAGTGAGTTGATGTAGAAAAATAAAGTTTTTTTTTAGTAAATCTTAGATTTTTCTTTATATAATATATTTTAGATATACATGTATAAATCGTTTTTCTCCGATTGGACAAAGAATGTATTATAAAATATCATTTTTGTAATAATAATTTTTTTTTTTACTTTATATATTTTTGTTATTATATATTAATAATTACTTTGTGGCTGATCAGGCCTAAAATGTAACATGTTCTATGCTCGAGCTAAACTATTTTTAGACTAGTTTTAACCTGTTCTTATTTACAACTTGGGGTTTCTTTTTTCCTACATCTACTTTTATGTCATTTCTATATTCAATGCCTATAACTTTATAAGGACCTAAATATTTACATTCTTACTTAGAGCTGTATCGTTCTTTAATAGTACTAAAGTTCCTATCTCTAGTTATATGTCATTTAATTTTTTATCCTATTCTATTTTTCGTTTTTGTTTTTCTACATTTATTAAAGTTTTTGCTCTTTTATAAACTGTTTCTAATCTAAACTTAAAGTATTTAGCTTAATCATCTATGTTATATATAGGATCTATTTTAGTTTTATTATTGAATTCTGTAAACTGTCTTGGTAATCAACCATAAACGAGTTCGTATGGACAGTATTCATGTACTGTCGATGAAGTAGTATTGAAACAATAGGTGAAATTGGTCAACCATATGTCCCAATCGTCTTTGTTAATCGAAATATATGATGAAATAAACTTGTTAAGTGTTCGATGACTTCTTTCAACTGTTCCTAACGTCTGGTGATGATGTGCTGTTCAGTGTATATTATATATCATTATATTCATATACTTGCACATGTCATTTATAAGCGAATTTTTGTATTCAGTATCTATGTTCGTAATGAACGTACTCATAGGACCGTACTTTAATACAAATGATTCAAATATTGCTCTGGCCAGTGTTTTTGCACTGTTATCTGCTACTGGTATTGTAACTAGATATTTAGTGAGATCGCATATTATTGTGATTGCATACTCATTGCCATTTTCTGTACGAGGTAATGATCCAATTGTATCAATCAAAACAGTGTCAAAAGCGGTATTTGGTGTACTTGTGATCATCATCGGGGCTTTTGTATGTGTTGTGGTTTTTGCCAGTTGACATTTCACACAAGTTTTTACATACTTTGTAATTGCCTTTGTCATTTGGGGCCAATAATAGTATTTCTTAATTTTTAACAGGGTACGCGTAATCCCACGTAAGAAATGGCTTTCCTTAAACATATGGTCTGAAATTTTTGATTGCCCAGTGTATTGCAGCCAATTCCTGCTCTGTAGTTGATTTATTGCTTTGCATATGCAATTGGTAGTGGCATACCGTTGTACTCTTGGGATAGTACCGCACCACATGCATTTTTACTTGCATCTGTGGTTATGCAAAATTCTTTGTTGAAATCAGGGTATTGCAGTAATGTTGGTTTCATTAGTGCCCTTTTTAAATAATTAAATGCGTCATTGCATTCTTTTGTCCATTCGAATTAAACGTTCTTTCTGCACAATCTAGTCAAATCAAGTGAATATTGTGCGAAATTGTGAATAAATCGTCTGTAATAATTACAGAACGCGACAAATCGTCATCCGCATCAGTTGGAATTGGATTAGGGTAATCGCGTGATGCGATAAGAACCGGAGTTCGTGGAAAATTATGTTATATTTCTAGATTTCTCATCTAGTTCTGTTTGGTAAAATCCAGACATGAGATCGAGACATGAAAAATATTTTGCGCGTCATAATTGGTCTAGTATTTCTTCTATTCTTGGCAGTGGGTATTTGTCTGCTAAGAGTTTTTTATTTATCTGACGATAGTCAACTACTAAACGCCATTTTTTCTCATTGGAGTTTGGATGAGACTTCTTGGGTACCAAGAGAAGTGGGCTATTATATTCAGAAATAGATGGTTCAACTATACCATATCTTATTAGTTTTTCGATTTGTCTGTTTATTTCTCTCTTTTCTGTCTCTGCTTTTCTATAATTTTTAATATAAACTGGGGTTTTGTGTGCTAGTCTTAATTTCTGTTTATAGAAATTATTACTTGAAATTGCTTCTTTAACTTTAGTTTTTTCAGGACTTTATTACTTCTATTATTCTCGTTGGTAAGTTGTATTTTAATTTCATAATTTTCTATTGATTCGAATTTTACTTTTGGGTTTTGTATTTTTATATTGTTATTTGTTAAATTCAAAATACGAACTAGTGCACTATTACTTTCTACTATACTGTTAGATATTAATACCCCAGGATGAATTTCCTGGTTTGGTATCAATACAGTTTCTTTATTTGCTAGAAGCGTAATTTTTCTCATTACTTTTGATCTAGCTGGTAATAATATTGAATTTTCAATATCATTATGTAATAATGGTACATGTATTTGATAGTTAAGTAATTTAGTTTTCATGATGAATTCATCAAGTTGATAATCTATTATACAATTAAATTATCTAATGAAGTCTAGTCCAAGAATTCCATTGCATGGTATGGGAAATTTATTGTAGACTATTTGAAAGTAGATCAATTGTGGACTGTATTGATCGCTGTCCAATTCCTGATATATTTGTTTTGTAATTTTGATTAATATTTGAGTTTACGTGATTATTCTTCAAGATTGAGACATTTGCTCCTTTATCTACTAGCAATATTAATGGGTTATTGCTTTTTCCAATTTGTATTTTAATGAGTCTACTGAGACTTAGATTTATGTTCAGTATTTTTACTGGTGGTTGCTCAAGGGGGTTTGTTGGTTTTTCGAGTTACCTTGCGTAACTCGGACTTGATTTTGCGAGCCATTTCTTCTACTGAAGCCTTCTCTGTATGGGCCTCGACGAGGCCTTTTTCTAAAAGGCCATGCGAGAAACTTGATAAGCAATGAGCAAACTATCGCTGAAATCATTGCAAAATTATCAAGCACAGTAAAACGCGAATCAGTCGAAGTGTTATGAGCCAAACTGCTTAACTTGAAACAAAAAAACAAAACTGCCAACCAGTTCACTCAAGAGGTTGAGCAGTTAACCAAAGCTTTAGAAGGAGCCTTTATCAACTTATCATACAGGCCGGCACATTTAATAGCATGAATGATGCCATATCCAAATTTGTCAACAGTTGCACCGAAGCAACCGGACAATCTAATTCTGTATTGTTTTACCAGAATTACTCTTAACGTGTCGAAAACCGCGGCAGAGGCACCAATAAAGGCCGACCTTACAACAGAGGCGGCCGTGGATATAACAATAACAATTATTACAATAACAGAGGTAATCCTCGTGGAGGCCCATACAGAGGAGGCTTCAGTAGAAGAAATGGCTCGCAAAATCAAGTCCGAGTTACGCAAGGTAACTCGAAAAACCAGCAAACCCCCTTGAGCAACCACCAGTAAAAATACTGAACATAAATCTAAGTCTCAGTAGACTCATTAAATTAAAAATTGGACGGCAGGTATTGTAGAAATCTACAAGAATATTAACGTGTTTTAAGTTTTTATCATCTGAATTCGGTGAACTTTTGTTAAACACATGAAAGATTTATAAACGATTTGTACACTGATAAAAAAACCCAGATTCTAAAATCAAGAATTCTGGTCTTAAATATTGTGTTCTTAAAATAAGACCAATTTAAGACAAAAATACTAAATCCAAGAATATTAATCTAAAAAATCAAAAATTCTTAATGCAAGAATAAAAATCTTAAATTTTGTATAAAATGTACATGTATAAATATTTTTATTTATTTTCCTATATTTATATTACATGAGAAGACAAGTATTTAACAAGCTCCTTAATTTCTGCAACCCAGCGGCCGGTAAAATCTTGAAAAGTGTTGCATAATCTCATTATATGCATGTATGTATTTATATGTATGTATGCACATATAATGCCTTACAAATTATTGTCTTTCCTTATTTCTCTCTTCATACGTCAAAACTTGCAACGGTAAATGCGTATTATTGGAGACGAACGCAAGGCGAAGTTTTGTGTCACGATCAATCACGACTGTAATCGAAATTGACTTCTTGCGTTCAATCTCTTTACCACATGATTTAGAGTTCGTGACACGACAAAACAAAAAGGCATGCGCACACCACTACTATACATATTTGTTTTTGTTTTTACCATTTCGTTTTGTGCGTTGTGCGGAATATTGGCGCCAATAACGAAAATAAGTTTCTTAGAACATGCAATAGAACGTAATATTTCGTGGTCGGCGGCAATTGTGTCATTTGTAGTGCGATCGTCAACGTAAAAGTGTCGAAATGGAAGAAGAAAATAATAAAATCGTGGCATTGCTTCAAGGATTTGGAATGGAGGACATATTGCAGTATTTAAAAGGTGAGTAATTTTTAAATATATATTGTGTGTGCAAATAAATAAAAAGCGCATCCATACATATGTACACACATACATAGTATGTACATGTACGTATTTTTTCGGCTTTTTTTTTTTGTGGTGCTTCTCTTCTGCAAATTTCTGCATGAATATCTCTACATAAAGATTTACATACATATGTGTTTCCAAATATATCGGAGTATGCATATGAATAATAAGAGATCATTTTAAGTTTTAAAGTGAAGTGAAAATAATTTAATCCACATTTGTACAAACATATTTACATGTGTACATACTACATTCCCATAAATATACATAAATGCATTAGCAAATACATACATACATATGTGTACACATACTTTTTCGGCGTTCGATTTTTGTGCTGTTTCTTTTGGAAATGTCTACATGCATGATGTATGTATGCAAATATGAATGTGTTTGCGAATAACTCGGATTAATTATATTAATATATCATACTAAATTTTTGAGTGAAGTGAATATAATTTGAGCACATACATACATATTTATGTATTAGTGCATATATATATACATATGTATGTATGTGTGCTATGTAGGTAGCGTTGCTTTGCTTTATCTTTTTGCTGCTTGAGCCAGTTGCATACATACATATGTACATATATACATACATATGTGTGCGAAGTACGTTAAGCAATTGTTTTGACAACAAACTTTGATTTTTATAATTATTTAATTAAACTGCTTATTTTTTTTATTTATAACATGTTTTTAATTTTGCAATTAAATTAAGTGAGTTTTGGATTTCGTGAAAGCAATTTTGCCGATTATTATTAAACTATTCAATTATTAACTAGTAAATAATCAATAATTTTATCAATCAATAGATGCCAAGATAACCTATGAAAGCTTGAAATATTGTGACAAGGAGGACTTGCGTGAAGCAATACCACCATTGGGTCTCCGAATCGAGTTTCGAGGAAAATTATTTCGCTGGCGAAAAACTGAGGTAAGTTTAAATAAATACATAATAGTTAATCTTATTTGTTAAGAGTTATATGAGTTACTAATTTTGATCTCATTTGTTTCAGTTTGGAATAGATGATGACACGTTGTCAGCTCCTTCAAGGGTAGCTGATTGGATTATTCATAAGTGCCCTTCCTCAGTATCGGAGAAATCCGACAGCTCAAACTATTATCTGCAAAATCTGACTAATGTTCTTTGCAAAGAACAATTTGCTGAAGCCAAGTCAACATAAAATAAAGGTAAAAATATTTAAAACTTTAGACATAGATGTAGATTTTAGCTTAATACCCTAAAATATCTAATATGACCTAACTTATTTTAATATGCTGCAAATTTATCGCAATAGTATCTGTCTAACTCTACAAGAATATTTTAGCATTTTTATTTCCATTTTTTAATAAATATTTGTATTTTCTTTAATAGATGCAGAAGACTATTTATTTACCATTCTGCTCAATGGTGTGCTACCTTCTAGTGCTCCATTCAAGCAAAACATGGATGGAAAAAAACGCAAGAAGGCAACTTTAATAGAAGCGCAGGAAAGCTTAACCCTTCGACTAATTAATATAAGTGATTATAAGAATAAATAATCAATAGTAATTAACAATTCATATGTCGCTGGTATGACCGTGCAGCCCTTAATCATTGTTGAAGGGATCACTGAGGCAGATCTAAAAAATTTTTATATTTATTTTGACAAGAACTTAATCAAACTTCCATATTTTCTTAATTGCTTAGATATATGCTTTAAATTGTTTCAAGTTCTTAAACTTAATTATCCATTAGCTTGTCGTGATTCTCGGCTTTTCATTCAACAATACTTTTATAGCATAAATACTAACTACTTACTTTAATGCACTATCTAAATAATCAAAAATAAAAAAATTGTCACTATGGAGAATTACACTTGTTTTCTATGTAAAAAACAAGAAACAAAGCCTGAAATGCTAATTTCGCACTTTAAAATAGAACATCTGTTAACTAAAAAACATCTTAAGATATGTATTATACGATTTGTACGAATGAACCTAAATTTAATTTTGAAAAATTAGACCGAACAGTATTTTGAATAATTAAACTTTAAGTTTAAGCTTTAAGTTTGTATAATGAAAATAAATGAACAAGAAAAATGTATCTTAAAATATCAAAACTTTTTAATATTATTTTTATATTGGGGTTAATAATTAATCTCAAGATTGTAAGAAGATTTATCTTATTATTATAGTTGTTGTCTATAAATAAGAATAAATTTTCTTAAAATATTAAGAGATTTTAATCTTGTTTTTAATAGTTGGGGTCTTGGGAATTTAAGATTTTTGGTCTATACCAAGAATATTTATTCTAAAAATTTTAATAACTTTTAATCTTATATCTATATTTTGTGTTCTTGAAAATTTAAGAATATTGTTCTACAATAAGAACATTTATTCTTAAAATATTAATAAGCTTCAATCTTACATTTAAACTTTTTGGTCTTGAAAATATAAGATTTTTTTGCTCTAATAATAAGATTTTAATCTTATTTAAAGTGGTCTTGAAATTAAGATGTGTGTTCTATTTTTAAGAATTTTATGTTCTCGACGCATTTTTTAGACGAAAAATCTTAGTTTTGAGAACAAAATATTAATTTTAGAACATTTTTTTTATCAGTGTACGCATTCCATTTATTGACATTTCGAATTTAACCGTGCTAACGCACAATGTCGGTTTTGTAGACCCTTTACTTCAAAAAAGTAAAGAGGGGTCTATTAAGTTTGTGAAAATGTGCGTAACATGTCGAAGGAAGTCCGGCACACCCCATAAAGTATATATATTCTTGATCAGCATCACCAGCCGAGTCATGTCCGTCTGTCTGTATGAGCGCCTAGATCTCAGAGACTATAAGAGCTAGAGTCACCAAATGTTGTATGGTGGTTAGTCTATGAGCTTAGCAGATCAAGATTGTCTTAAGATTTTGACACGCCCCCTTCCGCCTCCGTAAATCGAAAACAAAATTTTTAAAATCCCATAACACGAAAAATATTAAAGCTAGAGTCCTGAATTTTGGCACACAGGTCGAGCATCAGGGTTCCAATGTATCATCGCGATCGGATAACAATATCGGAAGTCAATTTTAGAACTGGAGCCTTGGGGTCCTAATGTATCCTGAAAATTTCATCGCGATCGGATAATAAACTCGGAAGTTATTCAAATTCAATATTACTTAGTGTAGGGCCAAGGAAGAAGAAGAGCATACTGACGTAACAACGCGCTATGGGGTACTATTAGTGTTACCCTTCTTTCCTTTTTCAATAACTCTCTCTTTCTTGTCCTGAGTAGACGTGTTTTATCCGCTGCTGTGTGTTTTGTGATATTAATCAGTGTTTATCCCAAAATTAAACTATAGTTTGTGATTTGTGAACTGTTTAATATTTTGTTGGTGACCTGTTTGTTTTTTATGTGCTATTTTAGCTGCAATTAACGCGACAATTTAAATTTCGCTTCAATTGTTCTGTTTAATTGCATGTTTTGTGTCTGCACTGCTTTCTCCCTAACAGTGGTGGTTGATCGCGCTCATTTGCTAAGCATTGCTTGTGTTTTTTTTTTTGCCTGCGTTGTGATCTCGCTCTCCGTTTTGAATCTGTGCTTTTGAACTTTGCACTGTGGCGGTAACTGCGTCCAAGCATTGTTTTTGCATCTGTTGTCGGTATTCATTCCTTTCTGTTTCTGCTATTTTGCCATTATTATTATCATTGTCAGTCTACACCGACTTAATTTTACCCTACAATATGTCCGCTGATATGGTCTGTTATTATAATAAGTGCCAAGTAACTGATAATATACAGCTTTTTCTGTGTCCGTACGTTTCATCTGAAGTGAGCTGGGTTGTCAGTGATGGTTATAGACTGCATTGACAAAAACAATGGTTTGAGATGGCGGTGTGAAACTTGTCGGAACATTGAGGTGCAAGTTAGGAAATTTATAGAGCGCACTGGAGATAGCTTTAGAAATATCTCTAAGCTCTTTCATAGAGCCAATGTAATTTTTTCCGATATGGAGATCGTATTCAATAATACATCGTTGTTGAATGATCCTCCAAAGCGGAAAAAATCTGGCTCTAATACACGACATATGCAAAATTCCCTTATTATGCCGCCCACTGACTAGGGTCTGCCTCCATCTCCGATTGTTAGTCAGCAGTTGCCACCTCCTGCTACTTCTACTGCGAAAGCTGTAATGAGAGTTTGCTTACCAGAGGTTCCCATAGCGTCCGTATCGTCCGCTACTAATACTGGGAGTGTGAATGCCACGCCGGTTGTTAGAGTAGCCAATACTCTAACTGCCGTGCCACCTCGTGTGCACAAACTTCTCCATGTTATCCCACCACCAAAGCCTAAGAAACAAGTTTTTGTTTCTAGGCTTGCCACTAATCAGGCTGCGTTTGATGTTAAGGTTTATATCCAGAACAAAATACCAGAATCTGACATTTCGGTGGAAAAGTTCAATTTTAACTATGCGAGGGAAATTTATTCTTTTAAAATTTCTTGTTCGGAAAAAGTTTTTAACACGATTTGTCAAAAACGTTTTTGGCCCGAACATATATTTGTTGCCGAATACAAGGGGAAGTCTAATCGAAAGAGAGATCGGATCCCGAACTCTGGTGCTGGTTACTCTTTAGTTTATGCATCTGCCTCAACATCTAAAGAGGCTCAAAAAACTAATTTTCTCTCTATCTATAGCCTATCAAAATGTACGTGACCATAATAGTAAACTAACAAATCTATTCCTCAATAGTCAATCTTTCGACTTCGATGTAATTTTTTTTACTGGATAATCCTAGATCATGGGCTGAAATTTCATAAACATAATGCAATAACTGCCAGTAAAGCTATGGGAGTTCTCGGGTTCATTAAGCGATGGTCTAAGGAATTTGATGATCCTTACATAACTAAACTTTTATATACATCTCTGGTCCGTCCTATTCTTGAGTATGTTTCTTGCGTGTGCCACTTTTACCGTTGCCTTTGGAGCCTCGCATGTTGGGATATGAATTGGATACGAACCCTCTCAACTCAAAGTTCGCCATCTTTTGGACTGTTTTTACCTCGTTCCTAATATCATAAGCTTCGTTCTCAAAATTGAAACTTGCTACAAAATCATCGACATATTGCTTTGACTCAATGGCATTTATGACAGCTTCTTTATGATTTGTTGCATTGTGTGCATTTATATTTTTAACGTGTTGTGCACAACATGGAGAACACGCAGCTCCAAATATCATGACTGCCATTTTGCAGACTTCAACTTCCGCTTTCGAGTTTCCATTTCTCCATAAAAACCTGAAAGCCTGCTGATCAATATCTCTCACACGCACCTGCAAAAACATTTCTTTGATGTCAGCGCATGCAGTTATCTTTCCTTGGCGGAACCGGAGTAATATCTTAGTGAATGGGAGGTTCTCATCTGGTCCTTTTAAAAGCTTTGAATTCATAGAGACACCATCTATTGCTGCTGCTGCATTGAATACCAACCGCATCTTCTTGGGCTTGTTAATATTGTGTACTCTAAAATGCGGAAAATACCATATGTGAGGATGTACGACTGCTGCCTTTTCTTTAGAGAGCTTGAAAAATCATTAGAGTTTTTATGATGACGAAAGATTGTTGGTGGCGTTTTAATAAATATAAAAATATGCGGATGATTTCGTGCGATCGATTTATAATTGATACGACAACTGACTCTTACAAATATTCTAAGCCTAGACTAAGCTAAGGTGGCGGAGCGAGGCGAATTCGTTCTCTGAGCAATCATCGAATGAGTACTTTAATATGCGCTCGCTCCGTTCTAAGCCTAACTTACACTAGACTTCAAAATTTGGCAACAACTAACTTAAATAACTAAAAAAAAATAAGGAAAAATCAAAATGCGCTGAACTGAGCCAACACCGGCCCCCATGAAGCGGTGTGGGCTTCATGACTCTGGCAACCGAGCCAGCTTGTGGATCGCCCGTTTAAAACGTCCTCAATTGGCCGACCTAATTTCGACGACTCGATCGACCCCGTCCTGTCCAGCGTGCACTGCCGTCACCCTGCCGATCAGCCACTTCTGAGGCGGCAAGCTTTCCTCGGCGACGACCACCAGCTCTCCAACGGCGACGTCTGGCTGGCGCTGGTGCCACTTGGATCGTGCCTGGAGCCCCAGGACATATTCCCTCGACCATCGCTGCCAGAACTGACGCTTGAGCGACTAGACATCTCGCCATCGACTTAAGCAGGTCAGTTCCTTATGCTCCTGTCCCCTTGTTGGCATTGCGCTCAATGGCCCTCCCACGAGCAGGTGGCCTGGCGTGAGTGCCTCGCCGTCGCTGGGGTCCTCGCTCATCGCTCCTATTGGCCGCGAGTTGAGCACGGCCTCCACTGCTACCACGTTGTGTGTAGCTCTTCTGCCGTCAGCAGCAGGTTGCCGACCGTAGTGCTTTGCACACTTCACACATGCCTCCCACAGTCCCCCGAAGTGTGGAGCCCTGGGCGGTATGAACGCAAATTCGCATCCGCTTTTTGATGCGTATTCGCGAACTGCGTCCGCCTCGCCCTCTATTCTCGCTCGCAGCTCCTGCAATTGCCGACTCGCTCCGACGAAGTTCGTCGCGTTGTCACAGTGTACAGTCTGGGGTATCCCTCGACGGCCGACAAAGCTTTGAAAAGCCATAAGAAAGGTATTAGTCGAGAGATCAGATACTAAATCTAAATGAACCGCTTTGGAGGCGAAGCAAACAAACAATGCGATATACGACTTATATGTGGGCTTTCCACGCATTCGCAGATGGAAAATGGGCGGAGCGCTCGGAGTCGATATGCTGGTAATTTTTCCATAATTTGGGTGAGCAGACGAGGTTTGCATTTAAAGCAACGTATACATGATCTCACCGTCTGACGACAAACCTCTTGAGCGTTAACTATCTAAAGTCGCTAACGAAGAAGACTCACGAGCGCTCTTGGACCAGCATGACAATTTGTTAAATGCAATTATCTTCTTCTAGCTTCTAGCAAATTGCGAGCTTTTTGTAAGGAGCATCGGAAACTTAGCATTTTATGAAAGAGGAGCATTCGCAAGTCGTCCCCCTACTCGCAACATCGAGAAAGAGCACCAAGATCCGGTATACTCCTGTATAAATGGATTGAGACGCTGCAGGCTACACGCGTCCCTTTCGAACCCTACTTAAGTCATCTTTAAACTCAACTTGTTGGATGACTTCAACTATTTTCTCGAAAGTTTCTTTTCTTTCGAGTGCCGTAGGGATTTTTTCAAAATGTATGTGTTTATGGTAGCATTTCTTAATGAAACGGAACACATCAACGAACACTCTCAGTAGTGCAGCATGCGATGAATAACTATTGATCGCGTCGACAAGATCTGGTCGGTCTACCATTGCTGCCAGTTCAACAGCTGTTCTACGGATCTCGAACGTACGCATCTCATCTGTTATCAGATGCTGGTTAACCGCGTAGAATTCTTTCGGTTCCTTCAAAAATGAAGGCCCTTCGAAACAAATCGACGCGAGAAACCATATCTGCTGGGTTGTGCTTTGTAGGTACAATGCGCCATTCAGCATTATCTGTCCACACTTGGATCTCAGCTACACGATTTGAAACAAATGTTGCCAAGGACGAAGGATGCGTCCGAATTCAATGTAGTGTGACTTCCGAATCAGACCAAAGCACAGTCCGTTCAATTGGTACTCTTATGAGATTTCTGATTCGGTGACAGAGATCTGCGAGAAGGTGAGCCGCACACAGCTCAAGTCTAGGTAGAGTCTTAGTCTTAAGGTGGGCAACTTTGGACTTCGATGTTAATAAGGATATCCGATAACCTTTTGCAGTATGACTGCGTATGTATACGCACGCGCCAAACGCTCTCATTGATGCGTCGGCAAAACCATGTATCTCGATCGGTGAAGTTGGCTCAGTATGCACGTATCGTGGTATCTTGATTATTTGCAACTGAATCAAAGTTGATTTTAGCTGCTGCCACGATGTGACCAAGCTAAGAGGAATGGATTCATCCCAGTCTAGCTTTTGAAGCCAAAGCTCTTGAAGCAGTATCTTTGCTTTAATGATAAGAGGGCTTAACAGCCCTAGCGGATCAAATAACTGCGACGTCATCGAGAGAATATTCCGTTTTGTCGCTTGAAGACCCATGAACGAATCGTCAATCTTAAATTGAAAGACGTCTTCATTTGGCAACCATAAAACGCCAAGTGTCTTAGTTGTGTCGGACTCTGAGATCGTTATCGGCTTGGCGGCATTTGTGGCGGAGAACTCTGGCAAATTGGAAAACCACTTTGTCAGTTCGAAGCCTGCGCCAAGTAATATTTGCGACACATCCGACTTAATCGTCTGAAGGTTCTCTACCGTAAGTGCCGTAAGTTACTGTGTTCAACCTGAAGGACCTCAAAGAGTCAGATGGGTTCTTTCTCCACACTGCGAGCTAAAAATTTCGATCTGCTTCGTTCACCATGACTTGCCTGTACATATTTTTGACGTCAGCTGTCAATGCATATTTATGCAAACTAAATCGAAGCAGAGTCAAATATAGCTCTTCTTGAATGGTCGGTCCAACCATAAGAAGATAATTCAACGCAATTTGCGACGAAGTTCGTCAAGATGCGTCAAACACAACGCGTAACTTTGTCAACGTGCTCTGTGGTCTTAGAACACAATGATGCGGAATGAAATAGTGAGGAGTACTTGGAATCTGATCGTCTAATTGAGACACGTGACTAAGTGAAACATATTCGTTCATAAATTCCAAGTACATACGCTTAAGTTCGGGATATCGACATAAGCGTCTTTCAAGCGACAGAAACCGCCGCTTAGCAATTTCTTAAGAGTTTCCAAGCTGATTGGGATCCGATTTAAATGGCAGTCCTACTTCAAATCGACCTGACGGCAATATTTTCAAATTATCTAGAATGTGGCTCTCACATAACTGCTGTTCAACTGTTCGTACCTTTTGATTTGAAGGCAACTCTTCCAATGACCAAAATTTCTGCAACGTATTGTCTATTGAATCGGACAATTCGGACCTTGTTTAATTTGACCGACAGAAAGAAGTTCAAAGAACGTCTCAGCTCCGATGAGCATGTCGATATTCTGTGGATTGTGGAAATATGGATCAGCCAATTGCAGGTTCTCCAGGATTTTTCAACCACTAAAATTGATCGTGTGGTCAGGCTGGTAGCCGGAAATGGTTTTTAAGATCCACAGATCTAACGAGAACTCGCTACAATTGACTCGCGACTTCACCATTGTATGTATCTTTTTTCGAACTTGTGTATTGCACTGAGCAATTCCAAGTAAGCTGATACTAGCCTCTTCTGTGTGCATCTATATTTTTAACGTGTTGTGCACAACATGGAGAACACGCAGCTCCAAATATCATGACTGCCATTTTGCAGACTTCAACTTCCGCTTTCGAGTTTCCATTTCTCCATAAAAATCTGAAAGCCTGCTGATCAATATCTCTCACACGCACCTGCAAAAACATTTCTTTGATGTCAGCGCATGCAGTTATCTTTCCTTGGCGGAACCGGAGTAATATCTTAGTGAATGGGAGGTTCTCATCTGGTCCTTTTAAAAGCTTTGAATTCAGAGAGACACCATCTATTGCTGCTGCTGCATTGAATACCAACCGCATCTTCTTGGGCTTGTTAATATTGTGTACTCTAAAATGCGGAAAATACCATATGTGAGGATGTACGACTGCTGCCTTTTCTTTAGAGAGCTTGAAAAATCATTAGAGTTTTTATGATGACGAAAGATTGTTGGTGGCGTTTTAATAAATATAAAAATATGCGGATGATTTCGTGCGACCGATTTATAATTGATACGACAACTGACTCTTACAAATATTCTAAGCCTAGACTAAGCTAAGGTGGCGGAGCGAGGCGAATTCGTTCTCTGAGCAATCATCGAATGAGTACTTTAATATGCGCTCGCTCCGTTCTAAGCCTAACTTACACTAGACTTCAAAATTTGGCAACAACTAACTTAAATAACTAAAAAAAAATAAGGAAAAATCAAAATGCGCTGAACTGAGCCAACACCGGCCCCCATGAAGCGGTGTGGGCTTCATGACTCTGGCAACCGAGCCAGCTTGTGGATCGCCCGTTTAAAACGTCCTCAATTGGCCGACCTAATTTCGACGACTCGATCGACCCCGTCCTGTCCAGCGTGCACTGCCGTCACCCTGCCGATCAGCCACTTCTGAGGCGGCAAGCTTTCCTCGGCGACGACCACCAGCTCTCCAACGGCGACGTCTGGCTGGCGCTGGTGCCACTTGGATCATGCCTGGAGCCCCAGGACATATTCCCTCGACCATCGCTGCCAGAACTGACGCTTGAGCGACTAGACATCTCGCCATCGACTTAAGCAGGTCAGTTCCTTATGCTCCTGTCCCCTTGTTGGCATTGCGCTCAATGGCCCTCCCACGAGCAGGTGGCCTGGCGTGAGTGCCTCGCCGTCGCTGGGGTCCTCGCTCATCGCTCCTATTGGCCGCGAGTTGAGCACGGCCTCCACTGCTACCACGTTGTGTGTAGCTCTTCTGCCGTCAGCAGCAGGTTGCCGACTGTAGTGCTTTGCACACTTCACACATGCCTTCCACAGTCCCCCGAAGTGCGGAGCCCTGGGCGGTATGAACGCAAACTCGCATCCGCTTTTTGATGCGTATTCGCGAACTGCGTCCGCCTCGCCCTCTATTCTCGCTCGCAGCTCCTGCAATTGCCGACTCGCTCCGACGAAGTTCGTCGCGTTGTCACAGTGTACAGTCTGGGGTATCCCTCGACGGCCGACAAAGCTTTGAAAAGCCATAAGAAAGGTATTAGTCGAGAGATCAGATACTAAATCTAAATGAACCGCTTTGGAGGCGAAGCAAACAAACAATGCGATATACGACTTATATGTGGGCTTTCCACGCATTCGCAGATGGAAAATGGGCGGAGCGCTCGGAGTCGATATGCTGGTAATTTTTCCATAATTTGGGTGAGCAGACGAGGTTTGCATTTAAAGCAACGTATACATGATCTCACCGTCTGACGACAAACCTCTTGAGCGTTAACTATCTAAAGTCGCTAACGAAGAAGACTCACGAGCGCTCTTGGACCAGCATGACAATTTGTTAAATGCAATTATCTTCTTCTAGCTTCTAGCAAATTGCGAGCTTTTTGTAAGGAGCATCGGAAACTTAGCATTTTATGAAAGAGGAGCATTCGCAAGTCGTCCCCCTACTCGCAACATCGAGAAAGAGCACCAAGATCCGGTATACTCCTGTATAAACGGATTGAGACGCTGCAGGCTACACGCGTCCCTTTCGAACCCTACTTAAGTCATCTTTAAACTCAACTTGTTGGATGACTTCAACTATTTTCTCGAAAGTTTCTTTTCTTTCGAGTGCCGTAGGGATTTTTTCAAAATGTATGTGTTTATGGTAGCATTTCTTAATGAAACGGAACACATCAACGAACACTCTCAGTAGTGCAGCATGCGATGAATAACTATTGATCGCGTCGACAAGATCTGGTCGGTCTACCATTGCTGCCAGTTCAACAGCTGTTCTACGGATCTCGAACGTACGCATCTCATCTGTTATCAGATGCTGGTTAACCGCGTAGAATTCTTTCGGTTCCTTCAAAAATGAAGGCCCTTCGAAACAAATCGACGCGAGAAACCATATCTGCTGGGTTGTGCTTTGTAGGTACAATGCGCCATTCAGCATTATCTGTCCACACTTGGATCTCAGCTACACGATTTGAAACAAATGTTGCCAAGGACGAAGGATGCGTCCGAATTCAATGTAGTGTGACTTCCGAATCAGACCAAAGCACAGTCCGTTCAATTGGTACTCTTATGAGATTTCTGATTCGGTGACAGAGATCTGCGAGAAGGTGAGCCGCACACAGCTCAAGTCTAGGTAGAGTCTTAGTCTTAAGGTGGGCAACTTTGGACTTCGATGTTAATAAGGATATCCGATAACCTTTTGCAGTATGACTGCGTATGTATACGCACGCGCCAAACGCTCTCATTGATGCGTCGGCAAAACCATGTATCTCGATCGGTGAAGTTGGCTCAGTATGCACGTATCGTGGTATCTTGATTATTTGCAACTGAATCAAAGTTGATTTTAGCTGCTGCCACGATGTGACCAAGCTAAGAGGAATGGATTCATCCCAGTCTAGCTTTTGAAGCCAAAGCTCTTGAAGCAGTATCTTTGCTTTAATGATAAGAGGGCTTAACAGCCCTAGCGGATCAAATAACTGCGACGTCATCGAGAGAATATTCCGTTTTGTCGCTTGAAGACCCATGAACGAATCGTCAATCTTAAATTGAAAGACGTCTTCATTTGGCAACCATAAAACGCCAAGTGTCTTAGTTGTGTCGGACTCTGAGATCGTTATCGGCTTGGCGGCATTTGTGGCGGAGAACTCTGGCAAATTGGAAAACCACTTTGTCAGTTCGAAGCCTGCGCCAAGTAATATTTGCGACACATCCGACTTAATCGTCTGAAGGTTCTCTACCGTAAGTGCCGTAAGTTACTGTGTTCAACCTGAAGGACCTCAAAGAGTCAGATGGGTTCTTTCTCCACACTGCGAGCTAAAAATTTCGATCTGCTTCGTTCACCATGACTTGCCTGTACATATTTTTGACGTCAGCTGTCAATGCATATTTATGCAAACTAAATCGAAGCAGAGTCAAATATAGCTCTTCTTGAATGGTCGGTCCAACCATAAGAAGATAATTCAACGCAATTTGCGACGAAGTTCGTCAAGATGCGTCAAACACAACGCGTAACTTTGTCAACGTGCTCTGTGGTCTTAGAACACAATGATGCGGAATGAAATAGTGAGGAGTACTTGGAATCTGATCGTCTAATTGAGACACGTGACTAAGTGAAACATATTCGTTCATAAATTCCAAGTACATACGCTTAAGTTCGGGATATCGACATAAGCGTCTTTCAAGCGACAGAAACCGCCGCTTAGCAATTTCTTAAGAGTTTCCAAGCTGATTGGGATCCGATTTAAATGGCAGTCCTACTTCAAATCGACCTGACGGCAATATTTTCAAATTATCTAGAATGTGGCTCTCACATAACTGCTGTTCAACTGTTCGTACCTTTTGATTTGAAGGCAACTCTTCCAATGACCAAAATTTCTGCAACGTATTGTCTATTGAATCGGACAATTCGGACCTTGTTTAATTTGACCGACAGAAAGAAGTTCAAAGAACGTCTCAGCTCCGATGAGCATGTCGATATTCTGTGGATTGTGGAAATATGGATCAGCCAATTGCAGGTTCTCCAGGATTTTTCAACCACTAAAATTGATCGTGTGGTCAGGCTGGTAGCCGGAAATGGTTTTTAAGATCCACAGATCTAACGAGAACTCGCTACAATTGACTCGCGACTTCACCATTGTATGTATCTTTTTTCGAACTTGTGTATTGCACTGAGCAATTCCAAGTAAGCTGATACTAGCCTCTTCTGTGTGCATCTATATTTTTAACGTGTTGTGCACAACATGGAGAACACGCAGCTCCAAATATCATGACTGCCATTTTGCAGACTTCAACTTCCGCTTTCGAGTTTCCATTTCTCCATAAAAATCTGAAAGCCTGCTGATCAATATCTCTCACACGCACCTGCAAAAACATTTCTTTGATGTCAGCGCATGCAGTTATCTTTCCTTGGCGGAACCGGAGTAATATCTTAGTGAATGGGAGGTTCTCATCTGGTCCTTTTAA
Source organism: Drosophila histrio (assembly GCA_958299025.2). Taxonomy (NCBI): domain Eukaryota; kingdom Metazoa; phylum Arthropoda; class Insecta; order Diptera; family Drosophilidae; genus Drosophila; species Drosophila histrio. Next base: position 7,042,808 of record OY282582.1, read on the forward strand.
AAGCTTTGAATTCAGAGAGACACCATCTATTGCTGCTGCTGCATTGAATACCAACCGCATCTTCTTGGGCTTGTTAATATTGTGTACTCTAAAATGCGGAAAATACCATATGTGAGGATGTACGACTGCTGCCTTTTCTTTAGAGAGCTTGAAAAATCATTAGAGTTTTTATGATGACGAAAGATTGTTGGTGGCGTTTTAATAAATATAAAAATATGCGGATGATTTCGTGCGACCGATTTATAATTGATACGACAACTGACTCTTACAAATATTCTAAGCCTAGACTAAGCTAAGGTGGCGGAGCGAGGCGAATTCGTTCTCTGAGCAATCATCGAATGAGTACTTTAATATGCGCTCGCTCCGTTCTAAGCCTAACTTACACTAGACTTCAAAATTTGGCAACAACTAACTTAAATAACTAAAAAAAAATAAGGAAAAATCAAAATGCGCTGAACTGAGCCAACACCGGCCCCCATGAAGCGGTGTGGGCTTCATGACTCTGGCAACCGAGCCAGCTTGTGGATCGCCCGTTTAAAACGTCCTCAATTGGCCGACCTAATTTCGACGACTCGATCGACCACGTCCTGTCCAGCGTGCACTGCCGTCACCCTGCCGATCAGCCACTTCTGAGGCGGCAAGCTTTCCTCGGCGACGACCACCAGCTCTCCAACGGCGACGTCTGGCTGGCGCTGGTGCCACTTGGATCATGCCTGGAGCCCCAGGACATATTCCCTCGACCATCGCTGCCAGAACTGACGCTTGAGCGACTAGACATCTCGCCATCGACTTAAGCAGGTCAGTTCCTTATGCTCCTGTCCCCTTGTTGGCATTGCGCTCAATGGCCCTCCCACGAGCAGGTGGCCTGGCGTGAGTGCCTCGCCGTCGCTGGGGTCCTCGCTCATCGCTCCTATTGGCCGCGAGTTGAGCACGGCCTCCACTGCTACCACGTTGTGTGTAGCTCTTCTGCCGTCAGCAGCAGGTTGCCGACTGTAGTGCTTTGCACACTTCACACATGCCTTCCACAGTCCCCCGAAGTGCGGAGCCCTGGGCGGTATGAACGCAAACTCGCATCCGCTTTTTGATGCGTATTCGCGAACTGCGTCCGCCTCGCCCTCTATTCTCGCTCGCAGCTCCTGCAATTGCCGACTCGCTCCGACGAAGTTCGTCGCGTTGTCACAGTGTACAGTCTGGGGTATCCCTCGACGGCCGACAAAGCTTTGAAAAGCCATAAGAAAGGTATTAGTCGAGAGATCAGATACTAAATCTAAATGAACCGCTTTGGAGGCGAAGCAAACAAACAATGCGATATACGACTTATATGTGGGCTTTCCACGCATTCGCAGATGGAAAATGGGCGGAGCGCTCGGAGTCGATATGCTGGTAATTTTTCCATAATTTGGGTGAGCAGACGAGGTTTGCATTTAAAGCAACGTATACATGATCTCACCGTCTGACGACAAACCTCTTGAGCGTTAACTATCTAAAGTCGCTAACGAAGAAGACTCACGAGCGCTCTTGGACCAGCATGACAATTTGTTAAATGCAATTATCTTCTTCTAGCTTCTAGCAAATTGCGAGCTTTTTGTAAGGAGCATCGGAAACTTAGCATTTTATGAAAGAGGAGCATTCGCAAGTCGTCCCCCTACTCGCAACATCGAGAAAGAGCACCAAGATCCGGTATACTCCTGTATAAACGGATTGAGACGCTGCAGGCTACACGCGTCCCTTTCGAACCCTACTTAAGTCATCTTTAAACTCAACTTGTTGGATGACTTCAACTATTTTCTCGAAAGTTTCTTTTCTTTCGAGTGCCGTAGGGATTTTTTCAAAATGTATGTGTTTATGGTAGCATTTCTTAATGAAACGGAACACATCAACGAACACTCTCAGTAGTGCAGCATGCGATGAATAACTATTGATCGCGTCGACAAGATCTGGTCGGTCTACCATTGCTGCCAGTTCAACAGCTGTTCTACGGATCTCGAACGTACGCATCTCATCTGTTATCAGATGCTGGTTAACCGCGTAGAATTCTTTCGGTTCCTTCAAAAATGAAGGCCCTTCGAAACAAATCGACGCGAGAAACCATATCTGCTGGGTTGTGCTTTGTAGGTACAATGCGCCATTCAGCATTATCTGTCCACACTTGGATCTCAGCTACACGATTTGAAACAAATGTTGCCAAGGACGAAGGATGCGTCCGAATTCAATGTAGTGTGACTTCCGAATCAGACCAAAGCACAGTCCGTTCAATTGGTACTCTTATGAGATTTCTGATTCGGTGACAGAGATCTGCGAGAAGGTGAGCCGCACACAGCTCAAGTCTAGGTAGAGTCTTAGTCTTAAGGTGGGCAACTTTGGACTTCGATGTTAATAAGGATATCCGATAACCTTTTGCAGTATGACTGCGTATGTATACGCACGCGCCAAACGCTCTCATTGATGCGTCGGCAAAACCATGTATCTCGATCGGTGAAGTTGGCTCAGTATGCACGTATCGTGGTATCTTGATTATTTGCAACTGAATCAAAGTTGATTTTAGCTGCTGCCACGATGTGACCAAGCTAAGAGGAATGGATTCATCCCAGTCTAGCTTTTGAAGCCAAAGCTCTTGAAGCAGTATCTTTGCTTTAATGATAAGAGGGCTTAACAGCCCTAGCGGATCAAATAACTGCGACGTCATCGAGAGAATATTCCGTTTTGTCGCTTGAAGACCCATGAACGAATCGTCAATCTTAAATTGAAAGACGTCTTCATTTGGCAACCATAAAACGCCAAGTGTCTTAGTTGTGTCGGACTCTGAGATCGTTATCGGCTTGGCGGCATTTGTGGCGGAGAACTCTGGCAAATTGGAAAACCACTTTGTCAGTTCGAAGCCTGCGCCAAGTAATATTTGCGACACATCCGACTTAATCGTCTGAAGGTTCTCTACCGTAAGTGCCGTAAGTTACTGTGTTCAACCTGAAGGACCTCAAAGAGTCAGATGGGTTCTTTCTCCACACTGCGAGCTAAAAATTTCGATCTGATTGTGGAAATATGGATCAGCCAATTGCAGGTTCTCCAGGATTTTTCAACCACTAAAATTGATCGTGTGGTCAGGCTGGTAGCCGGAAATGGTTTTTAAGATCCACAGATCTAACGAGAACTCGCTACAATTGACTCGCGACTTCACCATTGTATGTATCTTTTTTCGAACTTGTGTATTGCACTGAGCAATTCCAAGTAAGCTGATACTAGCCTCTTCTGTGTGCATCTATATTTTTAACGTGTTGTGCACAACATGGAGAACACGCAGCTCCAAATATCATGACTGCCATTTTGCAGACTTCAACTTCCGCTTTCGAGTTTCCATTTCTCCATAAAAATCTGAAAGCCTGCTGATCAATATCTCTCACACGCACCTGCAAAAACATTTCTTTGATGTCAGCGCATGCAGTTATCTTTCCTTGGCGGAACCGGAGTAATATCTTAGTGAATGGGAGGTTCTCATCTGGTCCTTTTAAAAGCTTTGAATTCAGAGAGACACCATCTATTGCTGCTGCTGCATTGAATACCAACCGCATCTTCTTGGGCTTGTTAATATTGTGTACTCTAAAATGCGGAAAATACCATATGTGAGGATGTACGACTGCTGCCTTTTCTTTAGAGAGCTTGAAAAATCATTAGAGTTTTTATGATGACGAAAGATTGTTGGTGGCGTTTTAATAAATATAAAAATATGCGGATGATTTCGTGCGACCGATTTATAATTGATACGACAACTGACTCTTACAAATATTCTAAGCCTAGACTAAGCTAAGGTGGCGGAGCGAGGCGAATTCGTTCTCTGAGCAATCATCGAATGAGTACTTTAATATGCGCTCGCTCCGTTCTAAGCCTAACTTACACTAGACTTCAAAATTTGGCAACAACTAACTTAAATAACTAAAAAAAAATAAGGAAAAATCAAAATGCGCTGAACTGAGCCAACACCGGCCCCCATGAAGCGGTGTGGGCTTCATGACTCTGGCAACCGAGCCAGCTTGTGGATCGCCCGTTTAAAACGTCCTCAATTGGCCGACCTAATTTCGACGACTCGATCGACCCCGTCCTGTCCAGCGTGCACTGCCGTCACCCTGCCGATCAGCCACTTCTGAGGCGGCAAGCTTTCCTCGGCGACGACCACCAGCTCTCCAACGGCGACGTCTGGCTGGCGCTGGTGCCACTTGGATCATGCCTGGAGCCCCAGGACATATTCCCTCGACCATCGCTGCCAGAACTGACGCTTGAGCGACTAGACATCTCGCCATCGACTTAAGCAGGTCAGTTCCTTATGCTCCTGTCCCCTTGTTGGCATTGCGCTCAATGGCCCTCCCACGAGCAGGTGGCCTGGCGTGAGTGCCTCGCCGTCGCTGGGGTCCTCGCTCATCGCTCCTATTGGCCGCGAGTTGAGCACGGCCTCCACTGCTACCACGTTGTGTGTAGCTCTTCTGCCGTCAGCAGCAGGTTGCCGACTGTAGTGCTTTGCACACTTCACACATGCCTTCCACAGTCCCCCGAAGTGCGGAGCCCTGGGCGGTATGAACGCAAACTCGCATCCGCTTTTTGATGCGTATTCGCGAACTGCGTCCGCCTCGCCCTCTATTCTCGCTCGCAGCTCCTGCAATTGCCGACTCGCTCCGACGAAGTTCGTCGCGTTGTCACAGTGTACAGTCTGGGGTATCCCTCGACGGCCGACAAAGCTTTGAAAAGCCATAAGAAAGGTATTAGTCGAGAGATCAGATACTAAATCTAAATGAACCGCTTTGGAGGCGAAGCAAACAAACAATGCGATATACGACTTATATGTGGGCTTTCCACGCATTCGCAGATGGAAAATGGGCGGAGCGCTCGGAGTCGATATGCTGGTAATTTTTCCATAATTTGGGTGAGCAGACGAGGTTTGCATTTAAAGCAACGTATACATGATCTCACCGTCTGACGACAAACCTCTTGAGCGTTAACTATCTAAAGTCGCTAACGAAGAAGACTCACGAGCGCTCTTGGACCAGCATGACAATTTGTTAAATGCAATTATCTTCTTCTAGCTTCTAGCAAATTGCGAGCTTTTTGTAAGGAGCATCGGAAACTTAGCATTTTATGAAAGAGGAGCATTCGCAAGTCGTCCCCCTACTCGCAACATCGAGAAAGAGCACCAAGATCCGGTATACTCCTGTATAAACGGATTGAGACGCTGCAGGCTACACGCGTCCCTTTCGAACCCTACTTAAGTCATCTTTAAACTCAACTTGTTGGATGACTTCAACTATTTTCTCGAAAGTTTCTTTTCTTTCGAGTGCCGTAGGGATTTTTTCAAAATGTATGTGTTTATGGTAGCATTTCTTAATGAAACGGAACACATCAACGAACACTCTCAGTAGTGCAGCATGCGATGAATAACTATTGATCGCGTCGACAAGATCTGGTCGGTCTACCATTGCTGCCAGTTCAACAGCTGTTCTACGGATCTCGAACGTACGCATCTCATCTGTTATCAGATGCTGGTTAACCGCGTAGAATTCTTTCGGTTCCTTCAAAAATGAAGGCCCTTCGAAACAAATCGACGCGAGAAACCATATCTGCTGGGTTGTGCTTTGTAGGTACAATGCGCCATTCAGCATTATCTGTCCACACTTGGATCTCAGCTACACGATTTGAAACAAATGTTGCCAAGGACGAAGGATGCGTCCGAATTCAATGTAGTGTGACTTCCGAATCAGACCAAAGCACAGTCCGTTCAATTGGTACTCTTATGAGATTTCTGATTCGGTGACAGAGATCTGCGAGAAGGTGAGCCGCACACAGCTCAAGTCTAGGTAGAGTCTTAGTCTTAAGGTGGGCAACTTTGGACTTCGATGTTAATAAGGATATCCGATAACCTTTTGCAGTATGACTGCGTATGTATACGCACGCGCCAAACGCTCTCATTGATGCGTCGGCAAAACCATGTATCTCGATCGGTGAAGTTGGCTCAGTATGCACGTATCGTGGTATCTTGATTATTTGCAACTGAATCAAAGTTGATTTTAGCTGCTGCCACGATGTGACCAAGCTAAGAGGAATGGATTCATCCCAGTCTAGCTTTTGAAGCCAAAGCTCTTGAAGCAGTATCTTTGCTTTAATGATAAGAGGGCTTAACAGCCCTAGCGGATCAAATAACTGCGACGTCATCGAGAGAATATTCCGTTTTGTCGCTTGAAGACCCATGAACGAATCGTCAATCTTAAATTGAAAGACGTCTTCATTTGGCAACCATAAAACGCCAAGTGTCTTAGTTGTGTCGGACTCTGAGATCGTTATCGGCTTGGCGGCATTTGTGGCGGAGAACTCTGGCAAATTGGAAAACCACTTTGTCAGTTCGAAGCCTGCGCCAAGTAATATTTGCGACACATCCGACTTAATCGTCTGAAGGTTCTCTACCGTAAGTGCCGTAAGTTACTGTGTTCAACCTGAAGGACCTCAAAGAGTCAGATGGGTTCTTTCTCCACACTGCGAGCTAAAAATTTCGATCTGCTTCGTTCACCATGACTTGCCTGTACATATTTTTGACGTCAGCTGTCAATGCATATTTATGCAAACTAAATCGAAGCAGAGTCAAATATAGCTCTTCTTGAATGGTCGGTCCAACCATAAGAAGATAATTCAACGCAATTTGCGACGAAGTTCGTCAAGATGCGTCAAACACAACGCGTAACTTTGTCAACGTGCTCTGTGGTCTTAGAACACAATGATGCGGAATGAAATAGTGAGGAGTACTTGGAATCTGATCGTCTAATTGAGACACGTGACTAAGTGAAACATATTCGTTCATAAATTCCAAGTACATACGCTTAAGTTCGGGATATCGACATAAGCGTCTTTCAAGCGACAGAAACCGCCGCTTAGCAATTTCTTAAGAGTTTCCAAGCTGATTGGGATCCGATTTAAATGGCAGTCCTACTTCAAATCGACCTGACGGCAATATTTTCAAATTATCTAGAATGTGGCTCTCACATAACTGCTGTTCAACTGTTCGTACCTTTTGATTTGAAGGCAACTCTTCCAATGACCAAAATTTCTGCAACGTATTGTCTATTGAATCGGACAATTCGGACCTTGTTTAATTTGACCGACAGAAAGAAGTTCAAAGAACGTCTCAGCTCCGATGAGCATGTCGATATTCTGTGGATTGTGGAAATATGGATCAGCCAATTGCAGGTTCTCCAGGATTTTTCAACCACTAAAATTGATCGTGTGGTCAGGCTGGTAGCCGGAAATGGTTTTTAAGATCCACAGATCTAACGAGAACTCGCTATAATTGACTCGCGACTTCACCATTGTATGTATCTTTTTTCGAACTTGTGTATTGCACTGAGCAATTCCAAGTAAGCTGATACTAGCCTCTTCTCTACGCAGTTGCAATCGTTGAGCTAGCTCGTCTGTTACAAAATTAATTTGTGATCCAGAATCGAGCAGAGCCCTGGCCAAAACGAACTCGCCACTTTTCGTTTTAACTTTCACGACTGCTGTAGCCAGGATAACATTATCCGACACATTCGCATGCATCGCTTGTGAGGTGGATGGTTGATCCTGTGCGGAGTCAAGGGGTGGTGGTAACGCTCGAGTGTTAGAAACTGCAGAGTATCTAAGCAGTAGCGAATTATGAGAACGACTGCATACTCTGCACTTGTTTGCCTTACATCTAGCAACAGTGTGTCCCTTCCGAAGGCAATTGATGCATAAAGGAGCCGCCTTAGCAAACTCAAACCGCTGTTGCACTGATTGTGCAGCATATGCAGAAGAATTTAATATTGAATGCCCTTCGGAATTACAATATACACATTTTGGGGACACCTGGTCGTTTCTAACACTGGCCACAGAACACGAAAATGAACTTCGATTATTTTTGGAAACAGCCTTAGACTCTGACTTAGAGCCATCGGACGCGATTCTTACTGAATCCTCAGCAGACAGATGTTGATACCTACGGTTTAAGGCTGTTTCACAATCAGTCCACAATGGAATAGATGAATAATCGAGTTGGTCCTCCCATTTTCGTCTGGTCATTGGGTCAACTTTGTTCATAACTAGGTGGATAAGAATTGCGTTGGAAATTTTCTTGTCATCACATATTCTCATTGAATATAAGACACTCATTGTCATAAACTGTCTTCAGGCTTTCCAATGCTTTAGAATAATTGTCCTCGGTGACTTGGAACGCTCTCACCGTTCCTAGAGCTTCACCAGAGAGACATGACAATAAATGCTTGAACTTCTCGATAATCGGAATTGTGCCATCATTATGAACAAGTGTTTCGAACAGGCTAATAAAATTCTTAAGCTCGGAGTATTTTCCACTAAACTTGGGAAGCGCCAGATGCGGAAGACGTGTGCGAGGAGCTGCGACAGGAAGAACTGCCTGCAGGACTTAAATTCTTAATAACGGACTTTAATTTAGCTTTTGTCGTTATGCAGAGCTCTTCTAGCTCACTACGATATTCATCTTCGGGATCGAAGGTTTCTACTCGAGTCTGATACTTTAACGCGCTCTCTATATGTGAGGCCAACATTTCTAATCTACATTCAATACTGTAGATTCTAGGCTTTAGATGCTTTTAACGCACATATTTCGTTTCTTTTTTGAATCGTCAAAACTTTCCTTAGTTGCCATTTTGATTTTAAAATTCGATTTTTTATTTAATTAACAGATTATCAGATTATAATTAACTAAAATAAATATTAATTAATTAATTATTATGAATTAATATTTATTTTTCTATGATTTTAAACAAATATCGAATTAAAATATTATTAAATTGCTTGCGATTCAACTTTCCACGAAATAAACTCGAGTTGGCAAACGACTTGAGAAAAGCAATATGCCTGACCAGCTAATCTCACTTGACCGAAGCGCGCCAACGCAAGTGCGTACAATAACAATGCACAGCCGCTAAGCACAAAGCAAAACGAAAATAGCGGACTGCAGCTGGCTTGTTATGTACGTGTGTGTGCGTACTTACTGCACTTTTATACAAGCGCTTGGTAACAAGCAATCGCCGAATTCACAGTGATTGAGAGCGATTGTACGTCAAGGAGGGAAGGAAACGACAACGACTGAGCGAAATGAAATTGAGTAGCAATTAATAGTGCTAACAATTTAACAGTTGCTCAGAGCACTAAAATCGCACATATAAATGTTGATCTAATATAATTATCTACTTCACTCCAAAGTGGTAAATAACTAGTGCATGCAAATTTTCAACTACTTTACATATGTCCCAAGAATTGAAAGCGTCGGCTTTATTAGCACAACCAATGCCAAACTGTTTGTTGGGCTTTCAATTTTTAGCACAGTACCTGCTGTTTCGGTTTCTGAACTTCCGACGCTACTTTCCTTGGCATTGTCCAACGATGATAGCAGATGTTTAATAATGCGTTTATTTGGACCCATTAATTCTATTGGCACTACTTTAACAAGCCGATCAGTCGAGCGGGCGCGACAGTAGGATACCCTGTGCAGGTCTTCAATTTAAAGTGTTTTCGGAAAAGTATTTTAATTATAGTGGAATTGCACTGTATGTAGTCTGGCAACACCCCATGCTTCTCTCTCTTACACACAGCTGTTATCTTATTGCGCGCCAAACCATTTGTTTTTGAAATTTTAGGCAATGTTTATATATATGGGTTTTGGTAATTCAGAAAATTTAAGTTATTGTAATACTATGATAGAAACATGAATTTGTCAACCATACGTGTTAGCAATCGCAAATATAAATTAATATAATAATAGTAATTATTCAGTTTGTCAGTGCTGGACAACTTTTAAACTAATGTAGGACAGTGTTGGACAACTGGCCAATTATAATGAAATAATGGCAATAAAACAATTTCCTTAATATCTCCTTTATTAATTATTCGATCGCTATGAAACTTGCAGCAAATTGCTTAGCGTGGTTATTCTGTTAATTTAATCTGTGTTATCTTAACAAACATGCATGTAAAGAATCGCTAATATTAATTTACATTACAATGTATAGTTCTGAGTGTGGCCGATGGTTGGCGCCACACTCCACATGACAGAATGCGCCACACAGCGGCCGACAGTGCAAAACATCAGATTATCATATGCTTTCTCGTTTGCGCAACTGGAATTTTTATATGTTTTCTCGCTTTGGCGAAAAAATGGAATTAAAACAAATTCCTTAATATCTCCCTTATTCATGGGTCGATCGCGATGAAACTTGCAGCAAATTGCTCAGCGTGAGTTATACTTCAACTATCAGTCATGTTAGGATAAATTATCTTGGAATTTGAGGTCTTCTTCTATCTGCGTGGGCGGGGGGTGAGATATCGAAAATTGAAAATAAACTTGATCTGCGTATGGTATTCAGGGACCTACATTCCAAATTTGAAGTCTCTAGCTCTTATAGTTGCTGAGATCCACGCGTTCATACCGACGGACGGACGGACAGACGGACAGACAGACGGACAGGTGTCAATCGACTCGGCTATTGATACTGATCAAGAATATATATACTTTATAGAGTCGGAGATGCTTCCTTCTGCCTGTTACATACATTCACACAAATTCATTATACCACTTTTGCCCATTTTCAATGGGCACAGGGTATAAAAAGTGTTTTCGATATGTTTGATTTGACTGTGCTTATTGTAGCAGTAGTCTCGGCTGCTTCTTTCTCATAGTTGTCCTTAGCTTGATCTAAATGCAGCGATCTGTGATGCATATTGTTGCAGCCATTCAAATTGCATGTGCGTTTAAATTTGCAATCTTTCAAACGGTGACCTCGATACAAGCAACTGTAACATACTCTAAGTTCCTTGGCCATGCTCCATTTTTAGACCCTTTACTTTAAAAAAAAGTAAAACGGGTATATTAAGTTTGTCAAAAAAGAACAGGTCGAAGGAAGTCCGGCAGACCCCATAAAGTATATATATTCTTGATCAGCATCAACAGCCGAGTCGATATAGCCATGTCCGTCTGTCCGTCTGTGCAGCTGTGAGCGCCTAGATCTCAGAGACTATAAGAGCTAGGGTCACCAAATTTGGTGAGAATACTCCTAAGGGCTGCACAAGGTCAAGTTTGTTTTAGAATTTTGCCACGCCCCCTTCCGCCCCCAAAAATCGAAAACAAAATTTTTGAAGTCTCATAAAACGAAAAATATTAAAGCTAGAGTCCTGAAATTTGGCACACAGGACGAGTATACGTATATTTCACCGCGATCGAATAATAATCTCGGAAGTTATTCAAAAAAAGGTAAAATCCCATATAATGGTCAATTAAAAAACTGGAGCCTTGAATTTAGGCACACGGGACAAGTATTGAGGTCCTAATGTATCCTGAAAATTTCATCGCGATCGGATAATAAACTCGGAAGTTATTCAAGACTTAATATTACTTAGTGTCGGACCAAAGGAAGAAGAAGAGCATATTGACGTTACAACGCGCTAAGTGGTACTATTGGCGTCACTCTTATTTCAATTTTGAAGAATAAGTAAAGGGTCTCTCATAGTCGACTTCGACTGTAGCCTTTCCGACTGGTTATACCCTGTGCCCAATAAAAATGGGCAAAAGCGGTATAATGAATTTGTGCGAATGTATGTAACAGGCAGAAGGAATCATCTCCGACCCTATAAAGTATATATATCCTTAATCAGTATCAATAGCCGAGTCAAATGACACCTGTCCGTCTGTCTGTCCGTCTGTCCGTCCGTCCGTCCATCTGTATGAACGCGTACTATACGCGAACTATAAGAGCTAGAGACTTCAAATTTAGAATGTAGGTTCCTGAATACCATACGCAGATCAAGTTTATTTTCAATTTTCGATACCAAGTCCTGTTGGTTTTAAAATTAGAAAAATCACCAGAAAATTAGCAATGTTAAAGCTAGAGACTTGAGATTTGGGACACATCATCAAAAACTTGGGTTTAATGTGTCGAAAAGCTGATAACAAGAGCAGTTTCATAGCTAGAGATTTGCGATGGCACACATGGTAAGTATCCTACTCTCAGTGTGCTACAAATATCAGTACGATCGGATATTGAACTCAGAAGTTATTCAAGAAACAAATTTATAAAGCGCTGCAGATGCGGCGCAGCGCAGTCGCTGCGCCGCGGCAACGATATAACGAACTAAACATAAACAATCAACAGCCGCAGTCCAGTGTTGCTAGACTATCGCAAGCTACCTACTCTCGATACAAGCAAAATCGACTTCAAGCGATATATTTAAATCCTATTATAATGAAAATACTTGTCTTTGGAAACCTGCACAGGGTTTCCTACTGTCGCGCGCGCTCTACAGATCGGCTTGTTCTTTTACAGTAGCTTTACTGTATTCCTCACATTTAGCCAACTTGGGATAACCTTTACACTTGTAACACCCATCGTTAGAGCTCTTCTGGTTAGCACGCGCCTCTGTAGTCTGCATTACCGCTATTTGCTGAGCACGCTGTTCACCCTTTGTTGTTGCTTAGGCGCCATCAAAGTTGCCCGTACGATGCTCTGGCTTACGCCATTTAGCCAACTGCTAAGATGTCTTAAATCCGGATAGGGTGAGATATTTGCGGCATATTCGTTCCATAGCATACTCTTTGACAATGGCAATTTTCTAACCAGCTGATCCAACATTGCCGGATTAAGCAAATACTGTGTTGGATTAGCTGAACGCAAGTATATGACCAAGTTCTCAACTCTGGAGGCAAATGGTACCATCTTTTCTAAGTTATTCTCCCAAATACTCGGTAGATCGTTGACCATATCCATCTGTAATTTTATCAAAAGTTCTGGTCGTCCATACCTAAACTGCAGCCTATCCATTATGCGACATACATTAACTGGGTTAATTAACAAAGCTTTGACCTCATCCCTTGCAGCTCCCTTAAGACTCTTCGGGAGACTTAATAGGTTTTCTAGGCTCGTGTATTTATAAGCATTAGTTGACTCCATAAACATAGTAAAAAATACTGGCCAATCTATTGCATTTCATCCAAATACCGGCAGATCTATTAATTTACGGGGTTGCCTACCTTGTGTCAAATCAAACCTTACCGCACCATAACCCTCATTCAGTCCATACATACCATTTTGTTCATCATTCAAATCATCTGCGCTAGTCAAGCCTCTATTAGTGCCCATTGTCATCCTTCTTCCAGGGATTCTATCGTCCGCATGGCCACCCTGTGTGGCTGTTCAGTGTGTGCCGCCATAACCGACTTGCATATTACCGATATGATAAGCAGCACTTGTGCCTCCCTGTGTGACTTTCCAGAATGCGCCTCTGTAAGCGCCAGGGTTGTTCGCGATGAGCCGTGCGTGTGCCACCCTGTATGGCCGGAAAATGTGCGCCTCCGTAAGCGCCATGGTTGTCATCTTCGTGATGAGCCGTGCGTGTGCCACCCTATATGGCCGACAAATGTGCGCCTTCGTAAGCGCCATGGTTGTCATCTTCGTGATGAGCCGTGCGTGTGCCACCCTGTATGGCCGGAAAATGTGGGCCTCCGTAAGCGCCATGGTTGTCATCTTCGTGATGAGCCGTGCGTGCGCCACCCTGTGTGACCGACAAATGTGCGCCTTCGTAAGCGCCATGGTGTTGTCATCTTCGTGATGAGCCGTGCGTGTGCCACCCTGTGTGGCCGGCAACTGTGCGCCGCTGTATGCGCCATGGTTGTCATCATCGTGATGACCCGTTCGTGTGCCACCCTGTGTGGCCGGCAAAGTGTGCCTCTGTATGCGCCATGGTTGTCATCTTCGTGATAAGCCTTGCGTGTGCCACCATGTGTGGCCGGCAAATGTGCGACTCTGTATGTACCTCTAAAGTCATCTCCATGATGAGCAAGGCTTGGGCCACCCTGTGGAGCCGGCAAGTGTGTGCCTCCGTAAGCGCCTTGCGTCTCGCCGCTATGATTAGCAACGCTGGAGCTTCCCTGTGTGGCTGCACCAATTCTCTTTCCGTTCGTGCCAGTGTCATGTGCAACCATGCCAGTGCACCCTGTGTGGCATCGCTGATTGGCAATCCAAGTACGTCGTTCTGCACGCCCTGTGCTCAATCATACACTGTAACAAGATCGTTGAGGTGTCTTTCTTTCTTTTCTCGTCAGGCTTCTCTTGTGTCGAATTTGACTCAATTTCGTCCAATCCCTTCGGTGTCGAAGATGCTGACATATTATCAGCACCAAAAGGTCGATTCTTACTACGCATTTGCATCAAGTCTTTTTTTTCTATTTAACCACAAAACGTAATTATTTTTATCACATTTTGTCTGTATGTGTGTGTAATACGCAATTATTTTTCAGCACGCAAGTCAATTAAAATAAAAATGTTCTGACCTGGCTCAGAAACTTTACGATAACAACACAGAAATATAATTTAAACTCGTTATTTGCTTTTAATGATATATTGTTGCAATTCAACAAAACGATATAACAAGAAATATCAAATTAGGAAGAAAACAATCATAGAAACAAAAAAATATTTTAATGTGTTGCTGAAGTTGTTGCAGAAATATTCAAAGTGTTTGCAGCTACTGAGCTTTTTCAGCAGCGTTCTTAATTTCAAAACGAGAATTTATTATTGTTTTTATAAAATAGCATAAATTTACGTGATTTTCATTAAGATTCCGTTTTCTTTCTGTACAGTGCAGAAGTGATGCGTCTGCACTGAACGAGATTCAAAACGACGAGAGAGAAGCAAGCGGAAAGGAAACATAGGTATTGCCAAATGCACCAAAAATTGATCGAAAAAACAATGAAAGAATGAGTGAGTTGACGTTGATGAGTGATAATTAAAAACAAAGCAAGATATGATATTTGATTAAGCTGAATTGTTGAGAGGTGGCTGCTGCTGCTGCATGGTTAATTAGGTGCTAAATGGCCCCCCAATGAGGAAAGAGCAGGTGTTAAAACATCAAGATCATTTAGGTTTTCTGAAAGAGATTGAAGAGCCCGAGAGTTGGTTATAGCGGCGATCTGGCATACCAAATTGTGAAGTTAATCAAATCTCAATAGCGATGCACCAGCGGAACGATACTGGTGATGCTTGACTGCGGCCTCTCAAAGGCCACCTCGGCGGTATGAACTTCCACTTAATTTTGTCCTCCAGGCATTGTGTGTGAACGGCGTCGTGCTGAGAAGAAGTCAGTGAAACTCTTGCAGCTCATTTTTGGCACCGACAAAATTTGTGGCATTATGGTACCAAATGCAGGTATGTTTTCCTCGAGTGCTAGTGAATCGCTTGAGCGTATGGAGGAACGCGTTTGTTGACAAGTCTTTCACTAGTTCAAAGTAAACTGCTTTGGATTTAAAACAAATAAATACGCTTATGTAGCACTTTATAGGCTGCCTGTTTCGGACTTCTGACTTGTAGATGAATGGCCCACAATAGTCTACTCCAGAAACATAAAATGCTGGTACCATTCAAACACGATCCTTGGGCAAGTCTCGCATCTGATACACTTTCTAAGGACACGAGCTACACTTTTCATGCCACCTAACGGCCAATATTGAAGCCTAATAGCAGCGTGCAATAGCTTCACATGAAAGTCCACGATGACTGAAGCTGTAAATGGATGATTTTTGGGAAGCACGATAAGATGACGAGATGCAAATCCAAGCGAAGAATGCTTGAGACGGCCACCAACTCGAATCCGGCCAAATTCGTCCATGAACGGTGCCAAAGATGCAATGTCACTTGAAGCTGTAACAACCAACGCAACGCCTTGTACTCTTGTCATAGAGTTTCCTTTTGAATGAGCCGGATTAACAAATGTGTTCCACGTTTAATATGATCTGCAGTATCCTGAGACTTCGATGATTTACATAGCCAAATAGGCGTTTCATTTTCTTGAAGGAGTTTATGTATTTGAAATTGTTGACGTTGCCAGATGCGCTTGAGATGAGTGCCGTTTTACGAACTTCTGACAATGATCGAGAGGGTAGGCAGGATTCAGGCCAGTCGGTCCTTGGTCCTTTTAGAAAAATTGGTCCTGACGCCCACTTTGCCGACCGTTGTAGCTCACTTGGGAAAGCGGGATGTTTTCTGGGTTCATGGCAGTTGGAACGTAGTGCATTTAAAATATGAGTTGTTGAATGGAAGCCACGCGATTTGCTACGAATATGTTAAACTTCGAGGGCTCATCCTAGAGCCAGGACAACAGGTCAGACGAATCCGACCAACATTGAAACTCACATTGATATATTCTCATTTTTGCAATGTCGCTTACCAGATGAGCCGCACAAAGCTGGAGTTTCGCCACGGTAAAGGTCTTCAACGGCGCCACACGTGCCTTGGAGCAGAGCAGATTGACTTGCAGATGTCCATTCTTGGATGACCGTACGTATACGCAGGAGCCATATGCCTCAATGCTGACGTCACAAAATGCCTGAATTTCAAACGATGCGCCAGGTTGCAAAACATAGCGAGGCAATGCTAAATGCTGCACGTTAAAATTATCATTACATAAGGTAAACCACGCGGAATCGAGGGCGGCCATATGTCTTGCAGCAAAATCTTCGCTCGCGTTAGCGTTGTGCCAATGAGACCAAGAATCGGGCTATTGTTGATAGTATTGATCTTTTCGAGTGCCGTCTATGTGTTTGGTGAGGAGTGAAGGCAAAAAGAAAATTGTCCTTGACAGGATCCCAAACGAGTCCTCGAGCCTTAGTTATTCCACTTCCGTCATTGAACTCCGCAATGAAATGAAATGAGCCGCCTAGATGCGTTGACCATTCCTTGAATGGCAGACGGACAGAGTACTCACCAGAGCGCAGACGAGCAACATGTTTTTTTATAATGTTCCTCGCCAACGAGTTCCTCCTGTGTTGCCATCGATATTGGTTCAAATGTATGCTACACCTCCCAGAAGTGACGTCCCAGATCATCTAGATCATCATTGGTGTCATCTGATGCTTTGCTGCGAGCGATAAGAGCCGAGGATTTGTTGGCCAACTGGCCGGTGGCGGATACGATCCAGCCGAGTCTAGTTTTTGGTTGGGTTGGCATCCCCGAAGCCAGTTGTATCTGACCCACGCAAAGCAATTCGAAGAAGATTCCAGCCCCAAGGAGCATGTCGACGCGCTGTGGTAACTGGAATTGTGTGTCAGCAAGCTGAATGTTCGATGGGATGGACCACTTTGCTGTATTTAAAACGAAGCTAGGTTAATCATGAGTTATTGCCTGTGCAATACCAGCTGTAATATTGGCGGAGAAATCGTTAATCCGTGATTTCAGGTCGATGTTGATTGATTACCAATCCGTAGAGAAATCGGTGTTTTGGATGCCTGAAACAGTTGCGATAGACCTTGTTTTTCGAATTTGAAGTTGATTTGCAAGGCGTGCCGTTTCGAAATATAGCTGTGAGCCCGAGTCAAGAAGAGCGCGGCAAGGAACACAGGTGCTGGCTCGATTCTTAACAAGAACAATGGCGGTTGCGAGAAGCACAGCATCAGAAGGATCCTGAGCAGTCGGAGTGGTGGTTGACGTACATGGCGCAGCTACGCTAGAGCTCGGCAGAGAGAACGAGTTGAAAGCTGAGAGTGACGTCATCTGGTCATAATGTAGCAGCGTATGGTGTGCCTGTTGACAATGTCGACAATGGCCAGGCTTGCAGGACCGCAGCATGTGGCCTCCTTCAAACAATTGAAACAAATCATAAGCTTCTTGTTCTTCTTCTGGCGAAGATGGGGAGACAGATTGGCAAACTATGGGCATCGATATATTGCATGCTCTGATTTGTCGCAAAACGCACATCCCGAAAAGCTTCGCTGATGCGACAAGTGATTTGTGATGATTTAAGCCAGCTGTCTTGCCATTCTTGACACCTTGACTGCTTGGCGGCTGCGCGGCATGTTCCACATTCTCAAGCAGGCGACAACGTCTTTCTAAACCTCAGCCAGCTTTTCCCACGAAGGTATCTCGCTAAGTGGCAAGCACTCTTCCTACCTGGTTTGCGTCGCCTTGTCGAGCTTGCTGAGCAGAAGTTGTCAATGATACAGTCAGCCACTTGCTCCTTAGATCCCAATGCTTGCAGAGCTCGCATATGAGAAATAACAGTGTCTGCTAATTCGCGCAGCTTGCCAACATGCGCTTCCACCTTGCTTAGCCCAAAGATTTCTCCAATATGAGCATGAAATATAAGACGCTTGTTATCGAATCTCTTTTAAGGAGTGCTAAAGCAGATCTGTAATTAGCGCCGCTTATCTCTAGCGCACGTATTGTGTTCTACGCTGCGCCGCTTAGGCAAGAACGAAGATGCTGAAGCCTTTCGATGGGCTACAAATCGTCTTCTTTGTCAACGACAGCGGTGAACATTGAATAAAAATCATTCGGTGTACGAGCCACTAAACGTTGGAAGCATCACCTGTGGCAGCCTTGATCGGGTAGGAGCAACAAGCGTGTGGTCGCTTTCTTTTCCCGGGTAAAATGTGGAGCAAGGTATGACGCTGCGTTTGTCAAGCTCCCGCTGCAGGGCTACCTTTACCGAGGAGAGAGTTGTGTCGAATACAAGGCACACTTCGCTGCCGATTGAATCCAAATCAATTTCTTCTAGACACGCATGAGTTGTATCGCAGCTCACTTTCACCTCAGCCGTAAGACACAGAAGTTTATTGAGATCGTATTCGTCTACGTCGAATTTTACGGCGTTGGAGTCATTTTCACACACTAAGGGCGCAAGGTGTATTAATTAATTTAAAACCTGAGCACAGGATAAAGGCAGTGCGACACCAAAAAATTATGAAAAATGCAGCAGAAACCGACCGTTACCTTGATTTTTAGAACACGCGTCTTTTCTTTGCAGCTTCAAGAAAAAAAACACGAAGGAAAACCTAACTTCCAGGTTTAATAATAACATAAAGTACGCAATTTTGCTTAGAAACGAAAAATGGACCCGATTCAGGACAACTCTGAATTATACTCAATTTAAAATTATGTGAAGTAATGTTAATAAACTAATATTGACTGCCAAACGCGAGTACTACGCTGCATCTTTTCAAAGTGCAATAAATACTGAACAAACGTGGAATAAGTTAAAACAGTTAGTAATAGGCAAGATAATACCACACATTAATAAAAAAGCTGATGTAAATGGTCTTAATGCCAAATTCGTAGACCCTGAAGTACCAGAAGTCTTAATAAAGCAGTCCCTGAATATTGAACCTTACACTAACTGTGATAGCTTTGGTTTTGTCTGTATTAAACAGTGTGATGTCCTTGAGTCATTACTTGCCTTTAAATCAAACGCAGTAGGCTTAGATGACATAGATCCTAATTTTTTCAAAATACAACTGCCCAAAATACTGCAGTATATATCATACATATTCCACAGTGTATTTACATTTTCCAAATTTCCTTCTGTGTGGAAAACTGCAAAAATTATGCCAATTCCAAAGGCGACTAATAAGTATAGGCCAATTGCAATATTACCATTTTTGTCAAAAGTATTTGAAAATTTGATGGCCAAACAAATAAACAATTTTATGACATCAAATAACATACTCTGTGATCAACAATCGGGATTTAGAAAGAATAGGAGTTGTACAACAGCAATTATTACCAGTCGGAAAGGCTACAGTCGAAGTCGACTATGAGAGACCCTTTACTTATTCTTCAAAAAGAAAGTAAGAGTGACACTTATAGAACACCATAGCGCGTTGTAACGCCAATAAGCTCTTCTTCTTCATTTGGCCCAACACTTAGTAATATTGAGTTTTAAATAACTTCCTAGTTTATTATCCGATCGCGATGAAACATAATACATTAGGACCCCGATGTTCATCCTGTGAGCCAAATTCAGGACTCTATCTTTAATATTTTTCGTTTTATGGGATTTCAAATAATTTGTTTTCGATTTACGGAGGCGGAAGGGGGCACACGCCCCCAAAATTTTAACACAAACTTGATCTGCTTAGCCCATAGACGAACCACCATACCAAATATGGTGACTGTTTCGTCGGGGGGCGGAATAATCCAATTAAATGCACAAAATAGACGGTGAAATAAAAACACGCGAGTTTTACTTTCGTTTAATTGCCGTCCTTTCGGCTTCACGTTACAATTTCAACTGGTTGGTACAATTACATGGCTGCATGAGGAAAACAATTAACGGGACTTAGTTTCAGCACCAATTTTGGCAAACGCGCCAGTTATGACACTTTAGCGGGTCTGCGTCAATTGTTTAGCGGGTTTGCGTCAATTGTTTGTTGGGCCTGTCCTAAACATTCTCCCCCCCTTTGCACGGAGTTGCAAGAAAAGATTGGGAGGGGGATAGGCTCTACAGGGCGCACGGGCCGGATAGGATCCAGCCAAATATGGTGCTCTGCGCCAGAGGCAGTCCATTTTGGCTGGGCATGAATCCCTCCCTGAGGATGTGGGCGTATACGTCTGCGCCAAGCACCAGGGACGTCGTGCTGGACCGATGGAAACTTTCATCCGCCAGCGAGATATGGTGCAAACGCTCCCTTACTCCTTCGCCAAGGTCCAGCAGAAGCATCTTCCGCTGCAGTCCCGGCTCCATCTTCAAGAGGGCTTCGAAAGCCGAGTCTGGCTCTCCTCTTGGTGTGATCCTTGCGGAGCACACCCTGTCCTCACCGACGGTGAGATAATGCAACTTCATCGCCGTGGCGAGCGACGCATTGATGGAGCTCACAGGGGTGCACGGATCGATGAGAGCCCTGACCGTAAAGGTTTTCTCTCCTGTATCCAGCGAGTCGGTTGCCGTGGGGAGCAAGTTCGATGCGTTGCTTTGGAGCAGCGAGGTCAACGTGGGTGGGCTCCGTGAACAGGACGGAGTCGCTTGGCGTGGAGTTGAAGAACGCGTCCGCTCTGCTGAACGCGCTCTTCCCATTGGACGCGCTCGTCCGGATGGCCGCGCTCGCTCGGCTGGACGCACTCTTTCATGGAGGTGGAGCAGCTTGTGGTGTCGCTCGCGACACACTCGGCAGCGGTCCCCGCTGCGGCATGATTGCCCGGAATGCTGGTGCGCCAAGCAATTGGAGCAGTACTAGTTTATAAGGACTGCTCGGAGGCGTTTCTCGGCGCTAAGCCGTAGGAAACGTGCGCACGTCTTGAGCGGGTGGATCCCGCGGCAGACTCGGCATCGGAAGGACGAGGTTCCTCGCGAACGTCTGCTCTCCAACAATTCAATCGTCGACCTGCGGGGCGCCATTCTTTATCTGAGGGTCTTTAGAACTGGAAGTACACGGAACAAAAGAAAACAATAAATTTGTGGTCAGGCTTGGAGGGACGTCACTGCCTGGTAGGCTCTTGGTTATCGATGGAAAGGAGAAGCAACTTTACTACTGGCCGTTTGATAACTCCGTGAGGTGCTTGGACATCCACCACACGGACCTTGCCGTCAGCCCCCGGATAGACGTTGAGTACCCACCCAAGACGCCACTCGTTGGAAGGCAGGGCCTCTTCCTTGACCACGACCAGATCGCCAACCTGGAGATTCCGGGCCGGGAACTGCCATTTGTTGCGCTTGTGCAGCTCCTTTAAGTACTCCTCCTTCCAACGCACACAGAATAGCTGACTGGCAGCTTTCAAACGCTGCCATCTGTTAACGAAGGACATGACAGGCTCCTTAATCTCAGGCTCGGCTATTGAGACAAGCGGGCCGCAGACTAGGAAATGGCCCGGAGTGAGGGCCAGAAGGTCCGCAGGATCCTCTGACATGGGAGATATAGGCCTGGAGTTTAAACACGCCTCGACTTTACTCAACAACGTGGCGAGCTCTTCGATGGTGTACTTGGTGGCGGAGGTCGACTTGTGGAATAGTGATTTAAAAGTTTTCACTCCTGCTTTCCACAGACCGCCCATATGGGGGGCCCCGGAGGATTAAAATGCCAGAACAAGTTTTGGTGGCTGTATTTAGCTGACACGAGGCCCCTAGTTGATTCCAGAAAGTCGCGGTTGAGCACCCTGGAGGCGCCCACAAAGTTTTTGCCGTTATCGGAATAGATATGCTTTGGGCAGCCGCGCCTCGCGATAAATCTCGCGAACTTCTCAGTCGTTAAGTCGGAGGTAGGTTCCAAGTGGATAGCCTTGGTACTGAAATACACGAAGACGCAGACATAGCCTTTCGTGATCAGGCATGCTCGTCCGGTGTAATTTTTGACGTCGAATGAGCCGGCATAGTCGACCCCCGTGTGGAGGAAAGCCCTGGAGAGAGTCGATCTTTCGACTGGCAGGTCACCCATTATTTGGGTCTGGAGACGCTTGCGGTGGACGATGCAAACTTTGCAGGAGGCTACAATGGACTTAATTAGGGGCTTCAATTTGGGAACCCAGTACTTGGCTCGAACCAGCCTTGTCATCAATTGGTTTCCTCCATGAAGGGAAATAGTGTGCACGAAACGAACCAGGAGACGAGTAAATTCGCAATTAGAGGGGACCAGGATCGGATGTCGTTCGTCGTAGCTCAACGACTCCGAGGCCCTTAGGCGTCCACACGACCGCAGGACTCCATTTTGGTCCAGGAAGGGATTCAAGTTAAGCAGCCTGCTCGTTTTTGCCACTTGCTTCTTGTCCAGTAAACTGCAATATTCCAGTGGGTACTCCCGTCGCTGAGTATAACGCAGATACACATCATGTGCGCCGGAGAGTTCCTTGCTGCTGAGTTCGCTTAGAAAATTGGCTGGAAACTTCCTGCAGCGCTGAAGGAAGCGCATCACATATGCGATGACTCGTAGAGCCTTGTCGAACCGAGACAGATGATCGAAAATGCTGCGCTCTGGGATTTTAGCGACGTTGCACTTAACGGCGCGCTGCTCTGGAATAGTATCCAGCTTCTCTCCTGCTGTTGCTGGCCACTGGCTCTGTGGTGCTAGTAGCCATTCTGGTCCATGCCACCACAACGCGCTGTCGATTATCTCGGCAGGCGTCGCCCCTCTGCTGGCTAAGTCTGCTGGATTTTGTTCGGAACAGACATGCGACCAGTTCTCAGATGAACCCGTGGATCGGATGATCTTGGCGACTCGATTCGCCACGAAGGTGGTCCACTGACAGGGGGCTTATTTAGCCACGCGAGGACAATAGTGGAGTGTGTCCAAAAGTATGACTCGACTCCTTCGACCGATAGGTGTGGAACGAGGGCCGAGACTAAATTGGCGAGGAGCATCGCTCCACACAGCTCCAGCCGCGGCAAGGAAACCGTTTTCACTGGAGCCACTCTGGTCTTGGAGGTCAGGAGGTGACTGGAGACGTGTCCGCCCTCCTCGATGCGCACGTACAGAGCTGTTTCATAAGCACGCTGTGACGCATCGCAGAACCCGTGGTACTGCATTTTTTCTGTTGGACGGAAGTTGACCCACATCGGAATGCGCACTTTCCCAATATGCGGGTAATTTTGACGAAACTCTTGCCAGCGTCTCACTAGTGTCTCTGGCAAGAGGTCGTCCCAAGCGAGATCGTGGAGCCAGATTTCCTGCATCAAGATTTTGGCTTGGACGATCACGGGTGCTAACCATCCCGCTGGATCGAATAGTCTTGCAATTTGCGAAAGCACCTCGCGTTTAGTGAAGGACTCCTTCGCTAACAGTTCGGAGGGCACGAAAAAGAATTCACCCGTGGCGGCTTGCCACCGGATGCCCAAAGTCTTCGCTACACTGGCTTCTTCCAGCTCGAGGAATACAGCTCGCAGAAGGTGATCTTTTGGGATTTGGATTAGTACTTCTTTTTTGTTGGAGGTCCACTTCCTTAAGGGAAAGCCAGCGGACTCGAGCGTCTTGCGCTGCTCGATGACCAGGATTGCCTGTTCCTTCGAGTGCGCTCCCGCCAGTACATCATCCACATACATGTGCTGTGATATGATGTCACTTGCCAGAGGATACTGGGCTTTCACATCGGCAGCCAGCTGCTGAAGGACCCGGAGTGCCAGAAATGGCGCACAGTTGACACCAAAGGTCACAGTGTTCAACTCGTAATCGCATATGTTTCCTTCGGAATTGCGAAACAGAATGCGTTGGAATGGTGTATGCTTCGCATCAACTAAGATCTGCCGATACATCTTCGCGATGTCGGCGTTAAAAACGAACTGAAAGAATCGCCACTTTAGTAGCTGAAGAGTCAGATCGAACTGAAGGACAGGACCTGGACGGAGAACGTCATTCAGACTCAGACCGTTCGTAGACTTGCTCGATGCGTTGAACACAACGCGGACCCTCGTGGTTGTGCTCTCGGGCTTAATAACCGCATGATGAGGCAAATAGAAGCTCTGCGAGCCCTCGGCCGCAGATGACACTTGCCTCATATGACCCAGATCTATGTATTCTTGGATCACTGCATCATATTCTTGCTTTAACTGGGGGACTTTTAATAGTCGGTGCTCATTTTTAAGGAATTGAGCTAATGCAATGGACCGAGAATGTCCTATCTGAATATTCTCAGGATCGCGGAATGGCAGACTCACAATGTATCTGCCACAATCGTCCCTCCTCGTCGTCTTCTTGAAGTTCTGCTCACAAAAACTATCGGATTCTCTTGGGACACTGCCTGGGATATCCTCCACCTCCCAAAATTTTGTGAGCAAGTTCCTCAAGCATCGGTTCTACGCAGACGGCAACTTGAGTGGAGAACGACGAGATGGAGTTGTTGCCTGTGGTGGGAATTGGACCTGTCAATACCCAGCCGAAAATGGTCTGCTGACCTACAAGACTGACACAAATCTTGGACCGGACTCCGCTCATGAGAATAGAGGGAAGGATATCCGCGCCTATGAGGACGTCAATTTGCGAACTCCTTGAAAACGACGGATCGGCCAGTTGTATATCGGGCGGATTCGACATGAAGCTGTCACGGATGGAGCAAGATGGCAAATTGCCTGCCAGTCTTGGCAGAACGTAAGCCGATACGTCAATCTGCAATCTTGGTCTATCTGTCGGCCCTATGCGGAAGTGACAGAGCTTACTTGTCTGGGCTGCGACAGCTTGGTTGAGACCACTGACTTGAGCTTGTACCATCTGGAATGTTAGCTTCGTGAGTCTGAACATCCTTTCGGAAATAAAAGTCGCCTCTGATCCGGAATCGATCAGAGCGCGCGCCGGGTAGTTCACACCCTGGTGACAAATTTGAATAATAGCAGTGCCCAAAAGCACGCCTTGGGTGTTAGACGCAAAGAAGCTTTGTACATTTGCCGAACGTTGAGTTGGAGTGGACTGTATATTAGATTGTGGGTTGGAGGAGGCGGCAACTGTACTGGAAGGAATTTCGGACTTTTTGGCGAGCGACTGCTCCCACAATGACCGAGGTAGTTTCGGCAGCTTGGCTGAGACGAAATATACGATCAGACAATCCCAGTTTTCTGTGGAAATGCCTGTGCGAGCGCTGCCACACCGCTCTGTATGGTCGCTTGGAGATCTTTCAGAGCGGCAGCAGACTCGGACGATACAGCGGACAGTTTCGCAAGGAGTTTAAGCTGGCTGTTCACTAACAGCCGCTTATGCTCGTACCGTTCGGATAACGCTTTCCACGCGGTCTCAAAACCCTCATGAGTGAGCGGGGACTTAGCTACAATAGTCTTAGCTTCCCCTCCTGTCTTAGCGTTCAAATGAAAAAGCTTTTCTACTGGGGTGAGTCTTGGATTGCTGACATAAATCGCCGAGAACATATCCCGGAACGTTGGCCACCGCAAATTGTCTCCGTAAAAGACTTCGGTGTCGCAGGGAGGAAGTCGGCAACCGCCCGCATCCAATGGGCGTTGTGGGGCTGGAGTGGAAAAACGGTTCGCAGAGGAGGCCTGGTCTATCAGCCTGTTTAACTTGGCTAAACATCGCTCATACGCCGAATAGCAGTGGTCATATTTCGTCTCCATAACTTGGGCATCGGAACTTGTAGCTCATTGGCTAAGTGCTTTTGAACATTTTTCATACTCCACTTCAACCTTCTCCCAGAGAACCGTAACACGATCGCGGCTGACTTGCAGAGTGTACGGATCCTCCTCGGACACAGTTGGTCCGTTGAGTTTTGATTCAAATTGACTGAGCCTGTCTGACACAGAAATGAACCCAGACAACGCCATGGCACTAACGCACTGATTTTGCACTTTGGATCTGGTGCCGACTGGACTATGAGAAGTCTTTAAAGCTGCAAGTGGCGAACGAATGGAGCTGCGCTTCGTATCAAGACCAGGGGGAACGTGTAACTGTTTCTTTTTCTCCCGGTCAGACCCTGTTGACATACTCCGTTTCACCGATACGTGAACTGTTACTTAATTAGATGGATCAGGTCAATTAAACTTTAAGAAATGCCACTGGATGCGCAACGGCTTCAATAAACGGATAATGAGATATATTTAGTCCTTTGAAAGGCTTCTGGCGCACAAGAAAATTAAAAATCGCCTCAATAGAAGACAGAATAAGTCGACACAATTGAGTATGCACTTATAACACGAAAAAAAAAGAAAAAGCACATATATCGAGCGATGACAAAAAAATTAATTGCTTGTTAATTGATTAAATGAATAAAAATTTATTCATTTATTTATTATTACCTTTTAGGATTCAGTAATTTGGAAATATGTATTATTATTTTTTCGGACAAAAAAATACAATGCAATGCTCAGAATTTTGGATGGCAGAATAATTCGCCAGGGTGGTGAAGCTCTTTCGGACAAGTTTCCGTGACCAAAAAAGCAATGCAATGCACAGAATTTTAGCTGACAGAATATTTTGACAGGGCGGTGAAGCTCGTTCGGACAAGTTTCCGTGACCAAAAAAGCAATATATATGTGTATGTAAAATGTGTGTGTATTTATTTTTAATCTACATAAATGTAAATGGTATTTTCAAAAGACCAAAAAAGCAATGCAATGCACAGAATTTTAGCTGGCAGAATATTTTGCCAGGGTGATGACGCTCCTTCGGACAATCTCCGTGACCAAAATGCAGTGCAATGCACAGAAATTTAGCTGGCAGAATATTTTGCCAGGGTGATGACGCTCGTTTTTCTAAGTAGGTGCTCCTTCGACGGTAACGATTATCGTAATAATCGATGCTTTGCACTTTGGTTGTAGTTGTTATCGGTATCGGTAAACAATTAATAATATATGTTTATATAAATGTAAACAAACGCCGCTGCTGATGATTTTTTTTCTTTGGATTATGCGTGGCTTGTAGATTGCAAGCAGCAGCAGCATATATTATGTGTGCATTTGTGAACGTTTGGTTTGCTGCTGCAGCGCCGGCTTATGTGGATATGTATGTATGAATTGTTGTATTTATTGCCGGCACAATAAGTACAACAACCAAATGTAAAGATGTTTGGATATAACACGAAAGCAGCAATAGATAAAGGATAAAATAAAATAAACCAGTGTTTTTACTTTGGTGGTGCATGCACAGGGGAAATCGGCAATTTACCATACGGATGCGTATGTATGTATGTATGTAGGTATGACCGTGCACAATGCACAAATTGGCCACAATTCGGATGTTGCTATATCTATGGTGGAATTTACTTGCACTCAGGAAAACCTTCTTTTGTTGATTTACAACAATGGGTGGAGGCAATCTCGTTGTGTTCTCGGAACCAAGTGCTAATGAGGTTGTGAGCTGTGATCGTGACGTCACACAGTTGAAGCTTCGGTACCGGTGCTGCCAACAATTATCTGGTTGCTGGCCGTGCTTGGAGATGTCGTTTAAATGCTGTCCACGGACAAGGACACACATTTACAGACAGAAAAACAACGGAACACTGCACTTGGCGGACGGAACAAAAAAAAATGGAGGCAAATGCAGGTATGCATATGGCATGCAACAGGTGAAAACAAAAACGAATTTTACTTATCCTGAACTTTCCACCGATGCGTAGGGGCGAGTTTCCAGAATATATGTATTATCCGGCTCGAAGGACCAATGTTTCGTCGGGGGGCGGAATAATCCAATTAAATGCACAAAATAGACGGTGAAATAAAAACACGCGAGTTTTACTTTCGTTTAAAAAAAAGGGTTTAATTGCCGTCCTTTCGGCTTCACGTTACAATTTCAACTGGTTGGTACAATTACATGGCTGCATGAGGAAAACAATTAACGGGACTTAGTTTCAGCACCAATTTTGGCAAACGCGCCAGTGATGACACTTTAGCGGGTCTGCGTCAATTGTTTAGCGGGTCTGCGTCAGTTGTTTGTTGGGCCTGTCCTAAACAGTGACTCTAGCTCTTATAGTCTCTGAGATCTAGGTGCTCATACAGACAGACGGACAGGCAGACATGGCTATATCGACTCAGCTGTTGATGCTGATCAATAATATATACACTTTATGGGGTCTGCCGGACTTCCTTCGACCTGTTACGCACATTTTGACAAACTTAGTAGACCCTTTTTACTTTTTTTTTAAAGTAAAGGGTCTTAAAAATTACAGTAGACAGTAGACAACATGATAATAATAACGTAACTTATTTAACTTTACTTGACTTCACCAAAGCTTTTAAAACTTTAAACAACGATAATTTAAGAACAAAACTTAGCAAACTTTATTGTTCTTCAGAGAATGCTGTGAATCTTATTAAATCTTATTTGAGCGATAGATATTCATCTGAAGTCACAGTGTCTAAGTCCTCTACATTAATGCATGTTAAACGTGAAATTCCGCAAGGATCCGATCTTGGACCCTTATTGTTTTCTATCTATGTAAATGATCTACCAAATAATGTCTCTGGTTGTAATGTCCATATGTATGCTGATGATGTGCAAATGTATGTAAGTCGTCCATTTAGTAAAATTGTTGAATATATAGATTTATGTAACAATGATCTGATAGCCGTGAATTAGTGGGCAAAGAGAAACGGACTGAGCTTAGAGTATGTGTCCAAGGCTAATAATCTGGGATTTACTTTTAATCCTACACTGAACTGGAATGATCATATCTGCAAAGCGGGTGGTAAAGCTTATGACCTGCTGAGGCAGTAAATATCGCACCAAAAACATTATACCTCAGGAGCTAAGATTGCTTATTGCAAAAACCTATTTAACGCCCACCTTATTTTACGGGGCTGAAGTTTTTGGTAATTGTGACCCAATTAGTAAACAACGACAAAAAGTTGAGATTAACAATATCGCTCGATATGTATATAATCTCAAACGGACTGATCGTGTATCCCGATATTAGAAACAAATATTTAATTTAAATCTAAATGCTTGGACAGACACAAGGGCTCTGATTTTACTCCACAAAATAATAAATACCAAAGAACCATCCTATATATACAATAATTTGTGTTTTACAACATCCAGAAAAATAAACGACATAGTTTGCTTAAGATTCAATCGATTAAATTCCGAAAGGCAATTCTATATACTGCTGTTCGAATTTTGAATCAACTCTCAAATAATTTTAAAAAAAATTGGCAACGTAACGCAATTTCGAATTGAACTCTTTAAACACATTCAATAGTAAAGCAAGGGAAAATATCACAATATAATTAAGTTAAAAAACAAACAAAAATAGTAAATTTAAAGTTTTAGAATTAAAGACGAGATTTTATTGTTCTATTATTGGTTTTATAAAATAGCATTTATTTACGTGATTTTGATTAAGATTTTGATTCCTTTCTGTACAGTGCAGAAGTGATGGGTCTGCACTGAACGAGATTCAAAACGAAGAGAGAGAAGCAAGCAGAAAGGAAACATAGGCATTGCCAAATGAACCAAAAATTGAGCGAAAAACAATGAAAAAATTAGTGAGCTTACGTTGATGAGTGATAATTAAAAATAAAGCAAGATATGATATTTGAATAAGCTGAATTGTTGAGAGGTGACTGTTGCTGCGGCTGCTCCAAACACACAACATAACGTTTTTATAGCCGTTTGCCTAGACTTTATGTTAAAAGTCTATGTAAAGTTCAAAAACTATGTCGAAAAAAGAGTTTTAGTAAAAAAAATAACATTTTTATATCATTCGCTTTTGAATCGGCACACCTATTAAATAAAATTAAGAAACAGAAAATTAATTAAACCATTTGGATAAAATTTTATTGCAAATATAAACAATATTTCATAAAAAACCATATTAAAAAAACGTTAAATTTTGTTTATGTTTAATGAGCTCTACCGTTTGCCCAAATTGGAAAAATAAACAGACTTATAAACTTTGAACAATTCTCTAACAGTTTAGGATTTTCCAGGTCGTGAAATGACCGATTGCCTTTATGCCACGTGAGTACCGCGAGTGAGCCACTGTACGACGTATGGGATCGGTATCGTACAAGTCTGATTTCTTACAATAAGGAGATCAGGAGTGACAATCGAAAGAATACTCGGGACTTCTGCGAATTCATAACTGAGGGCGCGCTGTTAGACAGATCAAGTGAAGATATAATCAGAAAAGAGATGCGAACCGGGCCAGTGACTAAAGACTGGGCAATTTTCAAATCGCAGTCATTCCGGAAAAATTAAAACAGCCACTTGGAACCTTCCAGTCCTATAAATCGCCATGTCTGGACGGTATATCACCAGCATTTTTACAGAAACGAAGACTATGATCAGCAGCATGTTTCTCGGACGCATATAGAGTGCACGAAGTATAGCTCGGGTGGTAGTAAACCCCAAGTCAGTGAAGAAAGATATCACCAACCCTTAATTCTTCAGACCCAACTGAAGATGCTAGTGAAGGTGGTGGACAACAAAATGAGAAGCATTTTGCTGAGACAAATTACGCTGCAACCAACGCAGCATACATATAGAGCAGGTCGATCGACAGACACTGCTAGTAATCAACTGCGACGCACTCAAAGCAATAGACAGATCACACCGACAGTTCACGATAATATTGTTCAAGTTGAGGCCACTTTCTCTTTTCGATTCAACGGATGGAGTGAGCAGCCGTCAAGTCTTTCTACCCCAAGAAGCGCTCATGTCGCCACCGTATTAAGGTTAAGGCGTTCCCCAAGGATGATGCCAGCAAGCCTGTGCATATAACATGCAGGTATGACTCACGTTGCCCGCGTAGCGGACCGTCCTGGCTTAAAGATCAACAAGAAGGAGTTCGACGAGGTTGGGACCGTCTTTGAGACTGCTCCAATGACTGTTTTTGGCGCCGTTGATTACATCGAGACTCTATTTGGTCTCCGTGCTCTGGTCAATGTCTGGGCCCAGCACTTGACCGATTAGTGCCGTCGTCGCTCCTATAAGAACAACCAAGAGTAAGAAGAACGCATTCACCAAGGCCAGCAAGAAGTGGACCGATGATCTTGGCAAGAAAAACATCGAAAACGATTTCCGCAAGATGCTGCGTAACTGCAGGATCATCGACACATTTGCTCAAGCAACGCCGAAAGGAGGCGCTCATCAAGGAGATCCAGCTGAACGGTGGCTCCATTAACGATAAGGTCAAGTGGTTGCGTGAGCATCTCGAGAAGCCCATCTAGGTCAGTAATGTGTTCGGCCAAGATGAGATGATTGATTGCGTTGGCGTGACAAAGCGTAAGGGTTTCAAGGCTATCATCTTGCCACGCAAGACACACTAGGGTCTGCGCAAGGTTTATGGTATTGGTGCTTGGAATCTATCCCGTTTGTCAACCACGTGCTGGTCAGATGGGCTACCATCACCGTACATAGATAAAAAAAATCGACTACATCGATGCTTGCATCCACACCAAGGAGGGCAGGTCATCAAGAAGAAGTGCATCATTACCCAGAGTTAGTCCCTGCTGCGTTACACCATGCACTCGGGATTGGAACAGATCAAGGTCAAGTTCATCGACAGCTCATCTAAGATGGGACATGGTCGCTTCCGACAAGTTGGCTTTTATGGGTCCTTTCAAGAAGGATCGTCTCAGAGCGGAGTCTGCCGCCACCATCAGCACTACTGCTGCCGCCGCACAGTGTCCCGTTTAGGGCGGCTAGCGTTGCAAAAATAATATTTTTTGAACCAATTAAGATATATCCAAGAAGCCGGTAATAGATGGCTACATTATCTTTAAAATGAATGGTCACACAGGGTGACAGGCCTACACGGTGCTTCAATCTCTGCGGTCAAAGTTTAGCACTATTTTTTTTTAGCATATTTTACGTGCTACAGACGAAGTCGACTATGAGAGACCCTTTACCTATTCTTCAAAAAGGAAATAAGGGTAACACTTATAGTACCCCATAGCGCGTTGTAACGTCAATATGCTCTTCTTCTTCCTTTGGCCCGACACTGAGTATTATTGAGTTTTGAATAACTTCCGAGTTTATTATCCGATCGCGATGAAATTTTCAGGATACATTAAGACCCCGATGATTGTCCTGTATGCCAAAATTCAGGACTCTATTTTTAATATTAATATTTTTCGTTGTATCGGATTTCTAAAATTTTGTTTTTTATTTACGGAGGCGGAAAGGAGCGTGTCAAAATTTAAACATAA
Source organism: Drosophila histrio (assembly GCA_958299025.2). Taxonomy (NCBI): domain Eukaryota; kingdom Metazoa; phylum Arthropoda; class Insecta; order Diptera; family Drosophilidae; genus Drosophila; species Drosophila histrio. The sequence continues at coordinate 7,075,163 of OY282582.1, forward strand.
ACTTGATCTGCTTATCCCATAGACAAACCACCATACCAAATTTGGTGACTCTAGCTTTTATAGTCTCTGAGATCTAGGCGCTCATAGAGACAGACGGACATGACTCGGCTGTTGATGCTGATCAAGAATATATATACTTTATGGGGTCTGGCGGACTTTCTTCGACCTGTTACGCACATTTTGACAAACTTAATAGACCCTTTTTACTTTTTTTTAAAAGTAAAGAGTATAAGAATAACTATTTTTGTAAAAATATAAAGTTTTATTCTAATTTACATTTTAATATAACAGTTTTATATTCCTAAGCAGTTTCATTAACACAATTCGAGTTAATAAAATTTTTTTTGGTCCTTATTCTTCGAATCCTTTTGTGATCTCACGTGTCTAAAGGCTGAAACAAGTGGATCTCAAGAGGCTGCCAACATATTGAAATGGTTGGCATAATTTTTGACTGAGGAGTTTGGTGGCGTCAGAATGCTTTCCATTATCCTGTGCAGTCGTTCGTTTTTGCTTTTGTCCTTTCCTGTACTTTTGCATATTTTATACAAAGTGCTTCCGACAGAAATTCCGAAGACATTGGTCCAGTCGCATCGTCAAGCTTGCGTTTCCTTGTGCATGAAGAGCACTATTCCAGAGATTTAGTCGGTCTTCCTCTTCCCCCAGGTTGATGTAGAAGCTTCTTCATTTTCAAAAACGCAAATTTCATCCAGCCAGGCTAACTTATTGCTTTTTAAAATATCCAATGTCCGATTACAATTATTCCATATTTTCCTTATGCTATAGAACTTGTTTTTCGCTTGTTTTTTAATGCTGGACTAGCATTTTCTAATGAAACATCCAATTCTTTTAAAACTTTCAACGCAAATTGAAAGTCGTTATTGCAGTTTCTGAATAGCACAAAGCAAGTAGAATTTTTTAAAGACATGGTTACAATTAACCCCACTGTAATGGTTCTTATGAAGTCAACAAGCCAATCAGTCGAGCGGGCGCGACAGGTGGATACCCTTTGCAGGTCTTAAAATAAAAGTTTTTAGAAAAAGTATTTTAATTATAGTGGAAGTGCTTTTATTTATGTCTACATATACATTTAAATATATCGCCGCTCGAATTAGCTTCCGGTTAATTTTAACAGGTTCCCAGGGAACACCACGGGGAGGCCAATACAATTGTAAAAGGGACACTTTTCCAACTTATTTGAATTATTTAAATTAGAACGAATAAATCGAAGATCGTTATCGGAATTGCTCGAAATCGATGTTGCTTTTGTCCAGAATTGTAGCAAACTAAATTTTTGCTCTGCATGTAGTTTGACAACGCCACATGTTTCTCTCTCTCACACACAGCAGTTATCTTATTGCTCGACAAACTATTTATTTTTGAAATTTAAGGAAATGTTTATATATATGGGTTTTTGTAATGCAGACAAATTTAATTATTTTAATACTATGATAGAAACGTGAATTTGTCAACCATACGTGTAAGCAATCGCAAATATAAATTAATATAATACTAGTAATTATTCAGTTTAGCAGTGCTGAACAACTCTCAAACTGTTGTTGGACAGTGTTGAACAACTGGCCAATTATAATGAAATAATGTCAATATAAGAAATTCCTTAATATCTCCTTTATTTGTGGGTTGATCGCTATGAAACTTGAATCAAATTTCTTAGCATTGTTCTACTGTCAATGTAAGCTGTATTATCTTTACAAACATGCGTGTAAACATTCCCGAAAGAAAGACAAGGCGAGCGATAGTGCAAAGACGATTGTCATATGTGCTCTCGCTCTTGCCAACCACTATGAAATAGTGGCAATAAAATATTTTCCTTAATATCTCCTTTATTTGTGGATCAATCGCGATAAGACTTGTAGCAAATTGTTATATTTTGTTACATCACGTGTTATCTTAACAACCATGCGTGTAAGCAAATGCTAATATTAATTTTACGTTAGCCTGTAGCATTCAGCAAAATATAGTTCTGAGTGTGGCCGATGTATGGCGCCACGTGACACAATGTATAGAAACACGAATGGGTGTTACTAACATTTATATATTAGGCCGGCAAAAATCATCTAACTGAACCCTCCACGAGGGTACCGGCTGGCCAATGGACTCTGCACTATCCCGATCGATCGGGTTATGCATAGTCACTTGCTCGACCGAGGTATTGTGGAGTCTAGCTGAGGCGGCGGTCAGGAACTCTCAGTCGGTTAGGAAACTTATCGATTGAGTGTACTGAACGCTACCATGGTTTAGAGGTGCCTGGCGGATAGGCCTAAAACGCTATGGGGTGGTTCCCAAGAATAAAATTAACCAACCCCCCCCCATGGATGGAAGATAAGAATGCAACTCGGGCTGGGATGTCAGCCCAAACGTCAGTGGAAGTCGTGACTGCTACCACCGGCGGGCACGGTGAGGGCAATCCTCTCTTGTTGTCGCCAGCGGTCACTCTGCAGCGGGCGAAAGTCTGCTTCGACGGCAGGAAGGCGTCGATCTGGAGCCAGTGGCCACCAAATCGGAATTCCTGTTCATAACGGACCACGAGCTAGCGCTCGCGCTTGCTCGTATGCCGTTGGAGGACGAGCCACAGAACAGGAGGCACGATGAGGTGACTAAAGCTGACACGGTCGCGCCGGAAAGCAACGTTGAAATGGAGGACCTCCGACGCAAACAGCACTCAGGGTACAAGGCCTCACTCAAGTTCCTTAGGGGACTTGAAGGCCGCAATCCAGAGTCGCTGAACGCGAAGGAGAGGAAGCTAAAGAAAAAGCACGAGTACAACGTGAGACGGTACGAGAAGCTTACCGAGTCTGGTAATACTGAAAACCTCTCGCACAGTACAGTAGTGCAGTCAGCGGAACCGGTGAAGAAGACTTTTCAGCAGGTGACTGAGGCTGTTTCGAAAAGGGAGGCAATACCTTCCAACTCGAAGCCAGCAGCATCACCTACAGGGAAGTCCAACTCCCGGAAAGACCCTTCCAAAGCTGCGCCGACCACACCCCCCAAAAAGGGGAGAACGGAAGGCAAAAATAGCAGCAAAACCTCTGTCACTAAGCGGCAGAGGTCGGACGACTCGGCAAAAGCTTCAGAGAGCAAGCGGATGTGTCCAGAAGGAATTCTGGCCAGCTTAAGCTCGAAGCCAGAGCTTCAGGTGGCCATTATCGACAGAAGCGACCCGGAAGGGAAACTCACTGCTGGTAATTGGCTCACCTTAGAGAAGTCCATTAACCAGGCCCATGTTCCGACCAGAGAATCCGTTCCTGGCCGAGTTCGATGGCATCGAGTGGTATAAGGGCGCTAAGGCAGTGGCTTGTGCCAACGAGGAATCCTTGCGGTTTCTCAAAGACACAATCCAAAGCTTTGGTGAACTTTGGCCTGGTGCGAAGATTGACGTCGTTCCCACGGATCTCGTCCCTTAGCGAACAAGCATTAAGGTTTGGATCCCACCTCTGATAATGGAGGATCGAACCATCCTTAACATGATCAAGCGCCAGAACGAGGACTGCGTCACCGGGGACTGGACGATCAAGAGAGGACTGGCCCGCGACAAGGGAAACGGCAAGGATCTCTGGATCAGCATTGGTGCAGAGTCCAGGAGCCAAATCCTGAAGAAGCAAGGCCAGTTGGAGCTGGGTCTAGGATGCATCAGAGCATACATCCCTGGACCAGACGGAAAGGATGCTAGGTCAGCCGGAAAATCTTAGGGTGGTGCAGATCAATCTGCATCATTCTGGGGTTCCCTCGGTTGACCTACTACGGTTCATGGACAGGGAGAGGGTAGACGTGGCTCTCATCCAGGAACCCTGGATCGTGAGTGAGAGGGTCTGTGGATTGGGTTCTCGCGAATACCATCTCCTTGTCCCAAGAACCGTGGGTAAGTCTAGAACCTGTATCGTGGTAAGAGCTGGACTTAATGTTCTTTTCTCCCCTTGTTACAGCAGCGAAGACCTCACGGTGGTACTATGCGAAAGGAGGAACGGGCGTAACCTATACCTGGCATCCGCATATTTACCATACGAGGAACAGGACCCGCCATCGGGAAACATCAGGGCCCTTGTTCAGTACGCGCAGAAGGAGGGCATTGATGTGATACTGGGCTGTGATGCCAACGCTCACCACACGGCGTGGGGAAGTACAGGCATCAACAAGAGAGGGGAGTCGTTGTTCGAACTCGTTCTGTTCACAAATCTTATTGTTTGTAACAGGGGAAACCACCCCACGTTCCGCAATAAGAACCGTGCAGAGGTTATCGATTTAACCCTAGCGACTAACAACGACTCCCTGACAATAGATAACTGGCACGTATCCACGGAGTGTTCTTTCTCTGATCACTATAGAATCGTGTTTGAGATTAAGTGGCCTCGTGCGGAAAAAACGCCATTCAGAAACCCGAGGCGAACGGACTGGGGTAAGTTTGTTAAGTATGTCAGGGAGTCTCTACCGTCACACCCAGTGGGACATATGAGACACCCTGGCACTCTGGAGAAATCGACCCGGACCATAACCGAGGCGCTCTGTAAAGCCTTTCTTGTATCCTGCCCCGTTAGCCGACCTCCAAAGTCCAATCGCAACGCGTGGTGGACACAGGAGCTAGGTCAAGTCAGGAAGGAGACAAGGAGGCTATACAACAAGGCTAAGGCGAGAAATTGTCAGGATGATTGGAGCACCTATCACCTGAGTTTCAAGACCTTTAAAAGACTCTGTAGGAAGGCCAAAAGAGACTCATGGGCTGCTTTCTGCGAGGATCTGAGCAGAACCACTGAAGCGTCCAGATTTCGAAGGCTACTGGCTAAGGACCCAGCTAAACCAGGTCTCCTATGCGACCTGGACGGCAATTTCGCGAGAAACAGTCATGAGTCTTTGGAACTTCTCATGAACACCCACTTCCCGGGTTGCTTGGAAGCGGATGACGGGGGCGGGATCACCGCCTCCACTATCAGTGAAGAGCCTGAGGAGGGAAGAGAAGATAATCTGGGCTATCAAGTCATTTCGACCCTACAAATCTGTAGGACCGGATGGCGTTAGACCGGCTATGTTGCAAGCTGCGTGTCATGACCTCTTGCCATGGTTATTGAGAATCTTCAGAGGATGCCTCTCTATAGGATACATCCCACGTATCTGGAGAGAAGTGAGAGTGGCATTCATTCCCAAAGCAGGAAAGATAAACCACTGCTTAGCGAAGGACTATAGACCAATTAGTCTATCATCGTTTTTATTAAAAACGCTAGAACGACTTCTGGATCTATATCTAAGAACGAAGCTGACTCCTTCAACAATGTCAGGATCGAGTCGATAACGGCAGCACTTGCCAAAATTGGCTCACACCCGATGATCAATCAGTGGCTCAGCAATATGCTCAGCTGCAGAGTGATCAACTCCCAACTTTGCACTTCAAAAATTAGAAAGCTGGCCACGAGGGGGACACCTCAAGGAGGAGTTATATCTCCTCTATTGTGGAATCTAGTTCTCAACGACCTTCTTCTAAAACTGAAAAATAGAGGATGCAGAGTAACGGCCTACGCTGATGACCTGACTTTACTGGTGACTGGCAAGTTCTTGCCAACAATCAGTGAACTGATGGAAAATTCACTCGGCTTTACTCTAAGGTGGGCAGAGCAGAATGGTCTTGGGGCAAACCCACAAAAGACCGAGCTGGTTCTGTTTACAAGAAAGTACAAGAAACCGAGCTTTAGACTTCCTACACTAGGAGGGATACAGCTTAGACTGGCAAAGGAGGCAAAGTACCTAGGAGTAATTCTCGACTCGAAACTCTCTTAGAAGAGAAACTCGGAGGAGAGGATGAAAAAGGCACTGCAAGCCTTCTTTGTGTGTAAGAAGACTTTTGGGAAAAGATGGGGGCTACGACCGAATATTATCCACTGGTTTTATACGGGTGTTGTCAGACCCATACTTACTTATGGAGCATTGGTATGGTGGGAAACGGCATGCACCAAATCTCACCTAAATAAACTCCAAAAAGTGCAAAGACTAGCTTTCTTGGGTGTAACGGGATGTATACGTTCCACTCCCCAAGCAGCACTAGACGTCATATTAGACCTGGAACCAATAGACATCTTCCTGATGTACGCGGCAGCCAGGAGTGCGGTCAGGCTTAGAGCTCTGAACCTCCTTAAGCCAAGTACTGTAGGTCACAGCGCCATTCTACGCTCAATAGAAGGCTATGCTGGGCCATACAAGGAGGACTATTGCGTTCCTGAAAACAAGTGGGAAGACAGGTTCAACACTGTGTTCCCATCACGGACCGATTGGCAGCAAGAAACCCCGCTATGTGGGAACGAGCTGTCAATCTACACGGACGGTTCGAAAACGGATGAAGGCACTGGAGCAGGCGTGTACTCCGCATAGCCAGCTGTGAATCTTTCATACCGTCTTCCGGACTGGTGCAGTGTTTTCCAGGCGGAGATCTACGCTGTCTGGCAGTCGACCAAACTGATATCCACCTTGGAGGAACCTTCAAGGAACATATCTATTTACGTCGACAGTCAGGCAGCCCTTAAGGCTCTGTCCTCAAACACCACCAAGAGCAAACTCATTCGAAACACAGTCACAGCGCTGAACCGCTGTCACCATTCAATCAGACTTGTCTGGGTACCTGGGCACTCCTGTGTACTAGGAAACGAGAGGGCTGACGAATGTGCAAGGCAAGGATCAGCGCTACCGGCAGGTAGTGCGGTGACTGATGTACAAAGACCTCTTCAGCACGTTCTCTCCGAACTAGCAAGAACGGCGAGGACTGCGGCAGAGGAGCAGTGGAAAATGGCTCAGGGATGCAACATATCCAAAGCACTCTGGCCAGACCGCAACCCAAAGCGATCATCTGAACTCCTACACTTTAGCAAGAACAGGATAAGGGTGTTGATAGGAGTCTTGACGGGTCACTGTCCCATTGGCCGAATGGCATTAAGGTATGGTGTACCATCACAAGACTTCTGTCGTAGCTGCGGAAATGAAGAGGAAGAGGAGAGCATCCAACACCTTCTGTGTGACTGCCCTGCACTTCTTAGAAGGAGAATCCGTTTTCTCGGGGAACCCTTTTTCGAGGAACTGGGCAGTCTTGCAAAACTGCGACTGGAGGATCTGGTACTCTTCCTGGACTCCACTGGTTGGTTCCAAAGGCGAATCCCGCCAAACGGGACCAACTAGGGTTTCCGGAAATAGGATAACCCAAACTCCCTTTCCTACTCCCTTCAACCCTCCAACAATCCTTTTCTACTCCTACAGGTAACGGACATCACAATGGGCCGAATGGCCGCTGTGTGATCTCAAGATTCTGTTGAGCGGTCCGATGAACCTAACCTAACATTTATATTGTTTATTGAGTTGATAGAATTTAAATTTATACAAGCGTACGTGCAGCTTATTTGAATGTGCGGGATGTAAGAGATAGATATGTGTTTCTCATCTTAGATAACTTTTCGATTACAAATCGCTTCGGTATTTAACGCTAGGTGGCAATTTGACTGGGGTTGCCACAGTACTCCCTCTCCAGTGACGACGTCACGATATGCTGAATTGGACTCGTCTCCTCTCGTAGGTTCGTGGCTGGACAGGAAATTCAGGTTGAGCATCCATCTGTTTGTCGTTTCTAACCATAAAGGCAGGCTTTACTCGAATGACAGAGACTGCTACTCCCTTGCCGTTGACTTTTAAGGTGAATACTCGATCATTGTTGCGATGTACGACTTAAAACGGGCCAGAATATGGTGGCTCCAATGGCTGCTTGACGGCATCAGTGCGGATAAATACGTGGGAGCATTCATCTATTTCTTTTAGCCGGAACATTTTTTGATTGCTATGATGCGCAGTTGGAGTCGGACGGATCTTTCGCATCTGGTTACGAAAATCACCCATGAAAACGGCAGGATCCACATTTGCATCGATGTCTTTAAAAAATTTGTTTGGAAAGCGTATTGTCGTTCCGTAGAGCATCTCCGCAGCCGATGATTTTATGTCTTCTTTGATGCAGGTTCGAAGTCCAAGCAATACGACGGGTAGCAGATCTGGCCAAAGAGTGTTTGGGTGACACATCATCGCAGCCTTAAATGTTCTGTGCCATCTTTCGACCATTCCATTTGACTGCGGGTGATAAGCAGTCGTGTGGATGTGTTCACTGTCCATAGGTCGAGCCAGCTCCTTGAACAGGGCGGATTCAAACTGGGTACCTTGGTCAGTTGTTATTGTTTTTGGTGTTCCAAAACGCGCAACCCATTGTGACCAAAAAGCATTAGCCACTGTTTCGGCCGTGGTGTTTGTGAGAGGGATAGCCTCAGGCCAGCGTGTGAATCGGTCTATCATAGTAAGACAGTACCGAAAATGTTGATGAAATGGCATGACAACGATGTCCAGATGAACGTGATTGAATCTGTCGCTGGGCACTGTGATCTTCTCAGGGGTCAAATGATTATGCCGGCTTATTTTGGCACGTTGACATGGAAGGCAGGTCCTGCACCACTCGATGATGTTTTTCCTCATTTCCATCCATACAAATTTCTGTTTAATTTGCTGCAGCGTCGATCTGCCACTCGGATGCGAGAGGCTGTGAAAAAAAGAAAAAACTTTGTTGCGAAGAGCAGTGGGTACGTACGGGCCAACGTAATTCGTTGATACGTCACAATAAAGAGTGACATTGTCATCATAGCGGATTTTTTGCAGCTGAAGCGAAGTTGTTCCTTGTAGTAAATTTGAAAGCTCAGGATCAGCTGCCTGTGCTTCCTCGATTTGCGATAGGCTGACAGATACTGGCATGGTAATTGCACATAGCCTGGAGAATGCGTCCGCGACTACGTTGTCAGATCCTTTCACATGAGTGATTTCGGTCGTAAACTGCGAAATGTAGCCAAGATGACGTAGTTGCCTGGGTGACGCCTTTTCAGGCCGTTGCCTAAAAGCATACACGAGAGGCTTGTGGTCCGTTTTGATGCAAAATATTCGACCCTCGAGGCAGTGTTTAAAATATTTGATTCCTTCATAAATGGAGAGCAGTTCCCGATCGTATGTGCTGTAGTTTTTTTTAGTGTCCGTTAGTTTTTTTGAGAAAAAACCAAGTGGTTGCCAATGACCATTGACCAGCTGTTCTAGAGCTGCTCCCATCGCCACATCAGAAGCATCACATACGAGGGCCAGTTGTGCTTTCGGGGACGGATGTGCTAACAGTACCGCATCTGTGACACTTTGCGTGCATGCATCGTAGGCGGAGATACGATCTGGTGTCCATTCGATCTGGCGATGGTCGTTTTTCTTCACGTTCCTAAGAAGTTCAGAAAGCGGTGCTTGGATATGTGACGCACGGGGCAGGCATCTTCGATAATAGTTGATGATGCCGAGGAATCGTCCGAGTTCGCTGATTGTGGAAGGCCTCGCGTAGTTTTGTATGGCCTCCACTCGCTGACTGGGAGGTCTGATTCCGTGTTCATTGATGACGAAACTCAGAAAATGCACCTCTATCTGGGCCAGTTGGCACTTGCTTACATTGATGCAAAGTCCGTGGCTGCGAAGGATCTCTAAAACGGTACGAAGGTGTTTTTTGTGTTCCTCGGGCGTATTTGACATTATGAGGATATCGTCTATATAGCAGTAAACGAAATCGATGCCGTGGAAAATATTATCAATGAACCTTTGGAAAGTCTGCGTGGCATTCTTTAGACTGAACGGCATGTAGAGAAACTCGACCAAAGGGTGTGCAAACAGCAGTTTTAGGGATGTCACACTCAGCCATTGGAATCTGATAGTACGCTTTCACCAGGTCGAGAGTAGAAAATCTTTTCTTTCCGTGTAGCTGCTCCGAGAAATATTGAATATGAGCTATTGGATAACGGTCTGGTACAGTTATCGCGTTGAGCTTGCGATAGTCCCCGCAGGATCGCCAACCTCCATCCTTCTTGCTCATCATATGCAGCGGGCTTGCCCACTGGCTTTTCGACGGACGACAAATGCCCTCTTTGAGCAAGAAGTTGATCTCTGCTTTTGCTGTTAAGAGTTTCTCACCAGACAATCGGCGCGGGCGATCAGAGACTGGGCTTTCTGTAGTTTCAATGTAGTGTTGTACATCATGTCGATTGCTTGATTTTTGTGCTGGTACAGTGACGTCCACGAATTCCTGCAACAGGCCTTGGAATCTGTGTACACCTTGAATGGTGGACACAGAGTGATGTTTCGCGTCGGAAAAGCAAGCTGGAGTCGATATATTTGTCGTCGCATCGATCAGTTTTTGTTCCTTGACGTCGACGAGGAGATGGAAATGAGACAGAAAATCTGCTCCTATTATAGCTATTTCGGTGTCAGCTACTATAAAAGGCCAGGTGAGAGAGCGCCGGAGTCCAAAGTTTACGTCAACAAGCATGCTTCCGTATGTATGGATGACTGTTCCGTTTGCTGCATACAATAATAGGTTGGTCTGTTTGGTGTTCCGCTTCGCCCGTGAGCTGGGAATAACATAGACCACAGAGCCCGAGTCGATGAGGAATCTGTGATGGGAGTTGGTGTCGATGATGTGAAGACGGACTTCAGATAAACTTATTGGCTGGTCGGAATTTTTGCTGTCGTTGGTTTTGCTGCCACCCTCCAGCGTTAAAGGCGACAGCGGCATTATTTTAAAAGATGCGCCAGAGAGCAAGGAGACCTGCAGTTGCGAGCTTCATTGCCGTAGCGGCGATGGTAATAGCAAAGTTCTGTTTGTTGGTCGCCAGTTTGCTGCGATTGACCATCAGTTTTAGTGGAAGATTGGGATCGTTGTTGTGATCTGGATCGATGCTGGGATGATCCACGAGTTCGGCTCCTGGAACGATTAGCTGATTTCATTCGCTTCAGTTCACTTTGGATTGAATCGACCTTTATAGTAAGCAGACGTAGGGATTCGGAGATGTCCTTGCTTGATTCCGTCGGAGCCATCGCATTCACTGAAGTGTTTGCGGTTATGTCGTTTGGAGCGATGGCGAAGGTGCTAGCGGAGCCCATGGTTTCAAGCATTTTGTCTGCGATTTTGGCCAGTTTTTCCAAGTCGTTCTCCTCCCAGATGGTCAGAATTGGACGAACATTCTGGGGCATCTCAGCAAGAAAAAGTGTCCGGATCATTGGCTCGCTCCTGGATTCAGAAGCAAGCCGACGCATATGAGCCAGAATTTGGGAGGGCTTCCGGCCAGAGGTTCCTCCACATTGCAGCAAACGGCAAAGCTTTGACTCTGCAGACTCTGCGAACTTTTCGAGCAAACGGGCCTTCAGCGTGTCAAATTTGTTTGAGTCTGGCGGATGAGTGACTAAATCCTTCACGGCCGAAACAAAATCCGGATCCAAGTTCCTGGTGATGTGGTCAAACTTGTCGTCGTCGTCGTTGACGCCGTGGAAACGAAATGACCGTTCCACCTGAGGAACGGGGGATTGTTGCTGTTGAACTTTGGCAGGCACATTGTTGCAAGGGCCGTGTGTCCAGTATTCGCCGTTTGTCCAGCAGATGAATTGACTTGCAGCGCCACAACTTGGTTTTGGAGATCTCGAATCATGTCGAGCAGTTGTTGTTGTTCGTTCGGCATGTTTTAGTTTCTCCCGAAAATTTGATTTCCAGGAACTAGAGACCGCAAGTTGTAGCGAGGTTCGCCGGACATAAACTGCCGTTGTATTAGTGGCGTCGCTTTTTTATGTGTGTGTCGATTCTGTAGAAAGTTCGATTGTTTACGTGTATATGTAAAACTCAGCTCACGTACATTTTCTTAATTTCGCAAAAATTGGCTAAATTAAGTTCGTTTTTGGTAGAACTGAACTCTATTCACGTCGGGGTCAACACTATAGAAACACGAATGGGTGTTACTAGCATTTATATTGTTTATTGAGTTGATAAAATTTAAATTTACACAAGCGTACGTGCAGCCTTTTTGAATGTGCGGGATGTAAGAGATAGAGATGTGTTTCTCATCTTAGACAACTTTTCGATTACATGTCGCTTCGGTATTTAACGCTATGTGGCACTTTGACTGGGGTTGCCACAAATGTATAGAAACACGAATGGTTGTTACTAATATTTATAATGTTTATTGAGATGAAAGAAATTAGATATACACAAGCGTACGTGCAGCTTATTTGAATGTGCGGAATGTGAGAAATAGAGATGTGTTTTCATCTTAGATGATATCGTTTCGGTATTTAACGCTAGGTGGCACTTTGACTGGGGTTGCCACAGTACTCCCTCTCCAGTGACGACGTCACGATATGCTGAATTGGACTCGTCTCCTCTCGTAGGTTCGTGGCTGGACAGGAAATTCAGGTTGAGCATCCATCTGTTTGTCGTTTCTAACCATAAAGGCAGGCTTTACTCGAATGACAGAGACTGCTACTCCCTTGCCGTTGACTTTTAAGGTGAATACTCGATCATTGTTGCGATGTACGACTTAAAACGGGCCAGAATATGGTGGCTCCAATGGCTGCTTGACGGCATCAGTGCGGATAAATACGTGGGAGCATTCATCTATTTCTTTTAGCCGGAACATTTTTTGATTGCTATGATGCGCAGTTGGAGTCGGACGGATCTTTCGCATCTGGTTACGAAAATCACCCATGAAAACGGCAGGATCCACATTTGCATCGATGTCTTTAAAAAATTTGTTTGGAAAGCGTATTGTCGTTCCGTAGAGCATCTCCGCAGCCGATGATTTTATGTCTTCTTTGATGCAGGTTCGAAGTCCAAGCAATACGACGGGTAGCAGATCTGGCCAAAGAGTGTTTGGGTGACACATCATCGCAGCCTTAAATGTTCTGTGCCATCTTTCGACCATTCCATTTGACTGCGGGTGATAAGCAGTCGTGTGGATGTGTTCACTGTCCATAGGTCGAGCCAGCTCCTTGAACAGGGCGGATTCAAACTGGGTACCTTGGTCAGTTGTTATTGTTTTTGGTGTTCCAAAACGCGCAACCCATTGTGACCAAAAAGCATTAGCCACTGTTTCGGCCGTGGTGTTTGTGAGAGGGATAGCCTCAGGCCAGCGTGTGAATCGGTCTATCATAGTAAGACAGTACCGAAAATGTTGATGAAATGGCATGACAACGATGTCCAGATGAACGTGATTGAATCTGTCGCTGGGCACTGTGATCTTCTCAGGGGTCAAATGATTATGCCGGCTTATTTTGGCACGTTGACATGGAAGGCAGGTCCTGCACCACTCGATGATGTTTTTCCTCATTTCCATCCATACAAATTTCTGTTTAATTTGCTGCAGCGTCGATCTGCCACTCGGATGCGAGAGGCTGTGAAAAAAAGAAAAAACTTTGTTGCGAAGAGCAGTGGGTACGTACGGGCCAACGTAATTCGTTGATACGTCACAATAAAGAGTGACATTGTCATCATAGCGGATTTTTTGCAGCTGAAGCGAAGTTGTTCCTTGTAGTAAATTTGAAAGCTCAGGATCAGCTGCCTGTGCTTCCTCGATTTGCGATAGGCTGACAGATACTGGCATGGTAATTGCACATAGCCTGGAGAATGCGTCCGCGACTACGTTGTCAGATCCTTTCACATGAGTGATTTCGGTCGTAAACTGCGAAATGTAGCCAAGATGACGTAGTTGCCTGGGTGACGCCTTTTCAGGCCGTTGCCTAAAAGCATACACGAGAGGCTTGTGGTCCGTTTTGATGCAAAATATTCGACCCTCGAGGCAGTGTTTAAAATATTTGATTCCTTCATAAATGGAGAGCAGTTCCCGATCGTATGTGCTGTAGTTTTTTTTAGTGTCCGTTAGTTTTTTTGAGAAAAAACCAAGTGGTTGCCAATGACCATTGACCAGCTGTTCTAGAGCTGCTCCCATCGCCACATCAGAAGCATCACATACGAGGGCCAGTTGTGCTTTCGGGGACGGATGTGCTAACAGTACCGCATCTGTGACACTTTGCGTGCATGCATCGTAGGCGGAGATACGATCTGGTGTCCATTCGATCTGGCGATGGTCGTTTTTCTTCACGTTCCTAAGAAGTTCAGAAAGCGGTGCTTGGATATGTGACGCACGGGGCAGGCATCTTCGATAATAGTTGATGATGCCGAGGAATCGTCCGAGTTCGCTGATTGTGGAAGGCCTCGCGTAGTTTTGTATGGCCTCCACTCGCTGACTGGGAGGTCTGATTCCGTGTTCATTGATGACGAAACTCAGAAAATGCACCTCTATCTGGGCCAGTTGGCACTTGCTTACATTGATGCAAAGTCCGTGGCTGCGAAGGATCTCTAAAACGGTACGAAGGTGTTTTTTGTGTTCCTCGGGCGTATTTGACATTATGAGGATATCGTCTATATAGCAGTAAACGAAATCGATGCCGTGGAAAATATTATCAATGAACCTTTGGAAAGTCTGCGTGGCATTCTTTAGACTGAACGGCATGTAGAGAAACTCGACCAAAGGGTGTGCAAACAGCAGTTTTAGGGATGTCACACTCAGCCATTGGAATCTGATAGTACGCTTTCACCAGGTCGAGAGTAGAAAATCTTTTCTTTCCGTGTAGCTGCTCCGAGAAATATTGAATATGAGCTATTGGATAACGGTCTGGTACAGTTATCGCGTTGAGCTTGCGATAGTCCCCGCAGGATCGCCAACCTCCATCCTTCTTGCTCATCATATGCAGCGGGCTTGCCCACTGGCTTTTCGACGGACGACAAATGCCCTCTTTGAGCAAGAAGTTGATCTCTGCTTTTGCTGTTAAGAGTTTCTCACCAGACAATCGGCGCGGGCGATCAGAGACTGGGCTTTCTGTAGTTTCAATGTAGTGTTGTACATCATGTCGATTGCTTGATTTTTGTGCTGGTACAGTGACGTCCACGAATTCCTGCAACAGGCCTTGGAATCTGTGTACACCTTGAATGGTGGACACAGAGTGATGTTTCGCGTCGGAAAAGCAAGCTGGAGTCGATATATTTGTCGTCGCATCGATCAGTTTTTGTTCCTTGACGTCGACGAGGAGATGGAAATGAGACAGAAAATCTGCTCCTATTATAGCTATTTCGGTGTCAGCTACTATAAAAGGCCAGGTGAGAGAGCGCCGGAGTCCAAAGTTTACGTCAACAAGCATGCTTCCGTATGTATGGATGACTGTTCCGTTTGCTGCATACAATAATAGGTTGGTCTGTTTGGTGTTCCGCTTCGCCCGTGAGCTGGGAATAACATAGACCACAGAGCCCGAGTCGATGAGGAATCTGTGATGGGAGTTGGTGTCGATGATGTGAAGACGGACTTCAGATAAACTTATTGGCTGGTCGGAATTTTTGCTGTCGTTGGTTTTGCTGCCACCCTCCAGCGTTAAAGGCGACAGCGGCATTATTTTAAAAGATGCGCCAGAGAGCAAGGAGACCTGCAGTTGCGAGCTTCATTGCCGTAGCGGCGATGGTAATAGCAAAGTTCTGTTTGTTGGTCGCCAGTTTGCTGCGATTGACCATCAGTTTTAGTGGAAGATTGGGATCGTTGTTGTGATCTGGATCGATGCTGGGATGATCCACGAGTTCGGCTCCTGGAACGATTAGCTGATTTCATTCGCTTCAGTTCACTTTGGATTGAATCGACCTTTATAGTAAGCAGACGTAGGGATTCGGAGATGTCCTTGCTTGATTCCGTCGGAGCCATCGCATTCACTGAAGTGTTTGCGGTTATGTCGTTTGGAGCGATGGCGAAGGTGCTAGCGGAGCCCATGGTTTCAAGCATTTTGTCTGCGATTTTGGCCAGTTTTTCCAAGTCGTTCTCCTCCCAGATGGTCAGAATTGGACGAACATTCTGGGGCATCTCAGCAAGAAAAAGTGTCCGGATCATTGGCTCGCTCCTGGATTCAGAAGCAAGCCGACGCATATGAGCCAGAATTTGGGAGGGCTTCCGGCCAGAGGTTCCTCCACATTGCAGCAAACGGCAAAGCTTTGACTCTGCAGACTCTGCGAACTTTTCGAGCAAACGGGCCTTCAGCGTGTCAAATTTGTTTGAGTCTGGCGGATGAGTGACTAAATCCTTCACGGCCGAAACAAAATCCGGATCCAAGTTCCTGGTGATGTGGTCAAACTTGTCGTCGTCGTCGTTGACGCCGTGGAAACGAAATGACCGTTCCACCTGAGGAACGGGGGATTGTTGCTGTTGAACTTTGGCAGGCACATTGTTGCAAGGGCCGTGTGTCCAGTATTCGCCGTTTGTCCAGCAGATGAATTGACTTGCAGCGCCACAACTTGGTTTTGGAGATCTCGAATCATGTCGAGCAGTTGTTGTTGTTCGTTCGGCATGTTTTAGTTTCTCCCGAAAATTTGATTTCCAGGAACTAGAGACCGCAAGTTGTAGCGAGGTTCGCCGGACATAAACTGCCGTTGTATTAGTGGCGTCGCTTTTTTATGTGTGTGTCGATTCTGTAGAAAGTTCGATTGTTTACGTGTATATGTAAAACTCAGCTCACGTACATTTTCTTAATTTCGCAAAAATTGGCTAAATTAAGTTCGTTTTTGGTAGAACTGAACTCTATTCACGTCGGGGTCAACACTATAGAAACACGAATGGGTGTTACTAGCATTTATATTGTTTATTGAGTTGATAAAATTTAAATTTACACAAGCGTACGTGCAGCCTTTTTGAATGTGCGGGATGTAAGAGATAGAGATGTGTTTCTCATCTTAGACAACTTTTCGATTACATGTCGCTTCGGTATTTAACGCTATGTGGCACTTTGACTGGGGTTGCCACAAATGTATAGAAACACGAATGGTTGTTACTAATATTTATAATGTTTATTGAGATGAAAGAAATTAGATATACACAAGCGTACGTGCAGCTTATTTGAATGTGCGGAATGTGAGAAATAGAGATGTGTTTTCATCTTAGATGATATCGTTTCGGTATTTAACGCTAGGTGGCACTTTGACTGGGGTTGCCACAGTACTCCCTCTCCAGTGACGACGTCACGATATGCTGAATTGGACTCGTCTCCTCTCGTAGGTTCGTGGCTGGACAGGAAATTCAGGTTGAGCATCCATCTGTTTGTCGTTTCTAACCATAAAGGCAGGCTTTACTCGAATGACAGAGACTGCTACTCCCTTGCCGTTGACTTTTAAGGTGAATACTCGATCATTGTTGCGATGTACGACTTAAAACGGGCCAGAATATGGTGGCTCCAATGGCTGCTTGACGGCATCAGTGCGGATAAATACGTGGGAGCATTCATCTATTTCTTTTAGCCGGAACATTTTTTGATTGCTATGATGCGCAGTTGGAGTCGGACGGATCTTTCGCATCTGGTTACGAAAATCACCCATGAAAACGGCAGGATCCACATTTGCATCGATGTCTTTAAAAAATTTGTTTGGAAAGCGTATTGTCGTTCCGTAGAGCATCTCCGCAGCCGATGATTTTATGTCTTCTTTGATGCAGGTTCGAAGTCCAAGCAATACGACGGGTAGCAGATCTGGCCAAAGAGTGTTTGGGTGATACATCATCGCAGCCTTAAATGTTCTGTGCCATCTTTCGACCATTCCATTTGACTGCGGGTGATAAGCAGTCGTGTGGATGTGTTCACTGTCCATAGGTCGAGCCAGCTCCTTGAACAGGGCGGATTCAAACTGGGTACCTTGGTCAGTTGTTATTGTTTTTGGTGTTCCAAAACGCGCAACCCATTGTGACCAAAAAGCATTAGCCACTGTTTCGGCCGTGGTGTTTGTGAAAGGGATAGCCTCAGGTCTAGCGAGTGAATCGGTCTATCATAGTGAGACAGTACCGAAAATTTTGATGAAATGGCATGACAACGATGACCAGATGAACGTGGTTGAATCTATCGTTGGGCACTGTGATCTTCTCAGGGGTCAAATGACTATGCCGGCTTAATTTGGCACGTTGACATGGAAGGCAGGTCCTGCACCACTCGTTGATGTTATTCCTCATTTCCGGCCATACAAATTTCTGTTTAATTTGCTGCAGCGTCGATCTGCCGCTCGGATGCGAGAGGCTGTGAAAAAAAAGAAAACTTTGTTGCGAAGCGCAGTGGGTACGTACGGGCGAACGTAATTCGTTGATACGTCACAATAAAGGGTGACATTGTCATCATAGCGGATTTTTCGCAGCTGAAGCGAAGTTGTTCCTTGTAGTAAATTTGAAAGCTCAGGATCAGCTGCCTGTGCTTCCTCGATTTGCGATAGGCTGACAGATACTGGCATGGTAATTGCACATAGCCTGGAGAATGCGTCCGCGACTACGTTGTCAGATCCTTTCACATGAGTGATTTCGGTCGTAAACTGCGAAATGTAGCCAAGATGACGTAGTTGCCTGGGTGACGCCTTTTCAGGCCGTTGCCTAAAAGCATACACGAGAGGCTTGTGGTCCGTTTTGATGCAAAATATTCGACCCTCGAGGCAGTGTTTAAAATATTTGATTCCTTCATAAATGGAGAGCAGTTCCCGATCGTATGTGCTGTAGTTTTTTTTAGTGTCCGTTAGTTTTTTTGAGAAAAAACCAAGTGGTTGCCAATGACCATTGACCAGCTGTTCTAGAGCTGCTCCCATCGCCACATCAGAAGCATCACATACGAGGGCCAGTTGTGCTTTCGGGGACGGATGTGCTAACAGTACCGCATCTGTGACACTTTGCGTGCATGCATCGTAGGCGGAGATACGATCTGGTGTCCATTCGATCTGGCGATGGTCGTTTTTCTTCACGTTCCTAAGAAGTTCAGAAAGCGGTGCTTGGATATGTGACGCACGGGGCAGGCATCTTCGATAATAGTTGATGATGCCGAGGAATCGTCCGAGTTCGCTGATTGTGGAAGGCCTCGCGTAGTTTTGTATGGCCTCCACTCGCTGACTGGGAGGTCTGATTCCGTGTTCATTGATGACGAAACTCAGAAAATGCACCTCTATCTGGGCCAGTTGGCACTTGCTTACATTGATGCAAAGTCCGTGGCTGCGAAGGATCTCTAAAACGGTACGAAGGTGTTTTTTGTGTTCCTCGGGCGTATTTGACATTATGAGGATATCGTCTATATAGCAGTAAACGAAATCGATGCCGTGGAAAATATTATCAATGAACCTTTGGAAAGTCTGCGTGGCATTCTTTAGACTGAACGGCATGTAGAGAAACTCGACCAAAGGGTGTGCAAACAGCAGTTTTAGGGATGTCACACTCAGCCATTGGAATCTGATAGTACGCTTTCACCAGGTCGAGAGTAGAAAATCTTTTCTTTCCGTGTAGCTGCTCCGAGAAATATTGAATATGAGCTATTGGATAACGGTCTGGTACAGTTATCGCGTTGAGCTTGCGATAGTCCCCGCAGGATCGCCAACCTCCATCCTTCTTGCTCATCATATGCAGCGGGCTTGCCCACTGGCTTTTCGACGGACGACAAATGCCCTCTTTGAGCAAGAAGTTGATCTCTGCTTTTGCTGTTAAGAGTTTCTCACCAGACAATCGGCGCGGGCGATCAGAGACTGGGCTTTCTGTAGTTTCAATGTAGTGTTGTACATCATGTCGATTGCTTGATTTTTGTGCTGGTACAGTGACGTCCACGAATTCCTGCAACAGGCCTTGGAATCTGTGTACACCTTGAATGGTGGACACAGAGTGATGTTTCGCGTCGGAAAAGCAAGCTGGAGTCGATATATTTGTCGTCGCATCGATCAGTTTTTGTTCCTTGACGTCGACGAGGAGATGGAAATGAGACAGAAAATCTGCTCCTATTATAGCTATTTCGGTGTCAGCTACTATAAAAGGCCAGGTGAGAGAGCGCCGGAGTCCAAAGTTTACGTCAACAAGCATGCTTCCGTATGTATGGATGACTGTTCCGTTTGCTGCATACAATAATAGGTTGGTCTGTTTGGTGTTCCGCTTCGCCCGTGAGCTGGGAATAACATAGACCACAGAGCCCGAGTCGATGAGGAATCTGTGATGGGAGTTGGTGTCGATGATGTGAAGACGGACTTCAGATAAACTTATTGGCTGGTCGGAATTTTTGCTGTCGTTGGTTTTGCTGCCACCCTCCAGCGTTAAAGGCGACAGCGGCATTATTTTAAAAGATGCGCCAGAGAGCAAGGAGACCTGCAGTTGCGAGCTTCATTGCCGTAGCGGCGATGGTAATAGCAAAGTTCTGTTTGTTGGTCGCCAGTTTGCTGCGATTGACCATCAGTTTTAGTGGAAGATTGGGATCGTTGTTGTGATCTGGATCGATGCTGGGATGATCCACGAGTTCGGCTCCTGGAACGATTAGCTGATTTCATTCGCTTCAGTTCACTTTGGATTGAATCGACCTTTGTAGTGAGCAGACGGTGGGATTCAGAGATGTCCTTGTTTGATTCCGTCGGAGCCACCGCATTCACTGAAGTGTTTGCGGTTATGTCGTTTGGAGCGATGGCGAATGTGCTAGCGGAACCCATGGTTTCAAGCATATTGTATACTAATATACTAATATTTATAATGTTTATTGAGTTGAAAGAAATTAGATTTACTCAAGCGTTCGTGCAGCTTATTTGAATGTGCGGGATGTGAGAGATAGAGATGTGTATTCATCTTAGATAACTTTTCGATTACATATCGTTTCGGTATTTAACGCTAGGTGGCACTTTGACTGGGGCTGCCACAAATGTAAGGCGCCACACAGCAGCTGACACCTCAAATCATCAGATTATGATATGCTTTTTCGTTTCGCTTTGGCCAAAAAATGGAATTAAAACAAATTCCTTAATATCTCCCTTATTTATGGGATCGCGATGAAACTTGCAGCAAATTACTCATCGTGAGTTATACTCCAACTATCAGTCATGTTAGGCTGAATTATATTATTATTTGAGGTCTTCTTCTATTTGCGTGGGCGGGGGGTGAGATATCGAATATTGAAAACAAACTTGATCTGTGTATGGTATTCAAGAACCTACATTCCAAAATTTGAAGTCTCTAGATCATATAGTTGCTGAGATCCACGCGTTCATACAGACGGACAGACAGACGGACAGGTGTCAATCGACTCGGCTATTAATACTGATCAAGAATATATATACTTTATAGGGTCGGAGATGCTTCCTTCTGCCTGTTACATACATTCACACAAATTCATTATACCACTTTTGCCCATTTTCAATGGGCACAGGGTATAAGAATCAACTGTCAGCCAACATTGAATTTATGTCATTTCAATTTATATAAGTTAGTTAAAGTGTTGTTCACTTAAGCATTCTAGAAAGATTCGCCCAATAGTTCGTAAAAGTTTGCAAGTTCTATTCCACCAAAGTTTAAAAATAGCCTAATTTTAGTGTATTTTTTAAACTTTTCTTGTATGTATGTAAATGTGCGCAGAATTTTTATTGTTTTTGTTTACTAGATATTAACATACTTTTCAGATGATACCAAAATTGTTTACCTCAGTTGCATAATTTGTCTACAATTCAGTTTCAAAGTTGGTACTTTCGGTAAAAATTTGCACATTGACATCGATAATGGGTCAACTTTAAGAGGCTGTACCGCCCACAATTTACTTTTTAAATTGTAAATCTTTGAAGAATTCTCTATCGGATACATATATTACTTTTTTGATCGTTTTCGACCAAAAGATTTTTGCCACGCGACAAGCCCTCAACGGGCCACTGTGCGCCGCTGCCCACACCGTCTAAACAATGACGAATAATATAATAAAATATAAAATATACTCTTGTTTGGAGTTTCGTTGGCTTCTACCCTCGTCTACGTTGCGGTAGCTTCGCGAATGAAAAAATGTGGTTTTAAATAGGCTTATAAAGAAGGAATGCCTTGAAGGTAGTGTTTTGTGTTCTGTAGGTTGTAGTATGCTAGTAGATAAACTACTTAAATGACTGGTATTATATCACGAGGACAATTCGAAAAAACACTCAGTGACATTGTCTAGTTAAGACTAACGTTGGCGAGTGATTGGTGTAAGGAGTTTGGCCTAAACCTTTACCCTACCAAGACCGCCATCGTCCTCTTCACTACACGGAACAAGTTGCAGAGAATGAGGAAATACGGCTCAAGCTAGGCAATAAAATAAATAGGAGCCACTTTTGAAAGCAAACTTATTTTAGCTCCCATATACTAGAGTTGTATCAAATCGTTCGGATTAAGATCAATTGAACTAACACTAAAGTGAACTAAATCCCTGATTGTAGGTCATTTAGTTCAGTGATTCGAATCCCATTATAGTTCGTTCAGTGACTCGAATTCCATTATAGTTCGTTCAGTGAGTCGAATACCTTTTCGAATCGTTCAGTGACACGAATCCCATTATAGTTCGCTCAGTGACTCGAATCCCTTTACAGATCGTTAAGTGACTCGAATCCCTTTATGGTTTAGGAAGGACTGTCGATTATTATCTTTAAAGCTAGAATTAAGTAAGAAGCAGTTGCTTTTAATAAAATCAAAATGTCATTCATAATAAAATCAATATCATTAAATTGATAATAGCAATAATAAATATTTGCAAAATAAAAAAATGTATTTTGTCAGCCTCATTGCTTAATGCGAAATTAACATAGAAAGATAACAAAACTAAAAATTACAAATTATAATAAATCATGGTTTATATGTTTCATTACTTAGTGCGAAATAGGAACGTTAATTCATATCGTTTACCTGTCAATAAATAGAAGGGATAAAAGGATTTGATTCATTCATCGAACTATAATGGGATTGGAGACACTGATCTATTAGTCACTGAACGAACTATTTGAGTCACTGAACAAATAACGCACTGAACTATATGAAAAATTAGTTCGGTCATCCAAAATTGAACTAATGAACTAAATCTTTCAATTGAGCTACGATGAACAACTCTACCATATACACAATACGATATCGAAGAGCCCTTGAGACTTTTACGCATATCGCAGTAAGGCCGGGAATTCATCAATAAGATATCGAAGGGGTCGGGAAATCATCAATGATAATTAGGTAGCTATACCTAAAGGTTGTAAGGCCCATACTGTTATGGTACCCTCTGGATATCGAAATATCGATAGGCATTAAGCTGTTGCCAGCGGCACCTGGCGCAAGCCAGCGACAACAAGTGGCAACAGCTGGACCAATCAGAGGCTACCAAAACGACTCAAGAGGGCGAGGAGATTTATCCGGAGAGGCCTAACGGATCAGGAGGAAAAAGACGGACGAGAGAAAAGACGGTTAAGGCTGACGTTGGAGTTAGTCCGTTTTCACGTGGCGAGGCAAATGAAAGTGCGGTGGCAGCGTGCCGAAGATTTTTGATTCGGGAGTGAGTGTGGTGGCCATCACAATACCAGCAGTAGTGGCAGCAGACAGCTTCAGCCCCGGCTTCAGCAGCTTCGGCATCAGCATCGGTCAGCGCAGCGTCAGCATCAGCGGCCCGCAGCAGCGTCAGCGGCATCAGCCCAGCTCCAGCAGCAGCGCCAGCAGCCAGTAGCAGCGCCAACAGCATCGGCTAGTGCCTCAGCGGCAGCAGCCACAGGAGCCAGCAACAGCCGCGGCCAGCATCCGTGCCAGCGGCACAACAGCAGCGGCCAGCGCAGCACAAGCGCCAGCGGACGGCTGCAGCAGCACCAACGACAGCAGCGGCCAACCTCAGCACCAGCGGCCAGCATCAGTGCCAGCGGCAGAGTCAGTGCAGCAGCGACGGCAGAGGCAATGCAGCAGCGGCGGCAGAGCCAGTGTTGCAGCGGGCGGCAGCAGTAGCACCAACGGCAGCATCAGAAGCGACAGCAGCACCGACCAGCATCAGAGCCAGTTCAGCAGCAGCGGCAGCACCAGCGCCAACAGCAAGACGCAGCACCAGCGGCAGCGCGGCGCCAGCAGCAGCAGTAAGTCCGGCGGCCAACGGACCCGTTAGCGCTTCCAGTTCCGATGAACTGCCAAGCAGATCAAGTGAGAAACTGAAGTAGCCGATGTAAAGTCCTTACCTGTTTAGTATTGTTATTATGATATTTGTATGTTTTTCCTCATTTGTATAATTAATTTACACTTTTATGTATAATTGCGCACTTATTTTGGTTTTGTGGTGACAAAGTGAGGGAGTTGCCAGACAGGCAAAATAAGAAGTTTCATTGAGTTGTCTACCAAAACTATCGCAAACAAATTATCGAGTAAAATTATCAAATAGTAGAGCTGTCTATACGTGACCTGGACTGTGGTCCGCGAAGGTGGTGTCCATGCCGCTACGTTTGTCGTCCAGTCCGGTCAGCGTCTAGTATCGCTACTATGTCCATAGACCAAAAGCCGAATCGAGCGTCAGGAGTGTGTTGGCAATAACCGACATATACTCATACCTGCCCATATCCATCTCACCCAGTGTAGTTTTAAACTTTTGTTGTTGTTTATTTGCGATACTTTTGTTATAGTGTCACCTCAGTTTTTCTAAGTAAACCAATTATTATTTATTATAATTGAATTTATTAATAGGAGCTGCTTAGATAGTGTTTGTTTGTTTTATTATTGTTTTATAAAATAGTCTTTTTATTTCCGTGATTTAATTAATATTTCGATGCAGTGCAGAAGTGATGCGTCTGCACTCAACAAGATTCAAAAACTAAGAGAAGAGCAAGCAGAATGGGAGCATAGGCATTGCTAAATGCACCGAAAAATAGAGCGAAAAAACAATGAAAGATTGAGTGAGTTTACGTTAATGAGTGATAATTGAGAACAATGCGAGATATGACGTTTTATTAAGCTGAATTGTTGAGAGGCGGCTGCTGCTGCTGCTGCTGCTCCGAACATCCTCCCCCCGTTGAAAGGATTGGGCTTTCAACATCACTGATCGGGAGAACGCACAACTTGTTGATTGCCCGCTTCGTTGTGCCGCTAGAGGTGCGAAGTATCGCCACCCTTGCCACTCCATCGCTGCCAGCAACAAGATCGACCACTCTGGCGAGGGGCCACTTTAACGACGCTGTTGCAGGAGCGTTAGGTACTCTTCTGACCATCTTCTCCAGAAGACTTGCTGATGAAAGCTGACGCGCTGCCATTGATCGAGGCGATCGTAGTTCAACTGTGTCAATTCTGGTTCAGGCGGTGCTGTGAATGGCCTCCCAATGAGGAAATGAGCTGGTGTTAAAACATCAAGATCATTTGGGTTTTCTGAAAGAGATAGAAGAGGCCGAGAGTTGATTACGGCGGCGATCTGGCATACCAAAGTGCGAAGTTCGTCATATCCCAAAAGCGATGCACCAGCGGAACGATACAAGTGGTGTTTGGCTAGCTTAACTGCGGCCTCCCAAAGGCCACTGAAATGGGGCGACCTCGGTGGTATGAACTTCCACTTAATTTGGTCCTCCAGGCATTGTGTGTGAACGGCGTCGTTGTGTGCGGTGCTGAGAAGAAGTCGGCGAAGCTCTTGCAGCTCATTTTTGGCACCAACAAAATTTGTGGCATTATCGGACCAAATGCAGGCAGGCTTTCCTCGAGTGCTAGTGAATCGCTTGAGCGCATGGAGGAACGCGTTTGTTGACAGGTCTTTCACTAATTCCAAGTGAACTGCTTTGGTCTTAAAACAAATAAATACGCTTATGTAGCACTTGATAGGCTGTCTGTTTCGGACTTCTGACTTGTAGAGGAAGGGCCCACAATAGTCTACTCCAGAAACGTAAAACGCTGGTGCCATTCTAACGCGATCCTTGGGAAAGTCTCCCATTAGATGCTCAGCAAGCCTCGGTCTTACTCTGAAGCATCTGATACACTTTCTGAGGACACGAGCTACACTTTTCATGCCGCCTACCGGCCAAAATTGAAGCCTAATAGCAGCTAGCAATGCCTGCGGCCCTGCGTGCAATAGCTTCTCATGAAAGTCCATGATGACTGCAGCTGTAAGTGGATGATTTTTGGGAAGTACGATGGGATGACGATATGCAAATCCAAGCAAAGAATGCTTGAGACGGCCGCCAACTCGAATCAGGCCGAATTCATCCAGGAACGGTGCCAAAGATGCAATGTCACTTGAAGCTGTAACAACCTTATTCGACCGCAAGGCCTTGTACTCTTGCCATAGAGTTTCCTTTTGAATGAGCCGGATTAACAGATGCGTTCCACGTTGAATATGATCTGCAGTGTCCTGCGACTTCGACGACGAGATAAATTTGCTTACATAGCCAAATATGCGTTGCATTTTCTTGAAGGAGTTGATGTATTTGAAATTGGAGACGCTGCCAAATGCGCTTGAGATGAGTGCCGCTTTACGAACTTCTGGCAATGATCGAGAGGGCAGGCAGGATTCAGGCCAATCTGTCCTTGGTCCTTTTAGAAAACTTGGTCCCGACGCCCACATTGCCGACCGTTGTAGCTCACTTGGGGAAGCGCCTCTTGACAGTATGTCTGCTGGGTTCATGGCTGTTGGAACGTAGTGCCAATGCATTCCAAAAGTGAGTTGTTGTATGGCAGCCACGCGATTTGCGACGAATATGTTGAACTTCGAGGGCTCATCCTTGAGTCAGGACAGCACGACAGACGAGTCCGACCAACAATGAAACTCACAT
The DNA here is from genome assembly GCA_958299025.2 of Drosophila histrio. Taxonomy (NCBI): domain Eukaryota; kingdom Metazoa; phylum Arthropoda; class Insecta; order Diptera; family Drosophilidae; genus Drosophila; species Drosophila histrio. The sequence goes on from OY282582.1 coordinate 7,101,591, forward strand.
TGAAATATGTTCATTTTTTCAATGTCGCTTACCAGATGAGCCAGAAGATATGCTGCACAAAGCTCGAGCTTCGGCACGGTTAAAGTCTTCAACGGAGCCACACGTGCCTTGGAGCAGAGCAGATTGACTTGCAGTTGTCCATTCTTGGATGACCGTACGTATACGCAGGATCCATATGCCTCAATGCTGGCGTCACAAAATGCATGAATTTCAAACGATGCGTCAGGTTGCAGAACATAGCGAGGAAATGCTGAAAGCTGAACGTTGAAAATATCATAACATAAGGTAATCCATGCGGACTCGAGAGCGGCTGGGAGACTCTCATCCCAATGCAGCTTCTCTCGCCATATGGCTTGCAACTAAATCTTCGCACGCGTTAGCGTGGGTCCAATGAGACCAAGAGGGTCATAAAATCGCGCTATTGTTGATAGTATAGATCTCTTCGAGTGCCGTTCATGTGTTTGGTGCGGAGTAAAGGCAAAGAGAAAATTGTCCTTGACAGGATCCCAAACAAGTCCTAGAGCCTTAGTTATTCCGCTTCCGTCATTGAACTCCAGCAAGCTCTCACACTCATTGCCAGGGATGCCTTGTAATACATCGGAGCAATTAGAGCACCACTTTCGCAATATAAAATTTCCCTTGCCGAGAAGCTCTGTTGCTTGTCGTCTAATGTCATTTACTTCCTGCACAGTGCTGCCTCCGGTGATCATGTCGTCCACATAGAAATCGCGGAGCACAATCTGAGATCCAAGAGGATACGCTGCGGCTTCGTCCGTGGCCAGCTGATGCATCGTACGAATCGATAGGAAGGCTGCAGGCTTGGTGCCATACGTGACGGTATCCAGTTTGTAAACTTGAATGGCCTTGATCGGCACATTCACGCCACAAAATGCACTGGTAGTAGCTATCTGCAGGAGCAATGCGTACGCATCGGTACATCTTACAGATGTCACCTGTGAGAGCTATAGCGAATGTTCGAAAACGAATTAGAATGTTAAACAGCTTTGGCTGAATAGTTGGCCCAGCCATGAGAACGTCATTGAGAGAGACGCCTACACTAGTTTTTGCAGAGCCATCGAAAACTACCCGCAATTTGGTTGTGGAGCTGTCTTCTTTAATGACGCAGTGATGCGGAAGAAAATACTTGCATTCCTTAACGGTGGGCTCATCGACGAGGGACATGTGTCCGAGGTCACAATATTCCTTAATGAATGCCGAATATTTTCTCTTCAGATCTGGGGACCGTTGAAGTTTTCGTTCCAGATTTGCAAAGCGACGAAGAGCTTGTGGAAATGATTCGCCTAGATGCGTTGATCCTTCCTTGAATGGCAGACGGACAGAGTACTCACCAGAGGGCAGACGAGAAAAATGTTGCTTATAATGCTCCTCGCAAATGAGATCCTCCTGCGATGCCTTCGATATTGGTTCAAATGTATGCCCCACCTCCCAGAAGCGACGTACCAGATCATCTAGAGATGCTCCATGATTGGTGTCATCTGATGCTTTGCTGCGAGCGATAAGAGCCGAGGATTTGTTGGCCAACTGGCCGGTGCCGGATACGATCCAGCCGAGTCGAGTTTTTTGTAGGGTTGGCATCCCAGAAGCCAGCTGTATCTGACCCACGCAAAGCAATTCGAAGAAGATTCCAGCTCCAAGGAGCATGTCGACGCGCTGTGGCAACTGAAATTGTGGGTCAGCAAGCTGAATGTTCGATGGAATGGACCAATTTGCTGTATTTAAAACGAAGCTAGGTTGATCATCAGTTATTGCCTGTGCAATAACAGCTGTAAGATTGGCGGAGAAATCGTTGATCCGTGATTTCAGGTCGACGTTGATCGAGTATCCATCCGTACAGAAATCGGTGTTTCCGATGCCTGAAACAGTGGTGAGAGACCTTGTTTTCCGAATTTGGAGTTGATTTGCAAGTCGTGCCGTTACAAAGTGTAGCCGTGAGCCCGAGTCAAGAAGGGCACGGCATGGAATAAAGGTGCCGGCTCGATTCTTAACAAGAACAACGGCGGTTGCGAGAAGCACAGCATCAGAAGGATCCTGAGCAGCCAGAGTGGTGGTTGATGTAAATGGCGCAGCTACGCTAGTGCTTGGCTAAGAGATCGAGTTGAATCGCTGCGATGACCCAGTTGCAGCATTAGCAGCAGCTGAGGGTGCCGCCATCTGGTCATAATGCAGCAGCGTATGGTGCGCCTGTGGACAATGCCGACAATGGCCAGACTTGCAGGCTCGCAGCATATGGCCTTTCTTCAAACAATTTAAACAAAGCATAAGCTTCTTGGCCTCCTTCTGGCGAAGATGTGGAGACAGATTGGCAAATTGTGGGCATCGATATATTGCATGATCTGATTTGTAGCAAAATGCACATCCTGAAGAAGCAGCCGCTGATGCGACAAGTGACTTGCGATGATGTGAGCCAACTGTCTTGCCATCCTTGACACCTTGACTGCCTAGCGGCTGCGCAGCATGTTCCTCATTCTCAAGCAGGCGACAACGCCTTTCCAAAAACTCAGCCAGCTTTTCCCACGAAGGTATCTCGCTAAGTGGTGAGCACTCTTCCCACCTGGTTTGCGTCGCCTTGTCGAGTTTGCTGAGCAGAAGTTGTACGATGATACAGTCAGCCACTTGCTCCTTAGATCCCAATGCTTGCAGAGCTCGCATATGGAAAATAACAGTGTCTGCTAATTCGCGCAGCTTGCCAACATGCGCTTCCACCTTGCTTAGCCCAAAGATTTCTCTAATATGAGCCTGAAATATAAGACGCTTGTTATCGAATCTCTTTTCAAGGAGTGCTAAAGCAGATCTGTAATTAGCGCCGCTTATCTCTAGCGGACGAATTGTGTCCAACGCTACACCGCTTAGGCAAGAACGAAGATGCTGAAGCTTCTCGATGGGCGTCAAATCGTCTTCTTTGTCAACGACGGTGGTGAACATTGAATAAAAATCATTCCATTCAGTGTACGATCCACTAAACGTTGGAAGCGTCAGCTGTGGCAGCCTTGATCGGGTAGGAACAACAACAAGTGGCGTGCAGTCGCTTCCATTTCCCGGGTGAAATGTGGAGCACGGTATGACGCTGCGCTTGCCAAGCTCCCGCTGCAGGGCTACCTTTACCGATGAGAGAGTTGTGCCGAATACAAGGCACACGTCGCTGCCGATTGAATCCAAATCCAGCTCTTCTAGACACGCATGAGTTGTATCGAAGCTCTCTTTCAGCTCAGCCGTAAGACACAGAAGTTCCTTGAGATCGTATTCGTCCAGGCCAGCCAAATCCTCAGGAGATATTTTCTCCTTTATGCCTTTCAGCCTGTTAACGATTGACTCAGCTTTTCGGCTTAAAAACGTAATTCGTTTTGCCGTTGCTGCACCAGCCTCGCTATGGCTCACTGCAGTCGAATTTTGCGGCGTTGGAGTCATTTTTACACACCAAGGGCGCAAGGCGTATTAAATAACTCAAAACCTGAGCGCAGGTTACAAGCTGTGCGACACCGTAAAAATTATGAAAAAACTGCAGCAAAGAAAACGACCGTAACCTTGATTTTTTAGAACACGCGTCTTTTCTTGCAGCTTCAAGAAAGAAAAAAACGAAGGAAAATCCAAAGGAGAGAAACCGACAACGAAAGCGAAAACGAAAAAGGAGAAAAGAAAATCACGTCGGGGTCACCAATGTTTGCGGCTACTGAGCTTTTTCAGCAGCGATCTTTAGTTTAAAAACGAGATTTTAATGTTTTATTATTGTTTTATAAAATAGTCTTTTTATTTCCGTTGTAAAGTAGTTTCCAGCCGGGGTACAGATCTCAGTCTGTCCGGGTCTAGAATTTACAAGAAATTTGTAAATTTCGCTGGACGCTGGAAGGGGGGGTTGGAAAGATTCACCTAGGTGTTATTAACTACACAAAGATGCCGGGATTACTCGCTCGGCCAACGGGACTTACCCTCGTCGTTCGGGTTGAGAAAGCTAGTATTACTACACAGAAAAATGCCGGGATTACTCGCTCGGCCAACGGGACTTACCCTCGTCGTTCTGATCAGGCGGGTCAGTACTACTGCGCAGAAAAATGCCGGGATTACTCGCTCGGCCAACGGGACTTACCCTCGCTGTTCTGATCAACAGAGTTAGTACTGCCACGCAAAAAAAATGCCGGGATTACTCACTCGGCCAACGGGTTAGTTTCTACTATGCAGGTTAGGTTTACAAGAAAAGAGTTAATTTCAGATTAATTACAACTCTCTTTATTAACACTTGCGTTCTTAAATACCACAATCACAACTATACTACCGCACTTGCCTAGTGGAGCCCTAGCGCTCCGCCTACCCAATACTCACTTGACTCTCCTTTTCCTGCACAGACGCGCCAACTCGCGACGTCTGTCAGTTTTGCCGCTCGATCACAAAGTGCCGTCCTGCACGCGGTCAAGCCACGCGCCAGCCTCGGCTGCACCAAACTCACCACCGTTTCGCAACTCACCTCCGAGCTTTCGCTCTCTTGCTCTCTCGAGAGGTAGAGTTGCAATTTGTTGGCAGAGTTGCACAGCCGATCAACAGCGTACGCTTGACAGTGGGCAACGGCTGTTATGCTCCTATTCTAAGCAAATCTACTCCCTTTTTTTCCTTTGGCTCCTTTGCCACCTAATCCTAAAACTTAAATTAGTCTCTATGAGACGCGCTTCGTGCGCTCTGGCTTCAGTGCCTTAATACCTAATACTTAATACTAAAGATAATAGTCAATATTCAAATTAAATTAGTCTCTATGAGACGCGCTCCGTGCGCTCTGGCTTCAGTGCCTTAATACCTAATACTTACAATAGTAATAATAACAATAATACGTTTGTCTTAACCTAATTCTTAACCTACTATATACATCAATTTACACACTACGGCGCTTTGCGCGCTTTATGCCAGCTGTGGGTCGGCTCGCTGGCGGGCCGCCTCACACCCCCCCCTTTCGTCAGAAGGGTTGCCGTCACGTCCCCGCTGGCGGCTACGGTCACCGTGAAGTGGTCGTCCCCGGTGTTCACCTTAAAACGGGTGCGACGATGCCGTCCCTGGTAGCGCTGGGCTTCCTCCTCGAGAAGGGTGATGGTGGCCTGGGAGAGGATAGTCCCTATGGGGAAAATGCGCCACCCTTGGGGAATCAACGGGTGCAGCGCGGCGAGTGGATCTCGCTGCTCCCCGAAGATACCTTCCATATCCATGTCCCAGGCCTCCAGCAGATCCGTCATGGCGTGGACAAGATCACTTCCGGCGGGGGACACAGTCCTCGGTGTCCCTCGTGCCGACTCCAAGGGTGGTGGAACCTCTGGCTCTTTCCGGTCCTCTCGCATGCGCGCACAGGCCACCGGGACTGCTGCCCGAGTGGTGGCGCCACGATCACTGGCTACCCTCCGTGGGGAAGAGGGTCCCAACGAGCGCTCGCGGGGCGAACGCGGCGCCAGCGACCGTGGCTCCTCCTGTGCCGCTCCTCTGGCCTTCTTGGGCTGGTTCTCCACCCTCTCCTCCGGCGGCAGGCTATTCCCCCCGCTGCGGGGCCTCTTGTGCCGGCGTCGAGTGCGACGGCGATTGGGGCGGCGTTTCCGGGCGGGCTCGTCGACCCCAGGCGACTTCATCCGCTTGGCTAAGGGACGGGCGTTTTGCACCACGCCTGGTCGGTAGCGGATGCTTATCCTCGGGAACACGCTCGCGGGGTCCACCTCGAGTTGCTCGGCCATGAAACGGCGCCGGAACAATGGACCCTCTCCCTCGTCGCTCGACCCCGACTCGCACCACGATCGGTAAGGAGTCGTCTCCGGCTGAAGACGCGTGGCTCCAAAGGCTTTGGCCGGGGATGGCGTCCTTGGCTTTCCCACATCTGAGGTGGCGGGCTCAGCCCCTCCTGCGCCATGAGCCCCCTCGGGCCCATGCCTCCTCGTAGGCTCCGGGATGGTTAGTGACGAGGCGGGTCCCTCCGGCTCATCGACGCTCACCGCTACAGGTCCAGGCTCTACGTTGGCGGGCGTGTCCTTGGGCTCCGCGTGTACCTCCGGGGCCGGGAGAGCGGGCAACGGGGATGGCGTCCTCGGCTCCTCGACGTAAAAGTGGGGATTGGCCGAGCGGGGTGCCTCGATGAAGACGGTCGTCGTATCCGTCGAGCGAATCATTACTACGCCGTCTAGGCGTTCCACCGTGCTCTCCGTGCTCATATAGACCGTGTGCCGAACTTGCGGCGGTGACTCCCCTACCGAATTCGAGGAAGCGCCGCCATCCTCCGATGCGTCGTCCTCAACCGTCGCACCCTCTCGTCGGGGCTGGTAGTACGCCCGGTCCCTCCGTGGGTCCCGCCACTCATACCCCGGGTACGGCTCCGTGGCATCGCTGTCCATCTCCTCCTCTATCTCTGGCTCTCCGTCGCTGCTGATTATAATCGTTTCAGAATCCATCTGTGAACTTAGAATAATTAGACTCTACCCTGAACTCAATCAAAAACTATAGTGCGGCTAACAATCTACGAAATTTCTTATGTTAGTTAAAACTACGTTATGGCTAGTAAGTTAGGTGTTTCTACGAAAGAGAAAGTTGGTTAGTTCGCTGCTGGGCTTGTCGCTTCTGATTCTGCAAAGGTCGGTTCATCTTCCTCGGGGGCTTCATTCTGAAAGAATGGTTTCAACTGCATTATGTTAGCCACCCGTTTTCGGCGTTCGCCTTCTCTCGACAGACGCACGATATTGGGGGATATAAACTTTACGACCTTGTAGGGGCCGTCAAACCTGGGTGCCAGCTTGGCGGCGAATCCGTCCGCGGCGTTTGAAAGATGGTGTTGCCGTAGTAGGACAAGAGATCCTAGTGTCGGCCGCCACTCTCGTCTTCGCAGATTGTAATGACGCCCTTGGTCCTTGGCGGCCCTCTGCAGATTGCTATAGACAATACTGAACACCTCCTTTAACCTGCTCTCTCGTTCTTTCGGCTGAAGGTCACTTGTCCCCGATCCTGGAGTGACCTCGTCGTACAGCGCCGCCGGCAAACGTGGTTCTCTTCCCTGCATCAGGAAAGCGGGACTGAATCCGGTTGAATCTGCCACGCTAGAATTGACCGCTAGCGATATCTCTGGCAGTAGCTCGTCCCACGTGCTCTGATGACCCTCGATGAACTGCGCTATCATGGTTTTCACGGTCCGGTTTGTTCTTTCGGTGGGATTCTCCTGGGGGCAATAGGGCGCCGTATGCTGCAACTCTACTCCCAGCGACTCCATAAATGACCGAAAGGTTCTGCTGGTGAACTGCACTCCGTTGTCGCACACGAACCTTTTAGGGACTCCGAACCTGCTCAGAATCCGTTCCCGAAACGCTGTTTGCAGCGATGCTGCCGTCGCCTTCCTCAGGGGCACCAGTTCCACCCATTTCGAAAATGCGTCGTGGAAAACCAATAACATGGTATTTCCGTGTTTTGAACGTGGGAGGGGTCCAACAAAGTCGGCGCACAATATCGCCATCGGCTCGGCCACCTGCCTCGTTAGCATCTGACCCGCCGGTTTACGTTGCTCGCACTTGAACTTCTGGCACAACTCACAACCCTTCACGTATTTCGCGGCATCCCGGAACATACCTGGCCAGAAATACCTCTGTGCGAGCCTGGTGACCGTCTTCCTTACTCCTTGATGGCCGGCAGTGGGAGCATCGTGGCACTCTCGTAGCACTCTCTGCCTTTGCCCACTGGGAACGCAAAGTTTCCAGGGAATGAAATCCTCGTCGTCTGCCCGGCGTCCTAGATTCCGGTAGAGTTGTCCATTTTCCTCAACGTAATCCGCGAACTTGGCTGGTTCTTTCGCTATCCTGTCCCGCATGTTGGTTATCCACTTGCAGCAGGGCCCCGTCTCTACGGCTTGCTGGCAAGCTTCCAGAGGACACCTTGACAATGCGTCCGCCACCACGTTCAGCTTCCCTCGGCGATAGTGGACATCGAACTGAAACTGTTGTAGCTCAAGCGCCCAACGAGCGACTCGCCCTGTCGGACTTTCTATGGAGTTTAGCCACTTGAGTGCCAGGTGATCGGTTATCACATCGAAGCGATACCCTTCCAGGTAGCATTGTAGCTTCCTGATGGACCACACGATCGCCAGGCACTCTTTCTCCGTGGCTGAATAATTTAACTCCGCTTTTAGAAGTTTCCGACTGGCATACGCTATCACTCGCTCCTCACCGTCCACTGTCTGAGTCAGCACCGCGCCGAGGCCATAATCACTCGCGTCGGTCTGTAAGACGAACTTGGCGGAAAAATCCGGACAAGCGAGAACAGGGGCCGTCGTCAAGCTTTCCTTCAGCTGACGCAGGGCCTCCTCCTGGACCTCTCCCCATGTAAATTTCTTACCTTTCTTCAGCAGCGCTGTCATCGGCTGCACAAGCGTTGCGAAATCCGGCACAAACCGCCTGTACCAGGACGCCATGCCCAGACACTGGTGGAGCTCCTTGCAGTTTGCCGGGGCTTTCAGGTTCCTTATCGCCTCTACTTTCTCCGGGTCGGTACGGATTCCGTCTCCACTGATCACGTGTCCTAGATACACCAGTCTCTTTCGGAAGAAGCTACACTTTTTCCGGTTCAGCTTCAGGTTCGCCGCTCTCAGCCGCCGGAATACTTCCTTCAGGTTGGCCACGTGTTGCTCCTTAGTGGCTCCTATCACGACTATATCGTCTAAGTACGCGAAAGCATGGGGTTCCATCTCTGGTCCAATCACGGTATCCAATGCTCGCTGGAACGTCGCGCACGCCGAATGCAACCCAAACGGCATCACCCGCCATTGGAACAATCCTCTCCCAGGCACGGTGAATGCTGTGCACTCCTTGCTATCCTCCGCCATCGGAATTTGCCAATAACCATGCTTCAAGTCCAACGTCGATATAAACCGAGCGTGGCGCAGCTTCTCCAATATGTGATTGATGCGAGGGACGGGGTAAGCGTCCGGGATGGAATGCGCGTTGAGCTGCCGAAAGTCTATACACATGCGCCAATCCCCAGTCTTCTTCTTGACCAAGACAATAGGAGCGCTATGTGGACTGCGCGACGGCTCAATCGCACCTGCCCGGATCAGCTCGTCGACCTGCTCATCGATCACCTTCTGCATCGCCGGATTCTTAGGATAATACCTCTGCTTGAGAGGTTTATCATCCTTCATCCGAATCTTATGCTCCGCTATATGCGACACTCCCTCCAGATCCTCAAAACGTGCCAGCTCTCTTTCCAAGAACGCTTTCAACTCGGGCTCCAGATCGTTCGGCCATTCCTCCTGTTCCTCTGGGGACCCGCTAGCGTCCTCCTCTCTCCACTCCGCCGTTGCCAACCCGAGTGGGGCCGTCTGCTCGTCAGAGCAAGACTGACTCTCCTCTCCCAGGGCCGGCCCGCCATCATCTGTGCTGGTCAGCACCCCTGCGAACGCCTCCGGATTCTCCTTCACACGACCTGCCGCGGCTATCCGCGCCGCCGGGCTGGGGTGAAGCCTATCCGTAGCTTCCCTCGCTCCCCTTCTTCGCCTTCGTCGAGCAGGCACTCCGCTTTTTGGGTGCGGGAGGCCTTCTATCGATGTTGCATCCGTAGCGGGCGCCTCGGGCTCTACCGACGACGCCGCCACCGTCTCCAAAACCAACTCCGCGTTGCCACATCGCAACGACGCTCCCACCGCGTGCAAATAGTCCATTCCCAGTATCACGGGGTCCAGCATGGATGGCATGATCAGCATTGGCAGATGAACTATCTTTCCTGCCAATCCCACGCCTGTCTCCAACAGCTTACCAACCGCTATCGTGGATCCGTCGGCGAGCCGAATCCGCGTCTGCACCTCTCGAGCCTCTCCTTCGATCTTCCACCTTCGTACGCATTCCTCGGACACAAAGCTCCGTGTGGCCCCGGTGTCAATTGTGGCCGGGATCCTTCGTCCACCAATCTCCACGTTTGCCACGACCCGGCCCCCTTCCACCAACAACGGGCACTCTACTGTCGATTGTCGCTGGCGTCGCCCCGATCCTGACCCGAGGGACGCCACTGCCCGTTTCCCGTAGCCGTGCGCCAGCAACACTCCTGGCTGCTTCGTCCACGTTGTCCGCACTGCCGGCAGAATACAACTCGCGGGTTTTGGCACTCTCGCGCAAAGTGACCTTCTTGCGCGCACCGGTGGCAGACCCGACGGGCATTGAATCCTGACCCACCATCCTGGGTCAACATTCGGTTCGTCGCCTCCAATGGCGACTGTGTCGGCGGCACGCAGTTTCCCCCGGTTGCGCTCGCCACCTGCGCTGCTGCAGGCGGGGAACGGAACGGATTACGAAGCCGTCCGGCGTTCTGCGTTGTCCGTCCGGCCTCCTCATACGCCGGACCGTAGCTGGCCTGATTTCCATGTGTATGACCGGGGCACTCTAATCCTTTCCCAACCACGTTCTCGTACTCCGCGCACATCTGTGTCAGTTGCGCCAGGGTAGAGAACTCATGCCGGCGTACATACAGCTTGTACTCCCGGCCAGCATTCTCGTACACCCGGTGCAATTCCTGTGCCGCACTGTAGCCCGCGTGATGCATCAACTCCCTGATTTCGATGAGGTAGTCTTTGAATCCCTCCCCCTCGCGCTGTCGGCGGGAACGGATCTGGTCCTCAAGGCGTTCGAAATAACGCGGCGGGAGGAAGAATTCCAGGAATCCGCTCCTGAATCCCGCCCAGGAGGCGTTCCTCAATCCACTCGCCCGGAACCAGCGGGCGGCTCTATCAGCGAACACTTCGCTCGCGACTCGGGGCATCTGCTCGAGCTCGATGCCATACGTGATGGCTCGCTCCTCAAGAGCCTCTATAAACCCAAGCGGGTCGGTCTGCCCGCCATACTGCATGCCCCACTTCCGAACTTGCTCCGCGATATTATGTGTCGGCCGGGCCTCGGGTTGACGACGCGTCATTGGCCCACAGGGTCCGCCGCTGGGATTAGCGGGAGTCCGGTCCTCCGCCGAGCCGAGCCCCGCTACCCCTGTCGCCGCTTCCACCCGGACTTCGGGTATAATCCTCGCCCCTGACGCACATAGCTTCCCCGGCGGGAACGTCGCCGGCTCGTACAGCCGTGTGTTCCTCAAGTCCGGTTCGGACTTTTGTCGGGAGCGCTCACCCATGCCAAGCGTGACGCCCACAGGCAGAGACTCCACCATTTTGGCATACCGGGCCTCGTGTTCTGCCAACCGGGCCCACGTTTCCGCCGTATGGCCCCCGTCCTGCACGAACGTAGCCAATCGCTTGCGCAGATCCTCTACGCGGCCCTCACTGGGCAGCCCGAGCGCTTGCGCGACGTCTACCAGCTCTTCTTTGCGGCGCTGGTGAATCCAGCGCACGCCGACTCCCGGATTCTGGCACTCACCTGACTCCATTGCACCTCACGTTTTTACTTTTATTTATTTATTTATTTATTTTATTTTTATTTTTAATTTATTTTATTTTTTTTTCTCCGGTAATACGTGTCTTTCAGACCACGGTGCGCTGTATCGGTGCTCCTCTAGTGGTCCAACGCCAAACCGTGCACTAGCACTGAATAATCACGTTGTTTTAGTGGTTCGTGTATTTGCACTCACGACACCACGACTCTCGGCCCACTGTGCACGAATTTACTGTCCTCGCAGTTGCCCGCTGACAAACTGCTCACTAACACCGAATCGAACTGTTGCTTTATTCGCCTTTTTTTTTTGTTCGCGAAACCACCACACTCGACCCACTGTGCACTGAAGTTACTGTTTTAGCAGTTGCCCGCCGACAACCTGCGCACTAACACTGAACCGAACTGTTTCTCTATTCGTTCATTTGTTTTGTCCACTAAACCACCGCACTCGACCCACTGTGCACTGCAGCTTCCGTTACTTTTCAGCACACACCGGCACAATCGCGCGCTTGCACTCGCCGACGCAAGCGTACGGTACTTTTCGACGCCGACGTCGACTGCGGTCCGTACTTTTTCTCGGCAGAGCCCGCTGCTCTGCTTACTCGAACGAACAACGGCGTTTCGACGCTGCGACGGCACTTTTCGACGCCGTCGTCGACTGCAGCGCGCGCTCTTTTCGTAAGCGTGTGTATGTGAGCGTTCAAACGGGGGTGGGTGCATGCACTGTGCTTATCTCTCTCTTTTTTTTTCTAGGCACGTGCTGCTATGCACAAAGGTGAGGGTGAGGTTAGAGCGGGGTATGACCAACTAGGCGTGCGTTTAAAAAAAACCAAAACCAACAATACTTAGGAGAATCTTTGTTTGGGCATGACCATGGGTTTTTACGCCACTATCACGCCGCGTCCCTTTTAATTCCAGCGTCCCTGCTCGGGCGCCACTTGTAAAGTAGTTTCCAGCCGGGGTACAGATCTCAGTCTGTCCGGGTCTAGAATTTACAAGAAATTTGTAAATTTCGCTGGACGCTGGAAGGGGGGGTTGGAAAGATTCACCTAGGTGTTATTAACTACACAAAGATGCCGGGATTACTCGCTCGGCCAACGGGACTTACCCTCGTCGTTCGGGTTGAGAAAGCTAGTATTACTACACAGAAAAATGCCGGGATTACTCGCTCGGCCAACGGGACTTACCCTCGTCGTTCTGATCAGGCGGGTCAGTACTACTGCGCAGAAAAATGCCGGGATTACTCGCTCGGCCAACGGGACTTACCCTCGCTGTTCTGATCAACAGAGTTAGTACTGCCACGCAAAAAAAATGCCGGGATTACTCACTCGGCCAACGGGTTAGTTTCTACTATGCAGGTTAGGTTTACAAGAAAAGAGTTAATTTCAGATTAATTACAACTCTCTTTATTAACACTTGCGTTCTTAAATACCACAATCACAACTATACTACCGCACTTGCCTAGTGGAGCCCTAGCGCTCCGCCTACCCAATACTCACTTGACTCTCCTTTTCCTGCACAGACGCGCCAACTCGCGACGTCTGTCAGTTTTGCCGCTCGATCACAAAGTGCCGTCCTGCACGCGGTCAAGCCACGCGCCAGCCTCGGCTGCACCAAACTCACCACCGTTTCGCAACTCACCTCCGAGCTTTCGCTCTCTTGCTCTCTCGAGAGGTAGAGTTGCAATTTGTTGGCAGAGTTGCACAGCCGATCAACAGCGTACGCTTGACAGTGGGCAACGGCTGTTAGGCTCCTATTCTAAGCAAATCTACTCCCTTTTTTTCCTTTGGCTCCTTTGCCACCTAATCCTAAAACTTAAATTAGTCTCTATGAGACGCGCTTCGTGCGCTCTGGCTTCAGTGCCTTAATACCTAATACTTAATACTAAAGATAATAGTCAATATTCAAATTAAATTAGTCTCTATGAGACGCGCTCCGTGCGCTCTGGCTTCAGTGCCTTAATACCTAATACTTACAATAGTAATAATAACAATAATACGTTTGTCTTAACCTAATTCTTAACCTACTATATACATCAATTTACACACTACGGCGCTTTGCGCGCTTTATGCCAGCTGTGGGTCGGCTCGCTGGCGGGCCGCCTCACACCGTGATTTAATCAATATTTCGATGCAGTGCAGAAGTGATGCGTCTGCACTCAACAAGATTCAAAAACGAAGAGAAGAGCAAGCAGAATGGGAGCATAGGCATTGCTAAATGCACCGAAAAATAGAGCGAAAAAACAATGAAAGATTGAGTGAGTTTACGTTAATGAGTGATAATTGAGAACAATGCGAGATATGACGTTTTATTAAGCTGAATTGTTGAGAGGCGGCTGCTGCTGCTGCTGCTGCTCCGAACAGATAGTAAAGGCTAATTTTAGGACTATTATTAAATTATTTATAATATTAATATTTATAGGATAAGAGTAAAATAGCCCGTCATTTTCGTAGTGCTTAGTGTAGTTAATGTTGCATGTCTGGCAGTACATAGGAAGTCTCCCCGAGGCGCAGTTGGCGCCAAGTCCGCCATAAATATCGCGCTGTCCCAGGCGCAGGAAACGTATCGCGCGGTGATGGCCACACAGCTGTCGGAATTCCAAATTGGGATCCACCGCGAAATGTTGGATTTCATGCTGGTGATCCAGAAAGTGGTCAGAGGCGGCGGGCAAGTGAACTCGGAAAAAACTAAGCCACAGCAGGTCCCGCCGCCAGTAGCTCCATAACCGTTGCCAGCACCGGAGTCAGCCCCAAATTATCCAGGTCACTCGATTGAGAACAGGGCATTGGAAGCACAACAAGGAGCACAGGCGGAGTGTCAAGGAAGACGGCAAGTGGATGAGAGGAGGGACGAGTCCAGATAGCTCGACAGGTCGCGCGGAGTATGGCCACGTTCGCCGCTGGGGCCTCACGATTGATGTCAGCCCTAAAACGATGCCAGTTAAAGAGTTTGTCTTCCGGGTGGAACATATGCAAAAGGCTTACCAGTTGCCCTGGGCAGAGGTGATCCGCGATTTCCGCCTGCTGGTAGACGGGCGAGCCAAAGACTGGTTCTGGATGCAGTCGAGAACTGGGGAGACGAAGAATTGGGCCAACTTGCGGTATTCGCTGGAACAACATTTCCAGACGCGAAAGACCCGTGACGAGCAGGAACACGAGCTCCGAGAACGATGACAGAGGCCCGGCGAATGCATCGACGAGTACCTAATGGAAATTTTGGCACTACGGTCGAGACTCGAAACCCACTTTTCGGATCATGATTTGATCAAAGCCGTCAAGGTGAACATCAGGGACAGCATCTCGCGCGAGATCTACCCAATGTTTATCACCAGCTGGTGACCAACCGATGGAGTCGACCGCCAGCTGGGACTGCCGCCGATGAGACTGTTCAGAGAACGACACCAGGTCTATGAGGTGTGTAATCCGAAGCCAGAGGATGATCGGCCTGAATCCCCAGTAGAAGCCGTGGAAGCGAAAAAACACTCAGTGACATTGTCTAGTTAAGACTAACATTGGCGAGTGATTGGTGTAAGGAGGTTGGCCTAAACCTTTACCCTACCAAGACCGCCATCGTCCTCTTCACTACACGGAACACTTAAGATCAATTGAACTAACACTAAAGTGAACTAAATCCCTGATTGTAGGTCATTTAGTTCAGTGATTCGAATCCCATTATAGTTCGTTCAGTGACTCGAATTCAGTGAGTCGAATACCTTTTCGAATCGTTCAGTGACACGAATTCCATTATAGTTCGTTCAGTGACTCGAGTCCCTTTACAGATCGTTAAGTGACTCGAATCCCTTTATGGTTTAGGAAGGACTGTCGATTATTATCTTTAAAGCTTGAATTAAGTAAGAAGCAGTTGCTTTTAATAAAATCAAAATGTCATTCATAATAAAATCAATATCATTAAATTGATAATAGCAATAATAAATATTTGCAAAATAAAAAAATGTATTTTGTCAGCCTCATTGCTTAATGCGAAATTAACATAGAAAGATAACAAAACTAAAAATTACAAATTATAATAAATCATGGTTTATATGTTTCATTACTTAGTGCGAAATAGGAACGTTAATTCATATCGTTTACCTGGCAATAAATAGAAGGGATAAAAGGATTTGATTCATTCATCGAACTATAATGGGATTGGAGACACTGATCTATTAGTCACTGAACGAACTATTTGAGTCACTGAACAAATAACGCACTGAACTATATGAAAAATTAGTTCGGTCATCCAAAATTGAACTAATGAACTAAATCTTTCAATTGAGCTACGATGAACAACTCTACCATATACACAATACGATATCGAAGAGCCCTTGAGACTTTTACGCATATCGCAGTAAAGCCGGGAATTCATCAATAAGATATCGAAGGGGTCGGGAAATCATCAATGATAATTAGGTAGCTATACCTAAAGGTTGTAAGGCCCATACTGTTATGGTACCCTCTGGATATCGAAATATCGTTAGGCATTAAGCTGTTGCCAGCGGCACCTGGCGCAAGCTAGCGACAACAAGTGGCAACAGCTGGACCAATCAGAGGCTACCAAAACGACTCAAGAGGGCGAGGAGATTTATCCGGAGAGGCCTAACGGATCAGGAGGAAGAAGACGGACGAGAGAAAAGACGGTTAAGGCTGACGTTGGAGTTAGTCCGTTTTCACATGGCGAGGCAAATGAAAGTGCGGTGGCAGCGTTCCGAAGATTTTTGATTCGGGAGTGAGTGTGGTGGCCATCACAATACCAGCAGCAGTGGCTGCAGACAGCTTCAGCCCCGGCTTCAGCAGCTTCGGCATTAGCATCGGTCAGCGCAGCGTCAGCATCAGCGGCCCGCAGCAGCGTCAGCGGCATCAGCCCACCTCCAGCAGCAGCGCCAGCAGCCAGTAGCAGCGCCAACAGCATCGGCTAGTGCCTCAGCGGCAGCAGCCACAGGAGCCAGCAACAGCCGCGGCCAGCATCCGTGCCAGCGGCACAACAGCAGCGGCCAGCGCAGCACAAGCGCCAGCGGACGGCTGCAGCAGCACCAACGACAGCAGCGGCCAACCTCAGCACCAGCGG
Source organism: Drosophila histrio (assembly GCA_958299025.2). Taxonomy (NCBI): domain Eukaryota; kingdom Metazoa; phylum Arthropoda; class Insecta; order Diptera; family Drosophilidae; genus Drosophila; species Drosophila histrio. The sequence continues at coordinate 7,118,033 of OY282582.1, forward strand.
CCAGCATCAGTGCCAGCGGCAGAGTCAGTGCATCAGCGACGGCAGAGGCAATGCAGCAGCGGCGGCAGAGCCAGTGTTGCAGCGGGCGGCAGCAGTAGCACCAACGGCAGCATCAGAAGCGACAGCAGCACCGACCGGCATCAGAGCCAGTTCAGCAGCAGCTGCAGCACCAGCGTCAACAGCAAGACGCAGCACCAGCGCGGCGCCAGCAGCAGCAGTAAGTCCGGCAGCCAACGGACCCGTTAGCACTTCCAGTTCCGATGACCTGCCAAGCAGATCAAGTGAGAAATTGAAGTAGCCGATGTAAAGTCCTTACCTGTTTAGTATTGTTATTATGATATTTGTATGTTTTTTCCTCATTTGTATAATTAATTTACACTTTTATGTATAATTGCGCACTTATTTTGGTTTTGTGGTGACAAAGTGAGGGAGTTGCCAGACAGGCAAAATAAGAAGTTTCATTGAGTTGTCTACCAAAACTATCGCAAACAAATTATCGAGTAAAATTATCAAATATTCGAATATCGAATTTAAATTAAATATAAAATTAAAATGAAGGAGAAGACTTGTAAATAAAGTAAATTCATAAAGATTGAAATATTAATATGAAGAGTTCTTTGGGGTTAGATGGGTATTGGGTAAGGTTGAGTAACGTTAGGAATTGGGAGTCGGCACAAGCTATCGGGCCGACTATAGAATGGGAGGGCGTCGCAAGGCGTCCTTGCCAGCAATTTTTCCGTGTAGGTATGTTGAAACCGAAGTCCGTGTTAGTTTCCGAAATTAAAAATATAAATAATTGTTACCCAACTCGCGCGATATCGAGGTCGTACTCATCCCTGAGCAATGCTGATGGCTAGCCGGCAAATCGATATATGGCTGCGATCGATAAGTCGGTTCATAACAATACTTACATATAAATCGATAGCCTGGGAAAATAGAGCACAACTAATTACCGTACAAGATCAACTTTAAAAGCTGCAAGCAACGGCCTGTATTTAAGTGACAGGAGCAATACGCACATGTCCGACAACGACCCTCGGTTATTATATTATGAATCTCTAGAAACGTACATTTGCTTAGTTCAAGCTGAAGTTTATATAATAGGGAGGTGTGTAATGATATAAAACGTAATTATCGGTGCAAGGATATCGCAAACGTATCCGATATTTAAGCAGCATTAAATGCGCTTGACATGTTAAAAATATCGTCTAAGAGACGCCTATAAAAGTCGTACTGTGTAGCGACCATAGTTCTCAGACGGTTTAAATGGCTTCTATGCAACAATACAATAATAAGCGATTCGAGCATATAGTTTCCATGGGAAAGAACACGACACTGTTGACTAAAAGGTCACCTAGCTAAACTAGGGATAACTAGTAGGAGAACCTGCAGGACCCTGTATTAGTCCGATAATATACACGACAAAATCAAACCCGCTATCTGTCAGTTGGATTGGATGAAAAATCTTGAGAATAATAATAAATAAATAAAGATTTCAAAACCTTAATTTTCGACCGATGGTTTCTATAACAGCTTAATAACATATTAGTCTATAATCAGAGTATAGAATCCGCAAAGTATTAACTCTGTTTTTGTAAAATGTAATTTCCGCAATTGTGACAAACAAAGAACACTACTTGCCATTATCACAGAGCGTCATAAGCTTTCACAAAGCGTCAAAAGGTTCACAGAAAGTGATCATTGAACAAGCTCGTGAGCGATTGGAAAGTTCCACAAAACAAGCTGACTGTTCAAGCTTCATCCAGCAGCAACAGCCCAATCGCAGACAATGCCACTAGTTCTGCCTCATCTTCAGAATCCATTTCTTTCACCAAAGTATATAATTAATTAAAATACACGCGAACACAAAAAAGGAGTACATTTACCTATTTTAAAAAATTTTTTATCGCGAAAATAAAAATAATCAAATTTTGCGAAAGTTTTTCTCAATGTTTTTTTTTGATAAATCGAGAAACAAAACAAAACAACTTGTCAAAATGTGACGAGAAAACCAACTTGCTAGTTCTGCCCGTCACAGGTAGAATGGGTTCATTTGAGCTACTTCAACTGAAACAGCTGTTCAAATTATTTGGTTCACAAACGTGACACTGGTGTTCACATTGAATGTCACATTTTTGTGACACAAGATTGTAGTGTCACAGATGTTGACGTTAACACTGCTTTGTGACGCTGTGACACTGCTGTGTGACGCTGTGCCACTGCTTTGTGACGCTATGCCACTGCTTTGTGACGCTGTGCCACTGCTTTGTGACGCTGTGCCACTGCTTTGTGAAGCTCTATGACTCAATGTGCCATTTAAAAGCATTAAAGATACCATATTTGAAAAAAGATTCCAGGAAGTTGTTCGGGAAATTGGTGATATCGAAGGTGTGTACAGCTCGGTGCTTCAATAACTTGTATATTTTCATGGTTTTAACCTTAGTAGATGAATTTCGGCCAGACAAAATTGAGCAAGAGATAGATGAAGCTTTGGATGAATTTATTGACGATGTCGTGGAAATCTATTCTTATCGTCGTGGGGATAGCCTTAACGTCCATAAATCCATTTATTGGCGAACCAATATCCTTAGTTCATTCGACAATAGACGATTTACACAAATGCTGCGCGAGTTATATTGATTGAGTTCACAATAAAGAAAAGAATACAACACTCGTAATAATTATATATTTTATTTTGACGTGGTTCGATTCAGGGTTGGGTGTCAACTGAGCTCAGCGCTCTACAAACATATACTTATAACATAATTCTATTAGATGGCTTTGCCACTCTTTGTTTATACTATGGGTTTGTGTGATAGCTAATGTGATCTTTGGTCCAGATATGTTTATGTCAACGTTCTGAGTGGTTAGTGTGATCTTTGGGCCAGCTATGTTTATGTTAATGTGCTGAGCCTATGATGTTTACATTAAAGTAGTTCGGGTTTGCTTACATTAAACTGGATTGCAGACCAGGCCGCATTATTGATAATGGTGATGGTGTTGACAGTTTAGACTTAAGTAGTGGGGGCGACGTAAGTGATGACATTTGCATAACTCCTCCACCGTCAGAGTTTGAATTCTCCTGAATTCTATTTACTTTAATGTGAATCTGTTTTTTTTTTAAGTTTGATATACAAATAAAGTCCAATTATTAATATGATTAATGTAAGTGATATTGCCATTCCATAGCCGACTTTTTTATGAAATTTTAGTTCTGTTATTTCGGTTAAATTTTCAAAATTTTGTATAGTAAAATGCTCTAAATTTAAAGTGTTCTTATATGACTGGTTTAATAAGTTTGTTGGGTAGAAAAATCTATCGTAGAATTCTATTTGTTCATTTGAAAAGGTTTCGGATAATGTATGAATTTGGCAATTTACAAATTGTATTAAGTAATTTCCATTTAGTATAATGTTTCTAGTGTCACAATTTTGATTTAGTTTTTCGTTAACAGCATTTCTTACGATTATTGTTTCATCATCTATTTGTTCTACACTTGATTTGTTATTGTATATAAATTTGCAGTTATTATAGAGAGTACAACTTTTGCTTAATTTTAGTTCTCTTAAAATTACATTTTCCTCATATTTATATGTTTTGTTTTTAATTTCTGTAATAATTAAATTGTCCTGATCGATTTGAATATGATTTTCATTAGGAATTGGAATAATTAATTTGAGGTCTGTTTTTATAAAAGATTTAGGTAGCTTGATTGCCATGACAATTGCATTATTTTTGTATTTTAAAATGCCCATTCTAATCAATTTAATTTTGTAGAAGTCAATTTCAAATTTAATAATTTCTTCTATTGTTAATAATTCGGGTAAAAATATATTGTTTTTGGCTGACGCTATGTTTTCTTGAATGTAATTTATTTTTTCTTCTAAATTTTTTAATTTTTGCATTTGATCATTGAATAAGATTTTCTTTATTGTTTCCTTGTTTTGTTCATTTATTTTTGATGAAAAGATTGATATTACACTTCTATCTTGTACAATTGTATCTGCAAGTTTGTTAATTGTGTCATTGAAATGTGTGTTGATATAAATTTGTTGGTTCAAATTTTTTATTAAATTATGGTTATTTTGATCTATTATGTCTAAATGTTCTATTATGTCCTCCCTGTCTTCATTGTTCATTAACCCAAAAAGCCATTTGTACATTGTACCTACGCCATTTATAAGTCCTCTCATTGTTCTGGTAGATGGGGTAATTGATTTAATTTTAGCTTTAATTAGTTCTAACTCGTCAATAATTAATTCTTTGTCTGCTATTTCAATGTTTCTTATATTATTTTCTATTTTATTGACAATGTGTGTAAGTTGATTTATATCAATAATATGTAAAATAATAACGGTATCATTGACAATTTCTGTTGATTGAATATGTATTGGAACGTATCCTGATATTTCCTGAATTGGTACCACATGTAGTCTAGTCTGTACCATTGACAGTGTCATTAGTGTAATCAATAAAATATTCTGTAAGTGATAAAAAAACTTATTACTAGGTTTGTTAGTATATATGTAGAGAAAAAATGTTATTTACTTTTATTTTTTATTTTATTATTTTTTTTATTTTTTTTTTTTTTACTTATTTATTATTTCAATATTTAATGGTCTCTTAATATTACAAGGGTGCACTTCTTTTAATTTAGTATATCTGAAATAAGGTTCGTCCTTGTGTCTAAGACGTTTATAATTTTTGATTGGGCCTTCTTCCCTTTTGCTTCATAATTTTCCCTGTTGTCATTTATATTATTTATAATTTTTTCTTTATTGTTGGTTATTATAGCTTGGAGTTCTTTTGCATTTTTTTCGTTCTTTGCCTGGTTGGGTGAACATTGAATTGTAGTATGATACCTTTTATTATATGCACCTATGGCAATCTGAATTTTTGTTTCTATTGAAATGTCCACATTTATACTATTAATTATTTCAATCAAAGTTGAATGAAGTCTTTCTATGTCTGCGTTTCCTGTGTGTGAATTTGGTTTTGTCAGATGCAATTCTACATCCTCTTTATTCAAAAAACTTGTTATTTGTTCTGCTCTAAATTCATTGTCCATAATAATTTTCTTAGGTTTACCAAACTTTGTAAATTGATCTATTATGATTTGTAGTTTTGCTCTCCAGTTTCTATCTTTAATGTTATATGCTGCTGCAAATTTAGTGAGTTTGTCTATTATTGTTACGAACGATCTGTTTTTTATATGGAAAATATCTATGTGAATTATTTGATTTTTATCTTGTGGTGTTTCAGTAATGTTAAACTTTGGTTTTAATGGATGTCTGTCGTATTTTATTTCTCTACACTTTCTACAATTTGATATTACCAAATTAATGTGATCTCTCAATTTTGGAAAATATATTTTGTCTTTTAGGGTATAAAATGTTTCGTTCATGCCGCTATGAAGAGATTCTTTAGTATGGTATAATGCTATTTGCTTATGAAGCTGTTCTTCGGTTTCTATTTCTATGGCTCTTTTTGTACATTTCCGAAATTTTATATTTTTTGTGTCTTTAAAGAGGTCGATTATAATGCATTGAACTTTGTAATATACCGAGTCTGGTACTTCTGAATATATTCCAATTGTGCCTTTATTTATGTTATTTTGTAATTTTTGTTCAATTTCAATTGTTTCATCTGCTGGGTTGATTTCTATTATTTTCTTTCCATGATTGTTGATAATACTGTCTTGTGCTGAGTATGTTACAATAATTTGTGTCTTGAATTTGTTTACTATTTCTTCTTGTATATAAAAATCTATTGGTTCGTTTTCATCGGCTGAATGAATGGTGTCTGAAATTTCTAAATTGGATTCATCATTATTGTTTTCGTTTATTAATGGTGCTGTTTCTTGTCTACTCAAAAAATCTGCTACTTTATTGTCTTTTCCTTTTACATATTGAATGTCACAATCAAATTCTTGAAGTTTTAAAATCCATCTTCTGTGTTTGTCTTTTAAATCCTTTCCTTTGTATTTTTTACTTAAGTATTTTATTGGTTGATGATCTGTTATGATTTTAAACTGTGATCCATATAAATAATGTCTGAAGTAATATACTGCATAAACAATGGCTAAGAATTCTTTGTCAGTTGCGCTGTATTGTTTCTCATGTTTATTTAAAGTTCTTGATACAAATGCCACTGGTTGACCTTGTTGTGACAAAATTGCGCCAATAGCAAAATCACTCGCATCTGTTGTAACTGTAAATTGTTTATCAAATTCTGGAAATTTTAATATTGGACGTGAACTTATGAGTGCTTTTAAGTTTTCGAATGAATCAATATATTCTGGGTCATTTCCATTAATTGTGAATTGTAAATATTTGATCATAGGATATGCGATCTTTGAGTAATCTTTAATGAATTTTCTGTAAAATCCTGTCATACCTAAGAACCCTTTAAGTTGTTTTTCTGTTTTCGGGATTGGAATAGCTAAAATATCTTGTATCTTTTTTGGGTTTGGTTGTATGCCGTCTTTTGTAAGTACATGACCTAGAAACTCAGTGTTTTGTTTCATGAATGAACATTTATCTGCCTGAATTTTTAAATTGTGATCTTGAAGTTTTCGAAAAATTTTTTCTAAAGAGTTTTTATGTTCTTCTAAAGTTGTTGAGAATATTAAAATATCATCCAAATATACCACACATATTTTGTTTATGTAATCTCTTAAAATATCGTTCATTAGTCTTTGGAAAGTTGCTGGTGCGTTTTTTAGTCCAAATGGCATTCTAATATATTCGTAAAGTCCCATTGGTGATACGAATGCAGTTTTTTCTATGTCTTCTTTAGCCATCAAAATCTGATGATAGCCTTTTGCCAAATCTAATGTACTGAAATATTGAGCCCTGCCAAGTTTGTCTAATATTGAATCCATAAGGGGTAATGGGTATTTATCTGAGACTGTTATCAATCTATACTTTTGTACTCCAGAATTATCAATTTTCTTTAGTACCATACATATGGGTGAACTATATTTGCTTCTACTTTTGCTGATAATGCCATTTTTTTCCATTTCAATTATTTGCTTTCTGATTTCTTCTTCATATTTTGGAGAACACCTATAAATTTTGGAATTTATTGGTTGGTCCGTTGTAGTTTTTATACTGTGTACAACTGTATTTGTGTTTTTAAGTTGGTCACCTTCCTTGTAATATAACCCTTTAAATTTTTTATTCAATATTTTTATAATTTCGCTTTCTTCTGTATTTAAACTTGTTATATTGAAGTCATCAATTTCACTTACTTCTAGTACGCAAGTTTCTTTAGGAATCTTGGACAAGAATGGAATTTCGAATTTATTAATTAAGTGAATTATTTTTTTATTAAAATCAATATTTTTAACATTTCTTTGAATGAAATCCATGCCCAATAGAAAATCATATGATTTGTCTAGGGGTAAGGCCACCCATTTTGCATGCACTTCTGGTGAATATTGAAATTCAACCGGTGCTTTGGTTTTTACCAAATAATTATTAGTTTTAAAGGTTGTGTTAATAGTATGAATAGTATTTGTGTATTTTTCAATTATTTCGTAAACATTTTGCTGTACTCTATTTGTATTTATTATGCTAATTGTGGATCCAGTGTCCACCAAAAATAAGAATCTGCATCCCTCAATTGTTCCTTCTATTAATATTTTTAATTCATCCAAGGCTGTTGGGTAAAAAAATCATGGGGAATCTCACTTGTTGTGCTCTTATTATCTTCTTCTGCTAAATTGTCTACACTCATTGCGTCTTGAGGATTTTGTGGTTGAACATTATTATTTTGATGAATCTTATTACTTTGATTTCTGTTTGGTTGAGTGTTGTTATAGTTCTGATTTTGGTTATGATTATTATTATTATTATAATGTTGTTGTTGATTGTTATTATACTTTCGGTTCTGTTGCTGATTATAGTTATTATTATGATTTTGTTGTTGATTGTTATTATACTGATTTTGTTCTTGATTGTTATTATAATGGCGTCTTGTGTTCTGGCTTGCTTGCATATTGTTATTTCTAAAATTATTGCTTGCACTTGTTTGTTGATTGTTTTCAATCTTTTGGTCATTCCTATTACCTGATCCATTGTTATCAAAACTTCTTTGAATTAATAATCTTTGATTTAAGTTACCAAAATTTAGGCCAATATATTTACCAATTTCCTCTCTGACTGCTGGTACTGTAGTAAGGGGCATTAATGAAACTGCCATGGAACCTGATGCTAATTCTTTAATTCTTTGTATTAATAAAGCACTTAGTATGTTAACAAGGTTTTCATTATTTTCGAATACTGCAAAATCAGTTATTTCTTCTACAATGTATCTTACTTTGATATCCAGGTCTCTAATGCTGATAACTTTCAAATTGTTGATTTTTCTCGTGAGACCCATCTGGTCCATTCTTGGTCTATAATGATGTCGAAGTTTTTCCTTGCACTGCTCCCATGAAGTTGGTGTGTTAATGTTGAGTACGGTTCGTGCTTGCCCTTGGATTTTTGTATTGAAAATAACACTGAAGACTTGGTCCGCGTCGTCTCCGTATTCCTGCATCACTTGATCCACCGACGCGATGAATCCATGCAGTGTACCCTCTATTCCGGTAAACGTTGGAAGGTATCTGGTTTCTTTTTCGATGTTGTTCCTTTGCCTTGTAAGGGGATTTACAATGGCAAGATCATGTTGTTGCTGGGCAATTATTTGAGTGAGTGCTTGGATGCATCGCTGCATCTCCTCACTTCCGTTTGCCATATTTATTATTATTTCGCAGTTTTAGGTGACACAATTATGACTTAGTCTCTTTTTTATGCCACTTATACTTTTTTATATTGCACTTATATGATTCTGCTTATGCCTTTAGCTGTTTTTGCAAGAAATCACTTTTAGTGTAATTTATTTGTCCGTTTCAGACCGGCTGCGCCAGTTATATTGATTGAGTTCACAATAAAGAAAAGAATACAACACTCGTAATAATTATATATTTTATTTTGACGTGGTTCGATTCAGGGTTGGGTGTCAACTGAGCTCAGCGCTCTACAAACACATACTTATAATATAATTCTATTAGATGGCTTTGCCACTCTTTGTTTATACTATGGGTTTGTATTGGTGTGTGATAGCTAATGTGATCTTTGGTCCAGATATGTTTATGTCAACGTTCTGAGTGGTTAGTGTGATCTTTGGGCCAGCTATGTTTATGTTAATGTGCTGAGCCTATGATGTTTACATTAAAGTAGTTCGGGTTTGCTTACATTAAACTGGATTGCAGACCAGGCCGCATTATTGATAATGGTGAGGGTGTTGACAGTTTAGACTTAAGTAGTGGGGACGATGTAAGTGATGACATTTGCATAACTCGCGTGACGCGAATCCAATTTGTCAAATTGATAACTTTGATTAAAGAGGATGCAGTTTTCGCGACGGCAACTGCCTACAAGCAAGTTCCAATAGATTTGCACCTTGCAATTGCGCCGTAAAAGCAGTGGGCCAGTCGGAAAGATATGCACAGCCATTGGAGTTGGTGATGGGGGAATATTTCGCAAAATCACTGAAAAAGTATTTAGAGCAATTTTGCGGATGATGCCAAGATACATTTATTGGCATAATGCAGTGGAACGTCTACAGATTTTGGAACACTCACACTGTGTGGGATACATAGATGGCAGCAAAAAAAAGATTTTCGAAAAGCCGGCTAAGAATCATGAAAGCTATTTTTCTCGCCAGCGCATCTATTCTGTCAAGCTGCAAGTCGTTTGTGACCACAAGCTACGCATACGAGATACCGTAGTAGGAAGTCTGGCAGCTACCATGACTCTAGGGTTTTTAAAAACTCCTCAATAGGTAAGCACACCGAGCGTTATCTATCTGGAGAGGAGTGGATTGCTGGGGACTCTGCCTATCCACACTCCAACTTATTGATTACCCCATTTCGCAGTAACTCCCGCATCATGGACGTGAAAACGCAGCTCCGCTTTCATAAAAGACACAGTCAATTTCGCGACAGAGTAGAAAACTGCTTTGGGGTTCTCAAAGGAAGATTTTTCAGCCTTAAGGAATTACGCATCCGATTAAAGGATACAAAAAGTCAGGTATTCCTTTGCAATTGGGTAATTGTGTGCTGCACTCTTCACAACATTCTTATGGAAGATGTCGATGAAGATATTTCTGAAGAGTTGGAAAATGCCAGGAATGAGGACGATCCCAGTGGTGTGCAGTGTTTGGAGTTGGAAAATAAAAGAGCGTTATCATATTGTTTGGGAGCCAGACACCCTGTATATATCTTCTGTTTTAACTTTGGTCAATACACGCAGTTATCTACTCTTTGTATGTGTTCGTGAAAGCTTTAGGCAAATACATTGCATAGTACCGTTCCATGCATTTCTAACTGTAACTTGTTCACTACTTAAATTCTGGCCACTCTTGTGTTTTTACAAGAACGTACAGTCAGTCACATTTTTGTTACCAATGCAAATGCATCGTATCGCGATCTTGCAATTAATTGAATGTTCGGTGACGACAAATAAATATCAAGTTGAACAGTGACACTATTGGCGTTTCATTTATAAACATAACTTTTGTTGGACCTTCGAGCCGGATCCGCCAGTAACGCGTTTGTTTTCGGGACATTTCAATTAAATAGTTGTATTTTGTCAACGGTGATCTATAGATTTCTACATCGTATAGAACCGTCCCATAACCTCGATTGCCATGCGGAGTGTGATTCAACAACGGGGCTTCTGCAAAAGCCAAATTACTCGTGCGCCTAGTAATGCCAATAAATTCGGGGAAGACATTCAATCCATACCGACACTAGTCGTTCGGTTGGCCCAATTGCAAGATAATTATTTGCGGTTCGTGCAACTCTCAGAAGAGATTTACGCGAATCAGTCTGAAGAGGATTGGGAAGACCCTGCAAACGACTTTGATACCTACGAGGAGAAGCATTACTCTACGTATGCTATTTTAAGTAATACCCTAGAGGAATTAAAGGCGAAGGTCGCTGACAACCGCGCGACAGTCTTACAGCAAACGACGAATACTTCTTATAGAGGGCCGGTGGACTTTAAGTTTGAGCGTATCAAGCTCCCAACATTTTCCGAAGACTATGTGGATTGGAAACATTTTTCGGACATGTTTACTGGATCGATCGCTTCTAATGCAAATTTCACTGATTGTCAACGATTTCATTACTTAAAGTCATACCTGTCTGGCAAAGCTCTAGCGTTGGTCAAACATATTCCTGTTACTGACGAAAATTACAGTGCAGCTTGGGACAGACTGGAAAAGCGATACAACAAACAAACTTTAATTATTCGATCATTTCTAAACAGTTTCATTACGCTTCCTAGTGTCACAGCAGCAAAACGGTGTAGACGAAGTAATTCGTGGACTACGAGCACTTAAATGTGAACAACGAGATCCCTGGATTATTTTCATATTGTTATCCAAGTTGGATGATGAAACTCGTCAAGCATGGGCAAAGTGTGCAGAATCTGACGACGTTAGCATGTCCATCAACCAATTCCTCGATTTTCTAACCTTGCGTTACGACGCTTTAGAAAGTCTACAACTCGGTCGTACGCCACAAGCACGACGATCAGCAACAACACACCACGCGGATGCGCATCATCGACGGGATGAGCCAAATGGTTCTGCATGCCAGCAGAATCATCAACTTTTTAGGTGTGCTGAATTCTTAGCCTTGGACCTTGCAGCTCGCAGAAACTTTCTAAAGACTAAGAAGCTCTGTTTCAATTGCTTGAGCCTTCATCTTGAATTCGCTGACATCATCGCTTCCAGCGCAAGCTGTTGACACCTCGTCTTCAACGTGGAAGCACATTTGCTCGCTTCCCTTAGCAGATCCAACATTCTGTGCACCGGGATCTATAGATGTCATCGTTGGATCAGATCAACTGTGGTCTCTATATACTGGAGAAAGAAAATCTTTTGGTAACGAATTTCCCATAGCGCTTAATACAATTTTTGGTTGGATTATTGCAGGCTTGTATATAGCACGCGATGACAACCTGATTTCGGCCGTTACACATCATGCTGACCTTGACACTCTGGTTCGGAGTTTCATGGAAATGGATAGAATTCAGCCTAGTCAGACACTCCACCCACCGAGCGTTACTTCGCTTCAACCCACACGCGCTCCAATGACGTTGTATATATTGTTGAATATCCCTTCAAGGATGTAGCGCCACCCATTGCATCAACTCTACCCCAGGCCATCAATCGTAAGGTCTTATTGGAACGTAAATTTCTTCGAAACCCGGAACTTAAGTAGCAATACCAGGTTTTTTTGGATGACTACCGGCAACGTGGTGATATGGAACAGCTGCCAGCGACTCAAGTTAAGGAAAGCCCTGAGTCTTGTGCTTATTTGCCGCACCACGCTGTAATTAAGCTGGATAGCCTCACTACCAAATGTCGAGTTGTTTTTGATGGATCTGAAAAAGACAGCTCTGGGATTTCAATCAACGACACACTCTCATGTTGGTCCACAGATTCAGCATGATCCTCTTGGAGTTTGTTTACGTTTTCGACAACACCGATATGTATTTTGCGCCGATATTGAAAAGATGTTCCCAGGTATTCAAGTTAACATTGGACTTTTAGACAAGGCGAAATTTAGGTTACGAAAATAGAGTTTCAATTGTTGGCGCCTTCTGCAATCATTGCCTTATGAAGATCGATGTTATGACGCTCTACAGCTTGACACGGATTCAATCATGGAACACCCTGTCAAGATTCTCGGGATTCAGTGGAATCCAGGTCGAGATGTGATGTTCATCAAAATAACGGAATTCGAGCCACGCGATGGTCTTACAAAACGAGAATTATTGTCGCTCCTTTCCAAAATCTATGACCCGCTTGGTTTGGCCGCTCCCACCATAGTGTTGCTTAAACTCGTATTTCAAGAAAGTTGGACAGCAGTCACACAATTGGATGAACCGATTCCTGAAGCATTGAACGCACGCTGGAGAGCATTGGTGGAGGATTTACCATCGCTCACGCAATGTCAAGTACCTCGATATATTTCTTCGCCATATCAATCCAAAAATTCAATTGAATTTGGCCTGCACCTAGTCAATGGCTCATTCATGCAGCCTTCAAGGCCCTCTTTCATTTCTATGACGCCTACTTTGCCCGCCTGAAGACCCAGAGAAGTCTGATGAAGACGAATCAACACTAGAAGAACCAAAAGGAGGTCGACCGTCTATACTCTTGAGCTAAATCAATGCAACTTCTGATTAACTATTTTAAAATGCTTTTATTGTACAACACCATTAATTACAATAAATATGTAACATAAATTCATTGTCTAACATCTTCAGGTAGGCATCGCTTTCCCTGTATCTAGGAGCATCTTGGCCACCTTTTTGAGCCTTTTCTGTAACTGCCTTCATTTTCGGGCTTTCATTGTAGAGCATGGAAGATTCATGTCGCGCATCCAAGCATCTCCCACAATTCGCGATCGTCGCCCGGTCACAGCATATAAAGCCGCCTCGCTTTGAAAACTTCCTCGAATTTACATCTAATAGATGTGTCCGTGATATAAATTCAGCAATTTTTTTAATACAATAGCCCTTACTCCATATGCTGTTGCAAATTTTGATTTAACAAGAAAATTTGTTTTTGATTTTTTTTATTTATCAGCTGTCAAATGCTCAGTAGCTCGGATGTGGATGCGTCCTATAGTGGAAACAACGTTGGGAAATTTTTTGCGTTAATACTAATGCAACGCAAAAATACTAACAGTGGAAAACAGTTGTCATAACTTTAGCACTAAAACATACCAAATATACTAAACATCTATAGAGAATATTGACATTCATCGTGCTTTTACGTACACATCTCTAGTTTGCGCAGATGTGAAACGCTCTCGCACTCTCGCATTTTATAGCCTGTGCCCATTAAAAATGGGCAAAAAAGGCTATAATGAATTTGTGTGAATGTATGTAACAGGCAGAAGGAAGCATCTCCGACCCTATAAAGTATATATATTCTTAATCAGTATCAATAGCCGAGTCGATTGACACCTGTCCGTCTGTCTGTCCGTCTGTCCGTCTGTCTGTCAGTCTGTATGAACGCGTGGATCTCAGCAACTATAAGAGCTAGAGACTTTAAATTTGGAATGTAGGTTCCTGAATACCATACGCAGATCAAGTTTATTTTAAATTTTCGATATCATGTCCCGTTGGTTTTAAAATTAGAAAAATCCCCATAACATAAGCAATGTTAAAGCTGGAGACTTGAGATTTGGCACACATGATTTGGCAGTCGCTGCGCCGCCCGACGATATAATGAACGAAAAGACGCGTTTGTTCATGTATGTTTGATTTGCCTTTCGTCTGCTGTGGCTCTAAACATAAACAATCAATATCCGCAATCCAATGTTGCCAGACTATCGCAAGCTACCTACTCTCGATGCAAGCAAAATCGACTTCAAGCGATATATTTAAATCCCATTATAATGAAAATACTTTTCTTTGAAGCCCTGCATAGGCTATCCTACTGTCGCGCTCGCTCGACTGATCGGCTTGTTTTAAGTAAAATTGTTGTTCTGACAAGATTCACATCTGCTACATGCGACGCTGTGAGAGTCGAGTGAATACTGTAAATTACAAGAAAAAACCAGTCGGAAAGGCTACAGTCGAAGTCGACTATGAGAGACCCTTTACTTATTAGACCCTTTACTTTAAAAAAGTAACTAAGGTCTATTAAGTTTGTCAAAAAAAAAAATGTGCCTAACAGGTCGAAGGAAGTCCGGCAGACCCCATAAAGTATATATATTCTTGATCAGCATCACCAGCTGAGTTGATATAGCCATGTCCGTCTGTCCGTCTGTCCTGCTGTCCGTCTGTCGTGATGTATGAGCGCCTAGATCTCAGAGACTATACGAGCTAGGGTCACCAAATATGGTGACAATACTCCTGTGGCCCCCGAAAAGGTCAAGTTTGTTTTAGATTTTTGCCACGCCCTCTCCCGCCCTCTCCCGCCCCAAATAACTCGAGTATTTTAAAAGATACAAGTTCCAAAATCGGCATACATAAAATTTACTTTACTTCCGATGCGTACTGAAAATTTCATCAAAATCGGACAATAAACACCGGAGATTTGAAGCAAACAAATTATCGAATATACAATGGCAGAAAATGTGCAGGCAGCAACTTAAGGCATTGAATTATTAATTGCACTTCTGTAGAAAACTAGTAATTGGCAAACCATTGAGTATGGCCTCATTGGTGCATTGGTTAGAATGTCGAATTCTTGCGGTGGGGTCCTGGGTTCGATCCCTGCCTGTGACACATTTTTTTTCTGTTTTTAAAAATTGTTAAATAATCGACAATGGCTTCATTGGCGCAATGGTCCGGAGTTCGAGACCTACAAGAGGCACACTTTTTTTTGTTTTTATTAGTATATTTTAAATTTATAATTACAGTAATAAAATAAAATAAAACAATATTTTATTTTTATAAACAAATTCTACCATAAATGCCAATGTATTATATTAAATAAAGTATGTATGCATTGCATACATGTATATTAACATAACATTTGTATGTTAAGATTAACATTTGTATGTTAACGATTCAAGTGTAACATAAACGATTATATTCAATTAATCGGAAGCTAATCTGAGCAGCGTCAAATTTATTTAGGTTTATATATAAGTCTCTAAGTTTGTTAATGTTATTTCATTTTGGAAGAATAAGTAAAGGGTCTCTTATAGTCGACTTCGACTGTAGCCTTTCCGACTGGTTCTTCAAAATGGAAATAAGAGTAACACTAATAGTACCCCATAACGCGTTGTATTGTCAATATGCTCTTCTTCTTCCTTTGGTCCGACACTGAGTAATATTGAGTTTTGAATAACTTTCGAGTTTATTATCCGATCGCGATGAAATTTTCAGGATACATTAGGACCCCGATGCTTGTCCTGTGTGCTAAAATTTTTTTTTTCGTCTTATAGGATTTCAAAAATGTTGTTCTCGATTTACGGAGGCGAAAGGGGGCGTGTCAAAATTTTAAGATAAACTTGATCTGCTTAGCCCATAGACGAACCACCATACCAAATTTGGTAACTCTAGCTCTTATAGTCTCTGAGATCTAGGCGCTCATACAGACAGACGGACCGCGGGACAGACGGACATAGCTATATCGACTCGGCTGGTGATACTGATCACGAATATATACACTTTATGGGGTCTGCCGGACTTCCTTCGACCTGTTACGCACATTTTGACAAACTTAAAGACCCTTTTTTACTTCTTTTTAAAAAGTGGAAATTGTTTTTTGTTTGTGTATTATGATAGAAATCAAATATTATCAAACATGCGTATATGCAATTGTTCATATTAGGTATTATATTCAGGGGGCCACAGAATACCAAACCAACCGAAAACCAACTAAAAATCAACTCAAGCTGATTTTAGGTGACACAGACCCCTATTTGAGCTTGTTTTAAAATCTCTAATACTTTGGCTAGAGATTTGCTTAAATTCAGTAATATACAACTTGGTATGCACCATAAGTGTTACTATTTTGGAAAGGTTATTAAATTTTTGAAATATCTGTATAAACACATTTCTAAATTAAACAATATTTAAATAATTAATTGTACCTATAGGAAATCTCTCGAAAATCTCTCAATTCGTTGTTGACGTGCAAAACCGTCCCGAACAGGAGGAATTCGGAGAATTTTAAATGTAATTGTAATTGCGGTTTATTATGTCTAATGAACATAGCAATATTGTAATTTAAGTTGACATAGCTGCAGTTCTATGGAGTGTACAGTTTAGTGTAGATTAAATAAAATTACTGCAGCACATCTTTTTTTATGAAGTGGCAACTATACAGTGTTTCTTATATGTGTGAATTTATACAGTAAGAATAATAGCAGGTTTGTTTACAAAAAGTGACTAAAGCTTCCAAAATATAAGCAAAATTTTATTTCTCTTGATTTTTGCTCATATATTTTTTAATAATACGTGATACATAGGGGAAAACATTGTACACCGCAGCAGGACACCATTTTTTTTAATTTTATGGAGAAGCATCTCGACATTGCGAGGGGATATTGCCGTGGCGACAGAGTGGCAGTATCGGCGGCATGGATTGAGCTAACCAACGAGCTGAAATGATCAATGGCCAGCAATCTTGCGAGAGGCGTTTTAAGTTTGATTTAAAAACTTCAGCGCTTCACAAATGTAAGCAAACACAATTGGCATTCACAAGCAATTCAACAAGTGACAAGAACACAAGGTTGTTCCAATTTAATAAATTAATATGATGTTTTGTGATCGTGAAATGTATAAACATTTTTGCAACTTTTTGAAACTTTTCAAGAAAATTAACTGTTTTAGGTTCAATGTCAGTGGTAAAAAGAGACCTTTTTTCATATGGCGCTATGAGCAAGTGTCTCTCAGTGAACAAAAAAAAAAAGCTAAATTTTTTTTTTTTATTTTTAAATATTTTTTTTCTATTAAATAGAATTTTTTATTTCAAAATAAATTTAAAAAAATATTTTTAAGTATAACAAATTTTTCAAATAAAAAAAATATTTTTAATCTAAAAAAAAATTATTTTTTTTATTTTATTGTGTAGAAAATTTGTTTTTATATGAGAAAAATTACATATTAAATATACGGTGAATAATGTTGAAGTTATTAGTTAAAAACAGCTAATTTCGCCAAATCGACCACTGTGGGGTGGTGAGATATTGAAAAATTGTAAGTAAACTTGTCCTGTTTATGGTATTCAGGAATTTACATTCTAAATTTAAAGTCTCTAGCTCTTATAGTTGCTGAGATTCACGCGTTCATACAGACGGACGAACGGACAGACAGGTGTCAATCGACTCGGCTATTGATACTCATCAGGAATATATATACTTTATTGGCTCGGAAATGCCTCCTTGTTCCTGTAACATACATTTGCACAAATTCATTATACCTTTTTTTGCCATTTTTTAATAGGCACATGGTATAATCTTCAGTCTTTCCACATCTTTGGAAAGAATCCTATATCATTTCTTGTTGCATCTGTGGTTGGGGATGATACTCGCAAAACTATCGATAGGAGGTACTGGTGTGATATCATCGCACTGGGGCTAACGGTGGGCGTGACAGATCCCAAAAAGGTGGCAAGGCCGTGGACTTTTGGGCAAGTGTGACCAGAGCGCGGTAGGAAAGAAAAGACCGTGGTGTGATGGGTAGAAGAGAGCGGGTATAAGAGTTGGTGAGGGGAATTGAGAGGCGTAGATATATTGGTGAGCGGTCTACTTAATTGAGCGGATCGTGGCGGTGAGAAATAGGTTAAGGCCAAGGGCAAACGGCCGTTGACCATAAGACCCGTTGAGCGTGGGGAGTTTTGACCAAAAGGAGAGCTTAGCAACAGGCGGCCGAAAAGCGAGCTGAAAATTAAGTTTTGTGACGGCAACGAAGGCGGTTGATTTTTTTTTTGTGTGTGGCCAGTGTGCGGTCCGGCAGAAACGTTTTGTTAGAATAGAGTGCAGTGTTGCCTGTCGTGAAGTGATGAGCGAC
>OY282582.1:7136774-7182160 GCA_958299025.2 Drosophila histrio
GTTTGCAGCAGTTAATCGATCGATATTTCTTTAACATCTTCAACTATTCTTTTCCATCAATAGCAATGCGAGATCCTATATTTAAGGATTGGCTTTCCATTGACTGCAAATATTGCAAAATATCATTAATGCTGAAGAGTGTTTCGAGCTGTTTTGCTTAGGAGATTAAGCAAAGTACAATTGCTAATTATTAATTATAAATTTTTCTATTGGACTGCTTAGAGCAAATAATTGTGTTCATAACTATGAAGTATCTTTAAAGTATTTAAAATACATTGGTACAAATCAATCGTACAAATCGAATAGAGAAGAATGTTATGTTGTTACAATTCGATTGTCTATCGTTTGCGCCAGCATATGTTCGATCAAGGGGGGGGGGGGGTCACCGATAGTCCTATCGATATTTTTTCCCTGCCGGAATAGTGGGAAATATTGCAGGAACTGATAGAGGGTGGCAACCCACTATTCGCCCGACCCTGATAGGGGAAATGTAAGATAAAGACGGCAATAGGGTAGATGCCCATTAGCCGAGAGGGGAAGGGAGGATAGATGGCAGCAACAAGAGGAATAGAAAGGAAAAAGCAGAGGCAGAGATTTTTGCGGTCTGAAAAACACGTTGCTGCGAATGAGGGACAAGAAGTCGAATGTGAGAGGTTAACGAGGACGGAGGTGTCCCGCGACAAGATCAGCAGCCAGGAGAATCATGGCAATCAGACTCGACAAGACCGGACGACAGCCACCATCTTATTTCTTGGCAAGGCGACCAGATAGCAGCATCAAATTTTCTTTGGCGACGAGAGGCCAGCGGGGTTCCGGACCAGGGCAGCGAGGCAGCATCCACTGACTCTGGGGGCACTACAGCGGTCGCGTAAAGGCGACGGAAGCTAGCCGCAGTTTCACAAAAAACTAGTGAGTCCGTTCCGACGCCAACTAAGTGTGCTAGTGCCAAGAGAAACCCAAGTGCCAGAAGAGCCGCAGAGCCGCTGTGCTCCATTTATCGTGTATCACTGTGCTGCAAAAATATTTAATAGAAAAGAACAAGCTGAATTTGAAACTAAGTTTAATTGCGCCAAGGGCGTACTTATTTATTAGCCGGCAGACTTAAACAAATATAAATATTCGGCCTTAAAATAAAATATAAGTAACAAAATAATAAAAATAAAGAAAAATCTGAAATGTAAATAAAAAAATGGGAAAAAAAATAATAAAACAGAATTAGAGCTGAAAGCTTAAATTAAACAGAAACAAGTAAAAATCATGACATTAAGAAAATAATCAAATAGTAACGTACAATTATTAGACGATTCAAACAGAATAGGGACAACACAAAGCGCACACAATTTAAAATTTAAATGAACGCATGCATGTATATATATATGTACATGTGCACACAGACATATGCCATTCAATATCGCCCCTTATACCACCCAGAGAGCTCTTTAGGAAGGTTAAGGTAATAATAAGCGATTAACATACTACATTTTTTTCACCTGCATGTGAAACACATGCACACGTAGTACACAATTTAAACAAACATATACACATACACATACATGCAAACATCCTTTATTATTTGTCCATACATACTTACGCAGCCAATTGTTCGTAGCGTTGTTCCTCGTCTGGCTGTTTTGTTGTTGATGGAAAATCCACATATACCTGTACAAAGCAAATAAAACCAAAAATATAAATGTTAGAACCTAAGGATAATACCAGAATTATACTTACAAGATGAAAAGAAAAACCATTTCCGGCTAATTTTGTGATTGTAGAGGGGAGGGGAAACGAAACGCACACCTACAGGCTTTGTGGCGCCGGTGGCGATGGCCAACATGAGGGAGACGGCGTCGCTGTGACCGTCTCAGGCAGGGCGGGTACGCCTGGGTCCAGTGGAGGCCCTGTTTGGATGACGAGGATCCGTGATTAAGTTTTTTTTTATTGTTTTCTGTTTTTTTTGTACTCACCACCGTCAGTTAATGCCCATATTCCCAGTTTCTTGCATTGTTTACCTTTGTTTTGGCTGCATCTCCAGCTATTCAGTGATGAGCAGTTCGATATCAATGATGCGATGAATCGATAAGAACGTATCGATTGTTCGGACTGAGGGCCAGGGTCGGACTACCCCTGATGACCGATGAGCTGGTCGGCGCGGCCCCGAGGAAAAAAATAACAATATGGCGCCCAAGTTCAAAAAAATAAAATATGTTATGTCTCGTCGGTTGATGTTCCAATTCCCTTGTCCCCGCGATTCGCTCGTCTGATGTCATATGTGGCCCACTTGTGCGGCACATATTTGCGCAGAGTGAGCGTAGTCGCGGTGAGCGATGGATATGCCCCTGAATGTCCCTTTTGTTTGGTTCTGTTTTTGTTACTGTTGATGTACGTGTGTCACGTTTACATGTGAGTGAGTCGTTCGCAACGAACATCGTCGTGACATGAACAAAACTGTGATAAGAAGGTGATATTAGGTTTAGTTTGTCTAGAGTAGGTGATTTTTTTTTTTTTTTGTTATTTATTTATTTTTTTTTTGTCTACTATTTGTTTTGTCTCTTTCCGTTTTACTTTGAGTGTGTGCTGGCCTTAGTTGTTGAAGAGCTTCGGTGACAGGTGTCCCAGACCGATATAGGATCGAGTCTGCGTCGCACCTGCCTCACAGCACACCCCAATCGGGAGCAGATAGGAGATAGAAACAGAATAGGCATCAGGAAGCGCTCCTTGGATGCCGCTTCTCATTGAGTTGAGAAGCTGCGCATCCGACAAGCGCTTAATTGTATAATCGTCGTCCAAATTGTGCGTAGAAAAGTGTTGGTGTAGCCAGGTGTGGCAGTTGTTTTCTCTCCCCTCTTTGTTTGTATTTGAAGTACAGAATTATTTTTGCGAGTGTATTTTGTATTTATTTATACAGTAATTATTTTTTTGTATTTTTTTATTTATTTTTCTATAATTAGGATTTATAATTTAGGTGTGTTATTTATTTATTTATTTTGATAGTTCTAGAGTTACAATTTATTTATTTATCTATCTAATCAGTAGCACATTATTAAAGAATAGGGCTTTAGCGCAGAGATAGGAAGTCATGTCGCAGGAACAATAAGGTGATTGGGAAGCAGACGGGGCGTCTGCGTTGCCGCCATCGCGTCCTTCTATGTGTTTGCCGAGGACGCCTATGAATTTCAGAGGATTTCCCGATTTCCAACCGCTGGTCACTCTAGCGGACGCGGAGCAAGATACGGCGCCTCGAGTTGGCCGCAATCACAATCTAGAGTTCCCAAAGCAGGCGTCCGTACAGGAACCGATGGATTCGGTGATCTCCTCAGCGGTAATCGCAGCGCTCGCTCAGGCTCATGCGACGTACCGAAGCTCGATGCAGGAGGGTATCACTGGATCGATTCGCGACGAGATCCGAGGGGGATTCTTAGAAATGATGAAGCTTCTGCAGGATGTCATCAGGCCGCAGAAGGAAAGCTCGGTTAGCAGGGCCGCCGCACCGACGCGCCCTGCAATTCCTAGCACGGGGACCATCCCGAAGCAGCGCGGAGGAAATCAACCTGGATGTAGCCCACCATCGTTGCCGCCGAGACAGCCAGTACAGGAGCCAGACAACGTCTCCAGTAGCCCCGGGATGGCACCTGATCCTTATGGGAGGATCTGGAGAAATCCCAACGCCCGCAACAAACCCTGTGTAGAGAATAGAAGGCATGAGGAAAGAGTCGAAAACGCGTACTCGAATGGCCGTGATCGAGCTTACCTGAAGCTGGAGCGCTGGAACGTTAAGTTCGGTGGAGAGGACTCCATGCACTCGGTGGAAGACTTCGTGTTCCGGATCGAGTTTTTGCAGAGGCAGTGCCAGTGCCCGTGGAAGGAAATTCTACGTGGGTTTCACATCCTGCTGGCGGGCCGAGCCCGAGAATGGTACTTGGTACACGTGCGACACTCGAGGGTCGATAGCTGGTTACAGTTACGTCAGGCCATGCTGGACCGCTTTCGAGGGTACCAAACGGAGCACGATCTGATGCAGGAGCTGCTGCAAAGGGAGCAACAACCGAGCGAGGGGGTCGATGACTACATCCACTACATGCGCCAACTTGCATCACGTTTCCAGAAGCCGATGAGGGACCGGGAGCTGGTGAAGGTCATAAAACGAGGATTAAAGGAGAGCTTGGCCAGATTCGTCTATGCGATGGATGTGCTTACGCTGGATGAGCTGAGACAAGAGTGCATTGAGGTGGAAAGGCACGTGAGTCGCCGAGGACGATCCGGGTATGGGCAGCAGCCGCGCTACTCCCATGGGTCAAAGCCGATGGTCCACGAAGTCGATTTTCCACCACGCCCAGGCGAAGTTCCACCGGAAGAGTTGGAGGAGGCTTTCCTTAGAGCCAGACCGTCGCCGATGTCCCAATGTTGGAACTGCAGACAGTCCGGTCACTTTTGGAGGGAGTGCCGCTCGAGAGTGCGGAATATCTTCTGCTACCGGTGCGGGAAGCCAGACACGTTGAGTCCCGAGTGTGACAGCTGTCCGGGAAACTACAAAGTGAGCGCGGTGAAAGCGGGATAGGCGCGTTCGGAGACGACGTCCGCGGGAAAGCAGGAGTGGAGCGCTGGTCAGAGCAAGTAGAGGCGACTGGAGGAACGGAAACGAAAATGAGTACGATACATAAGGATACCAATATAGATACAAATAAGGATACAAATAAGGATAACAATAAGGATACGAATAAAAACATCACGGCAAGAGAAAACACAACAAGAGGCTTACCATATGAAGAACGTGTTCGGACATACATGTCGGCCCGAAATAGAATTTTTGGTGAGCGACAGCTGGAAGGGATGACTAATTCCACCAGACGCATTCTGAAAGCGCGTGCTCGATTTCGGAGGCGCCGAATGGTCAGGAGACAGGTTGTCGAAGCTGTCAGGAGAGAGGGATCTGATGATCCAAGAGTGTTTGCCGATGTGGAGATAGACGGACGCACAATGAAAGGTTTGCTGGACACGGGAGCGTCTGTTAGTCTGCTGGGACGGGGATGCCGAGAGTTGGTGGAGGAGCTGGAATGGGCGGTGCAGCCATACGCGTCGATGGTGAGGACAGCGGCAGGTGCCAGTCGTCCAATTTTAGGACGCGTCGTGCTGCCTGTAAAATGCAAGGAAAGAGTCGAAGATATTGTCTTTTACATGTGCCCGGATTTGCAGCAAGATCTATACCTTGGCATCGACTTCTGGAGAGCCTTTAAGATCGCGCCCGAATTGCTTGGAGCGTCAAGCAATGCTGGAGCACAGGCCGAGGCATCCGAAATGACGGTAGTCAAGACTGGCGTGGAGCATTACCGGGACGAGGACGTTGTCGTGTCTGATCCGGAGATGTGGGACCTGGAAGAGAGGCAGGTGAGTCAGCTGGAGGCTGTGAAATGCGAATTTCTCCAGTTCGAGAGAGTCGGACTTGGAAAAACTCACCTGCTACAGCATCGGATACAGCTGATTGAAGGAACCGAACCCGTGAAGGACCAACATTACCCTTTGTCCCCGGCGAAACAGGAGATCGTGTGGACGGAAGTGGACAAAATGCTGCAGTTGGGCATTATAGAGGAGAGCGACAGTCCATGGAGCAACCGAACGACGGTGGTGATGAAACCCGGGAAGAACAGATTTTGTTTAGACGCTCGGAAGCTCAACAGCGTGACCATAAAGGATGCTTACCCACTGCCATGCATCGAGGGTATCTTGTCGCGCATTGACGAAACGCACTACATCCCGAGCGTCGACTTGAAGTTCGCGTTTTGGCAGATTGAGCTGGAGGAGAAGAGCAGGTCGTATACAGCGTTCACCATACCACAGCGTTCACAGACCACTGTACCAGTTCCGCCACATGCCGTTTGGGCTCTGCAACGCGGCTCAACAACTCTGCAGGCTCATGGACAAGGTAATCCCGGTCGCTTTGAGGTCCAACGTGTTCGTTTATTTGGATGACTTTCTGATCATCTCTGCGGATTTCCAGACGCACCTGAAATATTTGAAATTAGTGGCGGAATGCTTAAGGAAAGCAAATCTTACCATCGGCATGGCGAAGTCTAGATTCTGCTTCCGCAGTCTGAATTATCTAGGTTTCATCATAGGTGGCGGTACGTTGAGGATGGATCCAGGCAGAGTCGAGGCGATCAAAAA
Source organism: Drosophila histrio (assembly GCA_958299025.2). Classification (NCBI taxonomy): domain Eukaryota; kingdom Metazoa; phylum Arthropoda; class Insecta; order Diptera; family Drosophilidae; genus Drosophila; species Drosophila histrio. The sequence continues at coordinate 7,142,934 of OY282582.1, forward strand.
TATACCGACTCCAAGGAACGTCAAGGAACTGCGAAGTTTCCTGGGCACTGTGGGGTGGTATCGCCGGTTCATCCAAAACTTCGCCGAGATTTCCGTTCCGCTAACCGATGCCCTAAAGAAAAGGAGCGGTAAATTTCAGATGAGCCAAGAAGCCATAGAAGCGGTGGACAAACTGAAAGAGGCCCTTACCACAGCTCCTGTGCTGGTCCACGCAGATTTCAAGAAGCCGTTCTACATCCAATGTGATGCGTCACACTTTGGGGTAGGAGCCGTCCTGTTCCAACTGGACAACGAACAACAGAAGAGACCGGTCGCGTTCTTCTCAGCCAAATTGAACAGGCACCAGATCAACTACACGGTGACGGAGAAGGAGTGTTTAGCAGCGAAACTGGCCATCCACCGATTTCGACCGTACGTCGAAATGATGCCGTTCACAGTTATAACGGATCATGCAAGTCTGCAGTGGCTTATGAGTCTCAAAGACTTAAGCGGCAGGTTAGCTAGATGGTCGTTGGAGTTGCAGGCATTCCAGTTCGCCATGAAGTGTAAGAAGGGCGCCGATAACGTTGTCGCTGACACATTATCCCGCACCGTGGAAGAGCTGGAGGCGAGACCAGAAGATCTGCTGGGGCTCCAAACGCTGGAGTTTGAATCTAGTGACTACCAAGCGTTGATCCACGAGGTGGTGAGTCAGCAGCACCAAGTACCTGACGTAAAGGTGCGGAATGGAATGGTGTTCAAGAAGATGAACCATGAACCGCTGGAAGACGAACTCGAAGGCACGAGTTGGAAGCTCTGGGTTCCCGAATCCTTGACAGCAGGACTCATCCAGAGCGCACACTCCAGTGAGACGTCAGCTCATGAAGGCATGGCAAAGACTTTGCATGCATTGCGCAGGCAGTTTTATTGGCCCGGCACGGCGATCCAGGTTCGCGATTTTGTCCGGAGGTGTGAAATCTGCAAGGAGACGAAGGCGCAAAATTATTCCACGCAGATGGGGATCAGTAAGGAAGTACTCACCGAGCGTCCATTCCAGAAAATCTACATAGATTTCCTAGGAAAGTATCCATGGTCGAAGCGTGGACACGCCTGGATTTTTATTGTAGTGGACCACTTCTCGAAGTTCACCTTCCTGAAAGCCCGTGTATTCGCCCCAGAGCAACGCCGCCGAACGGGTCAACAGGAGCGTACTATCTGCAATCAGGTCGTATTTAGAACATGATCACCGAGAGTGGGATGCATACTTACCCGAGATCGAAGTAGCCATTAGGAGCGCGGTGCATACCGCCACAGGAGTGACTCCGTTCTTTGCAGTGTTTGGCCAACACATGTACTTGAACGGGTCTAGCTACAGACTGGCCAGGATGTTGCGATCACTCTCAGATCACGACATTTCCGATCTGGAGGCGAAGGGCAGACTAGCCGTGATCCGTGACCAGGTCAGACAGCATCTGCACAAAGCGTATGAGCGGAGTCGACAACGTTATGATCAACGTGCACGCCAGCTTCACCTAGAACCGGGACAGGAGGTATGGAGGCGCAATTTCGTCCTGAGCAATTTCAGTAAAGCGTTCAACGCGAAATTTTCGAGGAAGTTCCTGAAGAGCCGCGTCATTCAAGCAGTTGGCACCAACGCTTATGAGCTAGAGGACCAGCAATGAAAAACGTTAGGAGTGTTTCATGGGAAGGATCTGCGTTTATAGAAATCGGAACTTACCTTCGATGGACGCTGGTGGCGGTAGTTCTGCGTTCCCGTTCTGTTTCTCCTCTAACTTTGAGTCGTGGGTGTGGCCTACGTTGGGCGCTGCACAAGATGTGGCTGGTCACAAACGATATAGCGCCAGCATATGTTCGATCAAGGGGGGGGGTCACCGATAGTCCTATCGATATTCTTCCCTGCCGGAATAGTGGGAAATATTGCAGGAACTGATAGAGGGTGGCAACCCACTATTCGCCCGACCCTGATAGGGGAAATGTAAGATAAAGATGGCAATAGGGTAGGAAAATCAAGGCAATCAGACTCGACAAGACCGGACGACAGCCACCAGCTTATTTCTTGGCAAGGCGACCAGATAGCAGCATCAAACTATCTTTGGCGACGAGAGGCCAGCGGGGTTCCGGACCAGGGCAGCGAGGCAGCAACCACCGACTCTGGGGGCACTACAGCGGTCGCGTAAAGGCGACGGAAACTAGCCGCAGTGTCACAAAAAACTAGTGAGTCCGTTCCGACGCCAGCTAAGGGCGCTAGTGCCAAGAGAAACCCAAGTGCTAGAAGAGCCGCAGAGCCGCTGTGCTTCATTTATCGTGTATCACTGTGCTGCAAAAATATTTAATAGAAAAGAACAAGCTGAATTTGAAACTATGTTTAATTGCGCCAAGGGCGTACTTATTTATTAGCCGGCAAACTTAAACAAATATAAATATTCGACCTAAAAATAAAATATAAGTAACAAAATAATAAAAATAAAGAAAAATCTGAAATGTAAATAAAAAAAAAGGGAAAAAAATAATAAAACAGAATTAGAGCTGAAAGTTTAAATTAAACAGAAACAAGTAAAAATCATGACATTAAGAAAATAATCAAATAGTAACGTACAATTATTAGACGATTCAAACAGAATAGGGACAACACAAAGCGCACACAATTTAAAATTTAAATGAACGCATGCATGTATATATATATGTACATGTGCACACAGACATATGCCATTCAATATCGCCCCTTATACCACCCAGAGAGCTCTTTAGGCAGGTTAAGGTAATAATAAGCGATTAACATATTACATTTTTTTCACCTGCATGTGAAACACATGCACACATAGTACACAATTTAAACAAACATATACACATACACATACATGCAAACATCCTTTATTATTTTTCCATACATACTTACGCAGCCAATTGTTCGTAACGTTGTTCCTCGTCTGGCTGTTTTGTTGTTGATGGAAAATCCACATATACCTGTACAAAGTAAATAAAACCAAAAATGTAAATGTTAGAACCTAAGGATAATACCAGAATTATACTTACATGATGAAAAGAAAAACCATGTCCGGCTAATTTTGTGATTGTAGTGGGGAGGGGAAACGAGACGCACACCTACAGGCTGCGAGGCGCCGGTGGCGATGGCCAACATGAGGAAGACGGCGTCGCTGTGACCGTCTCAGGCAGTGCGGGTACGCCTGGGTCCAGTGGAGGCCCTGTTTGGATGACGCGGATCCGTGATTAAGTTTTTTTTTTATTGTTTTCTGTTTTTTTGTACTCACCACCGTCAGTTAATGCCCATATTCCCAGTTTCTTGCATTGTTTACCTTTGTTTTGGCTGCATCTCCAGCTGTTCAGTGATGAGCAGTTCGATGTCAATGATGCGATGAATCGATAAGAACGTATCGATTGTTTGGACTGAGGGCCAGGGTCGGACTACCCCTGATGACCGATGAGCTGGTCGGCGCGGCCCCGAGGAAAAAAATCAGTCCGTAACAATGTTGAGTTTGTCAATTGCCTATTTATGCTTTATTGATAATAAAAAGAAAGAAAAAAACTTGAAATCTGGCTATCTTGAGTTATATTTAGCTTTTTCTAGCTTTTTTGAAATGTTGATGTAGCTATCCTGGACCCTGAAGAGTTGGCAACACTGATGAGCAACACAACACTAGCTTCAGTGCATGCTTGCTTGTTGACGCAGAAGGTTGTGTGCGGACGTTTTTTTCTCATTCTCTTAACCCTTACGTAGCAACAAAAAAAATGAATTATTGCAATTTTTTTCGCAAGCATGTACCGGGTGCCAAATTCATTCATGCACCAAAATGTGTAGTGAAACGAAAGTTGTGGGAGGTAAGCCTGGGGTTCAGCCTTGGTGTAAATTCAAAAATCTGCAATAACCATTTTATAGCTTCCCAGTGGAAATCTGCGCCCGACTAAGGACAGACTTATAAAACTTTATAAAAATTAAATGCCGATGCCGTTCCCGATAGCAATGTACCGCAATTTATTAAAGAAGGCTTCTCCAATTCGAGCACGCAAACAGAGTAAGTTTACCGTATGAAAATATATAAATATATGTAACAATAATGTAACCATGTTGTAGGGAAAAAGTGCTTAATGTAAAAGAAATGTATTGCTTACGCCAGCAGCTTGAGGATTTTCACAAATTAGAAAAGTCTCTGGGCAAAATATTTACTCAGACCCAAATTAAAATATTGAAGAGTGGTGGCAAAAGAGCAGCATTCAATAAAGATGACATATCTGAGGCGATTTGCCTTCATACCGCAGGCCCTCGGGCGTATAACAACCCGAATAAGAAAGGATTTCTTTAACCTAGTCGAGCAACCTTATACAGATGGTTATCAGATGTGGAATTAAGACTGGTACTCTGGATATGGTCATTGACCTAATGGAAAATGACGAAATGTATGATGCCGATAAGCTTTGCGTCTTGGCTTTCGACGAGATGAAGGTTGCTGCTGTTTTTGAATATGACAGCTCAGCTGACGTAGTACACGAGCCAAGCTATTACGTTCAACTGGCTATTGTTCGTGGCTTGAAAAAATCATAGAAGCAACCATTTTTTTTGACTATAACACCCGATTGGACGTGGATACACTCAATAGCATAGAAAAAAAAACTTCACAGAAGACGATATCCGGATAACGGACGTATTTCGCGCGCGCTCCGGAAAATCTCTAGTAGTGGACGAACTTAAAAGTAAAATAATTGCAAATTGTATTGCAGTTATACAATAATAGCGAAAGGACGCTTTATATAAAAAGAAAATTCTGTTTTATGTGAAAAAACAAGTGCATAGTTATAACAAGCCGATAAGTCGAGCGGGCGCGACAGTGGGATACCCTGTGCAGGTCTTAAAGTAAAAGTAATTTGGGAAAAGTATTTTAATTATAGTGGAATTGCTCTGCATGTAGTCTGGCAATACCCCATGTTTCTCTCTCTCTCACACACAGCAGTTATCTTATTGCGCGCCAAACCATTTATTTTTGAAATTTAAGGAAATGTTTATATATTTGGGTTTTTGTAATGCAGACAAATTTAATTATTTTAATACTATGATAGAAACGTGAATTTGTCAACCATACGTGTAAACAATCGAAAATATAAATTAATATAATAATAGTAATCATTCAGTTTGTCAGTGCTGGACAACACTTAAACTGTTGTTGGACAGTGTTGGACAACTGGCCAATTATAATGAAATAATGGCAATAAAAGAAATTCCTTAATATCTCTTTTATTTGTGGGTGGATCGCTATGAAACTTGCATCAAATTCCTTAGCGTTGTCGTACGGTCAGTTTAAGCTGTGTTATCTCAACGAAGATGACTGTAAACAGTCGCAAATATTAATTTTACATTTACGAAAGATAGACAAGGTGAGCGATAGTGCAAAGAAGATTGTCATATATGTGCTCTCGCTCTTGCCAACCACTAAGGAATAGTGGCAATAAAATAAATTCCTTAATATCTCCTTTATTTGTAGGTCAATCGCGATAAGACTTGTAGCAAATTGTTATATTTTGTTACATCATGTGTTATCTTAACAACCATGCGTGTAAGCAATTGCTAATATTAATTTTACGTTATCCTGTAGCATTCAGCAAAATATAGTTTTGAGTGTGGCCGATATGTCATGTGGCGCCGCACAGCGGCCGACACCGCAAATCATCAGATTATCATATGCTTTCTCGTTTGCGCAAATTGAATTTTTATATGCTCTCTCGCTTTTGCCAAAAAATGGAATTAAAACAAATTCCTTAATATCTCCCATATTAATGTCGATCGCGATGAAACTTGCAGCAAATTGCTCAGCGTGAGTTATACTTCAACTATCAGTCATGTTAGGCTGCATTATCTTGGAATTTGAGGTTTTCTTCTATTTGCGTGGGCGGAGGGTGAGATATCGAAAATTGAAAATAAACTTGATCTGCGTATGGTATTCAGGAACCTACATTCCAAATTTGAAGTCTCTAGCTCTTATAGTTGCTGAGATCGGCGCGTTTATACCGACGGACGGACGGACGGACGGACGGACAGACAGACGTACAGGTGTCAATCGACTCGACTATTGATACTGATCAAGAATATATATACTTTATAGGGTCGGAGAGGCTTCCTTCTGCCTGTTACATACATTCACACAAATTCATTATACTGCTTTTGCCCATTTTTATGGGCACAGGGTATAAAAAGTGCCACGATTTAACCGCTCAAAATGAGCAATAAACAATTGAAAGAGCGTAGAAGCTCTCCGGCTCAACTAACTGTGCCTTCCACGTCATGGAGTTCGCAGTGCAGCTCTCCAACAACGTCGAATGCAATAATTTCGACACACGCCGCACCAACAGCAAGTACAGTGACCTCTTTGACTTCTGCAACCGCAGCAACAACAACTACTACAACTGTTTCTGTCACCAACAATGCGATAACGACTGCGCGCTCAACTTCTGCAGCGCAAGCGCAAATTACAACAATATCATCAAATGCAAGCTCAAGTGCCAATACCGGCAATAACAACAACACGCAAACAATGGAACCAAATCAAGTCAAGAAAACGGGACTGGCTGTGCAGACTGGTATGGATCGCTACATCCAAATCAAGCGCAAGCTCAGCCCACAGAAAGCAAAGGATGAAAACAAACCAAAAATTAACCATGCAAATAATGTCAGCGAAACTCCTGAGACTCTAAACTCTAATAGATACTCCATTCTGGCTGATGTTGAGACCCGTCAACCCGATGCTGGACAAGAGGTCCCAATGAAACAAAAGCCCCCACCAATATACATTTGGGAGGAGATTTCCAACGCACTTGTTAACAAAATTGTTGAGCTGGTCGGGAATAACAACTTTCATGTTATTTCACTCACTTAAGTGAATATCTGTGAAACCAAGCTACAAACAAACACTGAAGAGCATTTTCGAATAGTGTCAAAATACCTAAATGACACTCAGAAGAACTATTACACATACCAACTTAAAAGCAGTAAGGGCTTGCAAGTGGTACTTAAGGTCATAGAACCAGAGGTAACGCCTGTCGAAATCACAGAAGCTCTACATGAAAATGGTTTTCTCGACAAGAAGGTGAAAACTATTATCAACAAAAATAAAAAGCCGCAACCACTCTTCCAGGTCGAGCTTGAGCCAGACAATAGATCATTGAAGAAAAACAAAGTACATCCAATCTACAAGCTGCAGTTCCTGTTGCATCGCAGGATCACTGTTGAAGAACCACACAAGCGCAAGGGACCAGTGCAATGTACAAATTGCCAAGAATACGGACACACAAGATCCAACTGCACTCTTCGGCCAGTCTGCGTAGCTTGTGGAGACCCTCATGGCTCTGACCCTTGCATTGCTAACATAAAAGACCCAATTGCAAAAATGTGTGGTAACTGCGGAGGAAATCACACAGCAAATTATAGAGGCTAACCAGTTTACAAAGAGTTAAAAAGCCGAATCCGACGAGCGACAACGACACGCTCCCAGAACACACCAAATGTATTTATACCATCCCAAACTACACTTGACGTCTTCTTCGCTAAAGCAGCAAGATCTTCATTTGGTCCCGCAAACACTATCAAAGGCACCTCATTTGCAAGCACTTTAAAACCAGGACTAGAAAACTCAAACCACACAACAGCGATTCCACAGTTATTTGAAGCAGAGCCAAATATGGTAAACTCTCACCAGCCCATGGGGCAGCCACAAAACAATATTGAAGCCATGATCTTTTCTCTGCAACAAAATATGATGGACTTCATGTCATTCATGAAAACAACTTTGCAAACCCTCATGCAAAATCAAAACATACTGATACAGATGTTTGCATCTCAACAGTCCAAATAATCAATGGCGTCTCTACGAATATCTCTGTGGAATGCCAATGGTGTCGCAATGGTCGCAGAGACGCACCTCACATGCAAATACAACTTCCAAATACGAGGTTACTTGTTTTACGGTACAGATCATCCGGATGGCAAAGCTCACGGTGGATCCGGCATCTTAATCAGAAACCGCATCAAGCACCATTTCCATTTTTGCAACATATTATTTGCAATCTACATCCACAAACGTACAATCGAGTAACGGCAATCTCACCATTGCCGCTGTTTATTGCCCACCTCGCTTTACAATCTCTGAGGGTCAATTCATGGACTTCTACAATATTCTAGGGGAGCGATTTATAGCAGCAGGAGACTATAATGCCAAGCACACGCACTGGGGATACCGCCTTGTGACCCCCAAAGGATAGCAGTTATACAACGCAATCATCAAACCAAACAACAAACTGGACTACGTCTTCCCAGGTAGGCCTACATATTGGCCAGCAGACCCCAGAAAGCTACCAGATCTAATTGACTTTGCAGTCACAAAGAACATTCTACGCAATCTGATAAGTGCCGACTCACTTTCGGATCTATCATCCGATCACTCCCCGGTGCTACTAAATCTTCTCCAACGCCCGCAAATCATAGAGCATCCTCATAGGCTGACAACGCACAGAACCAACTGGCTTAGATACAAGAAATATGTTAGTTCCCATGTTCAGCTAACCCCGCAGCTTAACATCGAAGAGTACATCGACTGCTCTGTTGATGCTCAGGAATCTGTACTCGTAGCAGCATTCAAAACTTCAACACTGCATGGGATATCTGCGCAGTCCAGTCAGCACAAAACCAATCGGCAAACTGAAGAACTTGTTCTGCAAAAACGACGATTGCGACGAGATTCGCAGACCTACAGTTCGCCATCTTCAAAACAACGCCTCAAAGAAACCACCAAGACTCACCAAGGCTCTAAAGCAAGACGAAGAAGACGCTCAACGTCGGTACATAGAGCAACTATCGCCCACCAGCACAAAGAATCCGCTGTGGAGGGCTCATCCAAATCTTAGCGCACCGACCGAACCTGTCATTTCCATAAGAAACTCTTCAGGCAGATGGGCCCGCAGTGACAAAGACAGAGCCAACACATTTGCTTCTTAGCTACGAAATGTGTTCCAGCCAAATCCCGCAACTTATTCATTTGAACTGGACGCATTACCAACTCGTAGCCAAACTGAGATTGAGCCCATTGAGTTTCTGGCTAAAGAGATTATTTGAGTCGTACCTCTACAACAGAGTTCCTCAAGGCAGCGTACTGGGGCCAACCCTTTATGTTCTATTCACGGCGGATATACCCATAAACGAGCGACTGATAACATCTACGTTTGCTGACGATACCGCTATCTTAAGTCGCTCTAAATGTCCAATACAAGCTACAGCACAGCTAGCTGACCACCTGGTGGTGGTGGAGAAGTGGCTATCAGACAGGCGTATAAAAATAATCGAGCAAAAGTGTAAAGACGTAACGTTTACTCTTAATAGGCAGACTTGCCCTCCGCTAACTTTATACAATACGCAGCTCCCCCAAGCTGATGAAGTGACGTATCTTGGAATACACCTTGATAGGCGACTTACCTGGCGGAGACACATCGAAGCTAAAAAATTCACCTAAAACTAAAAGCTAATAGCCTCCATTTTATTATAAATTCTCGATCGCGTCTATGTTTGGACTACAAGGTCCTGCTCTACAATTCCACTCTAAAACCAATCTGGACCTACGGCTCGCAGCATTGGGGAATCGCGAGTAGCAGCAACATTGACATCATACAGCGCCAACAATGGCGCCAATGTTTGGCGAACTTTCTACTTTTTATTTGAGTTGTTTGGCTGGCTCGAGGTCTTGATGTTATCATTTATTTTTATTTTAAAAATTTGTTTGTTGATATATTTCGACTGCCGTCGGCTGTCGTCCTCAGGGCGACTACAAACAGAAAAAAGCATTCAAGCACTGATTTTTAAAAAACTATTTAAATAAATTAACATACAATTTTTTTCTCCTAGTTTTACAAGTCCGCGTTTGTCGGCTTGGATATCGAAAATTTAAAATAAACTTGATCTGCGTATGGTATTCAGAAACCTACATTCTGAATTTGATATCTCTAGCTCTTATAGTTGCTGATATCCACGTGTTCATACAGACGGACGGACAGACGGACAGACAAACGGACTGGTGTCAATCGTCTCTTATGTACTATTCATACACAGTTAGCTATAGTAATAGACAAAGTTCACAAAGCGTTAAAGAGTCTCATTTACTAATTATATCAAGTTACCTATAGTACTAGACAAGGTTCACCATAGCGCTTAACGAATCGTATGTATTAATTAGATCGAGTACATGATAGTTTAAAGTAATCCTTACTCTTTTCTTCTCATTGTCATATAGACTTATGTGTTTGTTTCTACTTATTCATTAGGCATGCATGTTTGTCTATGTTGTAATTGTTCCTCGGTTTCTGAGGGCCAGGATCGCAGCCTGTGTGGTAACCTGATGCTTTGGTGACCTTTTCAAGTGGTTTCTCGCCCATCTGGCCTCGCAGACCGAGGGATGTTTCAGAAATATGTTTATGTATGAACATTTTGCAGGGGGCCATAATTATGTAGTTGTTGGTTGTGATCCGAACTCTATTTTAATTTTTTTGTTTATCTGTTTTACTTCCAATATACTTGCTACTATTCCTATAATTATCAATGTCAATGAAATATGTCCGGTTACATGGTGAAATTCGATGTTTCTTAGCTTAAAGTTTTCCTTCTATTGTTTTTATACCCTGTGGGGGTATATTAAGTTTGTTAAAAGTATGTAACGGGCAGAAGGAAGCATGGCCGACCCCATAAAGTATATATATTCTTGTTCAGCATCAATAGCCGAGTCGATATACCCATGTCCGTCTTTCCATCGGTCTGTCGGTCCGTCGGTCTGTCGGTCCGTCCGTATGAACGAAAGGATCTCAGAGATGGTAAGAGATAGAAGCTTGAACTTGGTGTCCCAGAACTGATAATTTTTGCAGGCAGATCAAGTTTATCTTTTTTTTGGATGCCACGCCCTCTTTGCCCACAAATTTATTAAAAGTAAAAGTATAAAACAAGCAGTTCTACAGCTCAAAACCCTTATAACAAGAGCAATATAACAGCTAAAGACTTCACATTTAGCACAAATGACAAATATTTTGTGGTCAATGTGTCCAGAAAATGTTATCACGATGCCACGCCCCCTCGCCTACAAAACGGAAAAGCTTATAGCAAGAGCAATATTACAGTTAGAGACTTCAGATTTGGGACACATAATGAATATTTTGGGGTCGATGTGTCCAGAAAATTTTATCGCGATGCCACGCCCCCTTCACCCACAAATTAAGTATAACCTCATAAAGCAAGCAGTTTTGTAGCTCAAAAACCTCATAGCAAAAGCAGTTTTGTAGCTAGAGACTTGAGATTTGGCACACATGATGAATATTTTGTGGTCGATGTGTCCAAAAAATTGTATCAGGATGCCACGCCCCCTTCGCCCACAAAAATTAAAAAAACGAATTACTAGAGAATTTCATCTGGAGTGAATTTGAGCGGGTTCCTGTAAACCCACAGGGTATATTACGGTCGGGGTCCCGACTGTTCGGCTTGTTATTTTATTAATTTCTTTATATTATCGATATCTTCTGTATTAAGTTATTGGCTATTGGTCTTTTTTGACTTTGGGGCATATTATTTGCATTTCTTTCTAGCGGTGTTACTTAATATTTATCCTTCCATTTCTACCAAAAGTGCGGTTTAATTTTTGATGTTAATTTCCAACGTCTGTTAGTGAAACCATACTATCCACTTCGTCCTCGGCTACTTCTAAAATTGGTTGTCCAATTAGAAAGTGTGCTGGAGTCAGAATATCGTCAAATTCATTCCCGTAGTTCGCAGGATACCATGGGCGTGAAAACAATATGCCTTCTATTTGTGCGAGCAACTTACTTATTTCTTTGTATATTAGTGTGCTGTCTCCAACTGTTCGTTTCAACTGATAATTGACTGGATTTATTCCAGCTTCCCAGATTTCTCCATAGCGGGGACTTGCCGGCGGAATAAAATGTTATTCTACTTTTTCCTTATCCAGATTTGGGGCTATACTATTATGTTTGATTGTTTGCATCAATTCGGAATTCAATTTCCCTTCTGCTCTACTAGGTTTGTACCATTATCAGAATATATGTGTTCCATGTTATTTTAATATTTTTTTCTAAATTGGGCATTATGATTTTTAAGATTACTATCTTTTAGCAATTTTATATCTGAGTTTATAAAACTTTCGTTTTCGGATTCTCTCAACTCCTTATCTTTTTTAACTGTAAATCTGCCATTTCTTTCAATTTGTGTTGTGTCTTTGGAGAGTTTTCGTAGTTAGTAGTCCTTTTTGTTTGTATCGATTGGCTTCGGGTATTTTCACTCTTCCAGATAAGATCCATCCAAGTTTTGTGCATTGTCCTATTATCGTCTCCTCTTCTTTCAACCCTTTCGTTAGAATTGCCGGTAGAAAGTCTCCTCCAATAAGAATGTCAAATCGACTCCGCTTAGTGAACGTGGGATCCGCAAGAATCTCATTCGCACAAACCGCTTTATTGTACTCAAATAATTGTTGAGGTTGAAGATTTACTACTTTCATTAGTATCAATGCGCTGGTTTCGAATTTGTCGTCACTTGGGAATCTTGGTCGAATTCTTAATTTTACGACGGCTTTTGAAACTAAAACTAGATTTTCTGAAAGTCCATAGATTTCTGTTCGCTTTTTTGTCTTGGTAATCCTAATGTCTCCGTTGCTTCCTCAGAAATTACTGTAATCTGTGATCCTTGATCCAATAGTGCTCGACAGATGATCCATTCTCCTTTGACCGACTGAACTTCAACTTGAGCTGTTGATAGTAATGTATTTTGTGCTGTTCTGGTCGTCATTGTAGTTTTAGTTTCCTTTTCTTGATGTAGTAATTCATGATGCTTTTCGTTGCATTTTCCGCATGTCTCTTAAGCATTAAAAACATAAATGGTCTGCTCGGACAAGTTCCCATCTAATTTGACGAATCTTGTACAGTCATTGTAGTTTTAGTTTCCTTTTCTTGATGTAGTAATTCATGATGCTTTTCGTTGCATTTTCCGCATGTCTCTTAAGCATTAAAAACATAAATGGTCTGCTCGGACAAGTTCCCATCTAATTTGACGAATCTTGTACAGTCTTGTATATCGTGGCCTACGAATTTACAATATTCGCATGCATTGTCTAATGTTGTGCTCATGACTTTTGGGTTTTCTTTGTATGTCTTTGGTTTTACAGCCATTATTGTTTGTAGGTGACCTTCCAGGAATTGTATAACATCTTCTAGGGTTTGAATCTCCTTCGTCTTGCTAGGGACATGTTCATACTACTGCATACCTTGTCTATCAAATTTTCTAATAAGAATGCTGGCAATAAATGGATCAGCATCCTTACCTGGGATTCCCATTCCTCTTATTGCATGTAAACTTTTATGCGTTGTATCCAGAATGTTTTGTACACTTTTATCTGCATCACTGTTCATGATTGGCAAGTCCAAAATGCGGCTACAGTGGTTCGTAAATAACAGTCTTTTATTTTCGTATCTACTTTTCAATATCAGGGGTGTTACAGAAATGACTTCCGCTTGAATTTTACGTCAATTTCAGTTCACCGTGCTACAGAGCAATCAGCTGAACAATTTTGGGCGGAACGAATCGGCGCTTAATCTGCTGGCATCTGCTGTTGCCACATAGTCCGATTTAGATTTTCAGAGTCAGGATCAGCGATGCCACATTTTTTAGTCAGAATTCGAAGTAGGGTATTTAAATAAGTATAATGGAATTCAGCATTAAAAATATATCAATTTTGAGGTAAAACAATTATTACTGCATAATTATATTACTTATTGTGCAATTTGTGAAAACATTTGTGGGCAGTAGTACTTCGGCCAGGTGGCATCGCCTTGAAGTCGTTATCAATTGACACATGACAAGGAGCTTCAGCAAATTTAAAAATAAAACGCGAGCCACATGTAAGTAATTTGTTTCGTTTGTTCTCTTAGTTATTGTACGTTTTGTAATTTTTTTAGGGGAAAGCATCGCAATGCAAACTAGGACGCTCTCATTTTAGAGTTTATGAGGAAGCACCCAGACATTGCCCGCAACTTCACAAAAGGGGACAGGGTGGCCGCGTCAGCAGCCTGGAAGGACTTGGCTCTCCAGCGGAATCCCTTGGGCCCTCCAATCAAAACTGCGGATAAGTGGCGTTGTGTAAGTAGCTAGTAGCTAGTTAATAGTTGGAAATATTTTTGATCGTTGCTTAAAAAAGGTTTGGAAAGATTGAATGATTGCAATAAAAAAGAAAATTACCCATAATAAAAGGGAGAGCAGAGCAACAGGCTGCGGGCCCTTCAATAAGGTGGCGCTCACTCCCACCAAGGAAGACATTGCGCACATATGCCATATGTTTGAGCCGGTAGATGGAGTGGCCGGCGCCAAAACATTTGGCATCTTACAATCTAACGAAGAGAAGGAGAATATTGAAGGCATAGACGAAGGTTCGTACAAAATTAATTCATTTTCAAAAGATATCCAATAAAATTGAAATGTTATTTAAGAATCTTCCCCAAAACGTCCAAAGATGGAGGCCGCACGTTGCAGCAAGGCAAGCAACGAAAAAGCGCCGAGCTAGAACTGGCTGGCTGCAATGGTGGCTGAGGAACATGTGGTCCTTCGGGAGATAAATGACGAGCTGGAGGAGCTTAAAAGAACTTCGCAAGAGATGCTAGAGGAGCGAAAAAAAAAAACAATTTAATTTTAGAGAGATTAGTTTCAGCGATTGAGACAAAATTCCAATAAAGATATATTAAATTAAGATAGCATTTTTAATTTGGCAAATTTACTTTTATAAAAATAAAAAGTTAAACAAACTCAAAAAAAAACTATTTTTATATTAATCAAATTTAAACATAATCAAGTAAAGTCAAAGCCTTGTTAAAGAAGCTGCTATGTCGTCTCGAATTTGAGAGGTTGCTTCCGGCTGATCCGAATTTGTTAAAAGATCAACTTCTTCGCGTCCTTTATGAACTTCCACTGTTCGAAATACCTTATCCTTATGTTCGCGGCATAAGTTATGAAGAACACAGCACACATTTACAATACATGAGACCTTAAAGGAACTATACAAAAGGATCTCTTGGAATAATCTAAATTGACTTTTAACTTCTCCAAAAGCTCTCTCAATTATATTCCTTCCAGAGGCATGACGAAGGTTAAAAATATGTTGGTTCGACCCTGCCCTTGGACTTCTGTAAGGCGTAAGCCGAAAGGGCTCCAAGGGATAACCAGAGTCCGCAAGAAGCATATTGCCACGGGAACCACTATCGTATTTTTTTTTAAAAAACGCCCTGGCTTCGCTCTGACTCCAAACGCAAGAGTTGTGAGTTGCTCCAGGCTTCGAAGCATCCACATACATAACCTTAAGGTTTTAATCGCATATCTATAAGCCCCAATATTTAAAAGTTAATAAAGTGTATAGGGCAACATTGGAACAAAAAACGAATGCTAAGACACGAATAACAAAATGGACAATCAGAATAAACTAACCACATCTACACATTTTAAAGTACATATTTTAAAATCATCTGACTTATTACCATTGCATTAATGCTAAAGTACCCCTTTCTGTTAAAATAAACCTGCTCCGCACTGCCGGGCTTCATTATCTTGATGTGGGTGCCATCGATGCAACCAACTACTCCCGGAATTCTAAACTTCTAATAGAAATGTTGTTTGCATTTCATCAGCACTTCCTCCGATCTGTTTAATTGAATAAATCGAGGGCAAAGTTTCCTTTCAAGCATAGGAAGCATTATCGAAAGGATTTTCCCAACGGATTGTCTTGACATCTTCAGATCCGCATCCTTCCCTATCGCTCTTTGGAATGACCCAACTCCTAAAAATCATAAAGCAGTCGCCAACTGCAGAATTGGCGAAATCGAAGTAGAAGAGATATCGTCCTTGGTTAAATTCAGGAGCCTTTCAAAGGTACTCTTTGCGACACGATAATTATAGCGGAAACTGTTTTTTTAAGTGAGACATATTTGCGTTCAATTATGCAGAAAATCAAAAAAACCACATACGTATCGTCTGATTTTGAAAATGGATCAGATGCGCATCTCAGAAGCTTAGCTGCATGGTCTCTTTTTTTAAAAATGATGGTATTTCTAATGGTTTTAGTTTAATACATTGTTCTGATGGCTTATTTTCTGTTAGCCATCTTATTTATTCCCTTTTTGCTTCGTTTAGTTGGGACTTCTTGTCCAGCTTCGGGCTGACGAGTCTCAACATCAGCCGGAATGGAGTATCTATTAGAGTTGAGAGTCTAAGGAGTTTCGCTGACATTATTGGCACGGTTAATTTTTGGTTTGTTTCCATCCTTTGCCTTTTGTGGGCTGAATTTGTGCTTGATTTGGATGTAGAGATCCATACCAGTCTGCACCGCCGGGCCCGGATTTTTCGCTTTGATTTGATTCCATTGTTTGCGTGTTGTTGTTATTGCCGGTATTGGCACTTGAGCTTATATTTGTTGATATTGTTGTATTTTGCGCTTGCGCTGCAGAAGTTGAGCGCGCAGTTGTTATCGCATTGTTGGTGACAGAAACCTTTAAAGTTGTTCTTGTTGCTGCGGTTGCAGAAATTAAAGAGGTCCCTGTACTTGTTGTTGGTGCGGCGTGTGTCGAAATTATTGCATTCGACGTTGTTGGAGACCTGCACTGCGAACTCCATGACGTGGGAGGCACAGTAAGTAGAGCCAGAGAGCATGCACGTGCTGGGTTGCGCTGCATTGATATTTTTCCGCCTCGTTGTCGCGGGTTGAGAAATATGAGTAAATGCCGTTTCGTTGATAGATGGAGCTTCTATACTCTTTCATTTGTGCATTTCTAATTTTGAGTGGCTTAATCGTGGCACTTTTTATAACTATGCACTTATTTTTTTACATGAAACAGAATTTTTTTTTATATAAAACGTCCTTTCAACTATTTTACTTTTAAGTTCGTCCACTATTAGAGATTTTCAAGAGCGCGCGAGTTATGTGTGGGATTCCGTTGATGACGACGTTGACAACTCCAGTGTCAAAGTAGTGTGGTTGCAATTTGGTTTGATAAGCTTTTACTGTTTAAGTGAACAATTAAACGTGTTGATTCTGTTCTGGTTGGTTTTCAACTGATTTATTGAAAATGTTTTTGGCTTAGATAAACTTAAATGTTTATACAATATGAATGCTGCGATCTACATGTTGCTGGAATAATGATGACGCCGCATTCCATCGTTGTGGTTCGGGCTTCGCAACGACATCCTCTAGTCCGTCTGCGCTGAAGAATTGCTGAGTCGTTTGGTTTTACTATGTAGCACAATGTTCTAAGAGACATTGCACTCTTGTTGGCTTAGGGGGCGGGTTGCCAGAGAGTACCAGCATGGTAACTCGCGCGAAAGACGTCCGTACACTGCCAAGGTCAACTTGTTAAAAAAAAAAAAGTTTTCTGAAGTGTGTGGGGCGGCCCGCAAGCGAGCAAGCTCACAGCTGGCACGGGGCGTGCGAGGTGCGATGATGTATATAGTAGGTTAAGAGTTAGTTTAAGGCAAAATATTGTTAGCATTAAGCACTAGGATTAAGTCGGCACTGAAGCCTAAGCGCACGGAGCGCGTCTTCTTAAAGACTAGTTTTAGTTTTAGGATTAAGTGGAAAAAGGAGCCAAAGGAAAAAAGGAGTATATTTGCTTAGAATAGGAGCATAACAGCCGTTGCCCGCCGCCAAGCGTGCGCCGTCAATCGGTTGTGCAACACTGCCAACAAATTGTAACTCTACCTCTCAAGAGAGCGAAAGCTCGGTGGTGAGTTGCGAAGCGGTGGGAGTTTTGTGCAGCCGAGGCTGGCGCGTGGCTTGACCGCGAGCAAGACGGCACTTTGCTATCGACCGGCATAATTGGCAGACGTCGCGAGTTGGCGCGTCTGTGCAAAGGGAAAGAAGACAAGTGAGTAGCAAATAGGCGGAGCGCTAGCGCTCCACTAGGCAAGTGCGGCAGGGACGATAAGTACACTTAAGAACACTGATAATAATAAAGAGAGTTGTTGTTCACCTAAAACTAACTCTGTTCTTTTAAACCTAATTAATATTTTTGCAATAAACAGCGAGGGCAAGTCCCGTTGACCGAGCGAGTAATCCCGGCATTTTGCGTAGTAGAACTAACCTTCGTAACCTAAACAGCGAGGGCAAGTCCCGTTGGCCGAGCAAGTAATCCCGGCATTCTTGAGTAGTCTAGTAGTTTCTTTAGGGGAATCTTTCCATCCCTCCTTCCAGCGTCCAGCGAAATTTACAAATCTCTTGTAAATTCTAGACCCGGACAGACTGAGATCTGTACCCCGGCTGGAGACTTCTTTTCAAGTGGCGCCCGAGCAGGGACGCTGGAAGTTGAAAGGGGCGTGGCTTGATAGTGGCGTAAAAACCCATGGTAATGCCCAAACAAAGATTCGCCCAAGTACCGTTTGGTTTTGTTTTTTGGTAGAAGCACACCTAGTTGGTTATACCCCGCCCTAACCTTGCCTTCAATTTGGTCGCAGCAGCACGTATTGGGATAGAAAAAGAGAGAAAAGCACAGTGTATGCACCCACCCCCTTTTACACGCACGCATACCCACGCTCTCACGAAAATAACGCGCGCCGCAGTCGACGACGGCGTCGGAAAGAGCCGTCGCAGCATCGAGACGCAATTGTTCGATCGCGTAAGCAGAGCAGCAATACGGACCGCAGTCGACGTCGGCGTCGCAAAGTACCGTACGCTCGCGTTCGGCGAGTGCAAGCGCGCGATTGTGCCTGTGCCTGTGTGTGCTGAAAGGAAACGGGAGTTTCAGTGCACAGTGAGTCGAGTGCAGTGGTTTCGTGAGCGAAAATACACGAACCACTAAAGTAACAGTTTTATTCGGTGCTAATGCGCAGTTTGTCGGCGGGCAATTGTGAGAACAGAAATTTCGTGCAGAGTGGGTCGAGAGTCGTGGTGTCGTGAGTAAAAATACACGAACCACTAAAATAACAGGATTATTCAGTGCTAATGCGCTGTCGCGATGGATTCAGGTGAGTGCCAGAATCCAGAAGTAGGCGTGCGCTGGATTCAACAACGCCGCAAAGAAGAACTGGTGGACGTAGCGCAGACGCTCGGGCTGGCCAGTGAGGGCCGCTTAGAGGATCTGCGCAAGCGGTTGGCTTCGTTTGTGCAGGACGTGGGCCATACGGCGGAAACGTGGGACGGCTGGGAGAGTATGTCCGAGCCGGACCTGAGGAACACACGGTACGAGCCGGCGTCGTTCCCGCCGGGGAGGCTAAGTGCCTCAGGGGCGAGGGTTATACCAGACGTCCGGGTGGAAGCGGCGGCCGGAGTAGCAGGGCTCGGCTAGGCGGAGGCACGGACTCTCGCTAATCCTAGCGGCGACCCCTGTGGTTCTATGGTGCTTCGTCAACCCGAGGCCCGGCCGACGCATAATATCGCGGAATAAGTCCGGAAGTGGGGCATGTAGTACGGCTGGTTCCGGGCGAGTGGATTGAGGAACGCGTCCTGGGATTGATTCAGGAGCGGATTCCTGGAATTCTTTCTCCCGCCGCGTAATTTCGAGCTCCTCGAGGAACAGATCCGTTCCCGCCGACAGCGTGAGGGGCAGGGATTTAA
The DNA here is from genome assembly GCA_958299025.2 of Drosophila histrio. Classification (NCBI taxonomy): domain Eukaryota; kingdom Metazoa; phylum Arthropoda; class Insecta; order Diptera; family Drosophilidae; genus Drosophila; species Drosophila histrio. The sequence continues at coordinate 7,162,559 of OY282582.1, forward strand.
AGACTACCTCAGGGACTACCTCGAAATCAGGGAGTTGATGCATCACGCGAGCTACAGTCTGGCACAAGAATTGCACCGGGTGTACGAGAATGCTGGCCGGGAGTACAAGTTGTATGTACGCTGGCATGATTTCTCTACCCTGGCGCAACTGACACAGATGTGCGCGGAGTACGAGAACGTGATTGGAAAAGGATTGGAGTGCCCCGGTAATACACACGGGAACCAGGCCCGCTCCGGTCCGGCGTATGAGGAGGCCGGACGGGTAACGCTGGACGCCCTCGTAATCCGTTCCGTTCCGATCGTGTGGTCCATAAGGAAGCTACAATGCTACCTAGAAGGGTATCGCTTCGATGTGATAACCGATCACCTGGCACTCAAGTGGCTGAACTCCATAGAAAGTCCGACAGGGCGAGTCGCTCGTTGGGCGCCAGAGTTACAACAGTTTCAGTTCGATGTCCACTATCGCCGTGGGAAATTGAACGTGGTGGCGGACGCACTTTCAAGGTGCCCTCAGGAAGCTTGCCAGCAAGCCGTGGAGGCGGAGTCATCTTGCAAGTGGATAACCAACATGCGGGACAGGATAACGAAATAACCGGCCAAGTTCGCGGAATACGTGGAGGAAAATGGGCAACTCTACCGGAATTTAGGGCGCCGGAAACTCTGCGTTCCCAGTGGGCAAAGAGCGAGAGTGCTACGAGAATGCCACGATGCTCCCACTGCCGGTCATCAAGGAGTGAGGAAGACGGTCTCCAGGCTCGCGCAGAGATATTACTGGCCAGGTATGTTCCGAGATGCCGCGAAGTACGTGAAGGGTTGCGAGTTGTGCCAAAAGTTCAAGTGCGAGCAGCGTAAGCCGGCGGGTCATATTTTGACGAGACAGGTAGCCGAACTAGGGATGCGAATCGATATGACGTTATCGATATTATATCGATATTTACTGGCGATATCCTAACTGGAGACGATATGATATTCATTGCGATACCATTTAGATATATCGAACTTTAATTCGATTTATCGAATAATACAAATCATCTCCAAAATTTAGTTTTCCCCCTATTTTTCTTTGAGCGGTATTGGTGCATGCATCGTGCGTGCACTTCACACATTTCAAATATGCCAAATTAAGTAAATTTAAAGCATTTTTAAACGTGATTATTTTTTTATTTCGATGGTTATTTTCAAAATAACGTATAAGCAAGCGAAAATATGGAATTCGTTAGAAAAACTGATGTTTTTGTTGGAAAGCAATAATATATCGATTTTATCAATATTCAAGGCGATACTGACGATATTTACTACGATATGATATTTTCGATATGATATTATTAACGATATTATTTCGGATATCAATATCGTTACTTTTTTGGATATCGCAAACCCTAAGCCGAACCAATGACGATATTGTGCGCTGATTTTGTTGGACCCCTCCCCCGTACAAAGCACGGTAATACCATGTTATTGGTTTTCCACGACGCGTTTTCAAAGTGGGTGGAACTGGTGCCCCTGAAGAAGGTGACAGCAGCATCGCTGCGGACTCTGAGTAGGTTCGGAGTCCCAGAGAGGTTCGTGTGTGACAACGAAGAGCAGTTCACCAGCAGAACCTTTCGATCGTCTATGGAATCGCTGGGAGTGGAATTGCAGCATACGGCACCCTATGGTCCCCAGAAGAATCCCACGGAAAGGACCAACCGGACGGTGAAGACCCGAGATATCGCTAGCGGTCAACTCTAGCGTGGCGGATTTAACCAGGTTTAGTCCAGCTTTCCTGATGCAGGGAAGATAACCACGATTGCCGGCGACGTTGTACGATGAGGTCACTTTCGGATCGAGGACAAGCGACTTTCACCCGAAAGAACGAGAGAGCAGGTTAAGGGAGGTGTTCAGTATTGTCTATAGCAATCTGCAGAGAGCCGCCAAGGACCAAGGGCGTCATTACAATCTGCGAAAGTGAGAGTGGCGGCCAACGCTAGGATCTCTTGTCTTACTACGGCAACATCATCTTTCGAACGCTGCGGACGGATTCGCCGCCAAGCTATCGCCAAAGTTTGATGGCCCCTACAAGGTCATGAAGTTCATATCCCCCAACATCGTGCGTCTAGCGAGAGAAGGCGAACGCCGAAAATGGGTGGCTAATATAATGCAGTTGAAACATGTCTATCAGAATTAAGCCCCCGAGGAGGATGAACCGTTCTCTTCAGAATCAGAAGCGATAAACTCGGCAGCGAGCTAACCAACTTTCTTTTTCGTAGACACACCTAGCATAATATTCATAACATAGCTCTAACTAACCTAAGAAATTTTGTAGATTGTTAGCCGCACTGTAGTTACTAATTAAGTCCAGGAGAGAGTCTTATTATTCTAAGTTCACAGATGGATTCTGAAACGATTGTAATCAGTGACGACGAGGAGTCAGAGGTGGAGGAGGAGGTGGACAGCGATGCCAAGGAGCCGTACCCAGGGTTTGAGAGCGAGACCCGCGAAGAAACTGGGCGTACTACCAGCCTCGGCGAGATGGTGCTACGGTCGAGGACGACGCGTCGGAGGATGGCGACACTTCCAAGGACTCGGGATGGTGGGACCGGCAGCGTAGGGGGTCACCGCCGCGAGTCCGGCACACTATATATACCCATACGGAGAGAACGGTGGAACGGCTGGACGGGGTTATCATGATCCGCTCGACGGAGACGATAACGGTTTTCATTGAGGCGCCCCGCTCGACCAACCCACATTTCTATGTGGAGGAGCCGAGAACGCCATCCCCGCTGCCTGCTCTCCCGGAACCGGAGGTGCACGGTGAGCCCGAGGCCAGGTATGTCGACGAAGAGGGTGAGCCCGCAGCGGCAGACATCGAGGGGCCAAAGGTACCTTCCCCGCTGCCTACTCTCCCGGAGCCCTCGATGAGGTACGGGCCCAAGGTAATTCATAGCGCCGCCTCAGACGTGGAGGAGCCGAGGACGCCACCCTCGGCTGAAGCATTCAAGTCCACATCCACGGGTCCCCAACCGGAAACGGCCCCGTACCGTTCGTGGTGCGAGCCCGTGTCGAGCGACGAGGGAGAGGGTCCCCTGTTCCGGCGCCGTTTAATGGCCGAACATCTGGAAGTGGACCCGACTAGCATCCGCTATCGACCAAGCGTGGTGTAGAACGCCCGACCACTGGCCCAGCGGACGAAGTCGCCCGGGATCGACGAGCCCGCATGGAAGCGGCGCTTTAATCGCCGTCGGACCCGACGCCGGCATATGAGGCCCCGCAGCAGCGGGAATAGTCTGCCGCGTGCGGAGAGGTTGGCTAACCAGGCAAAACGAATCAGAGGAGCGGCACAGGAGGAGCCACGGTCGCTGGCGCCGCGTTCGCGCCGCGTTCGCCCCGCGAGCCCCGCGAGCGCTTATTGGGACCCTTTTCCCCCAGGGAGGGTAGCCAGTGACAGCACCACCACCACTCGGGCAGCGGTCCCGGTGGCCTGTGCGCGTGTGGAAGAAGACCTGGAGGAGCGAGAGGTCCCACCACCCCTGGAGTCGGCGCTAAGAGCCTCGACGACCCCAGGCGAGTCAAAGTGAACGTCAGAGAGGATAATTTCACAGTTACCGTAGCCGCCAGGGGGACGTGACGGCGACCCTGATGACGAAAGGGGGAGGTGTGAGGCGGCCCGCAAGCGAGCCAAGAGCGCGGTTAAGAGTTAGTTTATGGCAAAATATTGTTAGCATTAAGCATTAGGAATAAGTCGACACTGAAGCCTAAGCGCACGGAGCGCGTCTTCTTAAAGACTAGTTTTAGTTTTAGGATTAAGTGGAAAAAGAAGCCAAAGGAAAAAAGGAGGAGATTTGCTTAGAATAGGAGCATAACAGGCGTTGCCCGCCGCCAAGCGTACGCCGTCGATCGGTTTTGCAACAGTGCCAACAAATTGCAACTCTACCACTCAAGAGAGCGGGAGAGCGAAAGCTCGGTGGTGAGTTGCGAAGTTTTGTGCAGCCGAGGCTGGCGCGTGGCTTGACCGCGAGCAAGACGGCACTTTGTCATCGACCGGCATAATTGGCAGACGTCGCGAGTTGGCGCGTCTGTGCAAAGGGAAAGAAGACAAGTGAGTAGCAAATAGGCGGAGCGCTAGCGTTCCACTAGGCAAGTGCGGCAGGGACGATAAGTACACTTAAGAACACTGATAATAATAAAGAGAATTGTTGTTCACCTAAAACTAACTCTTTTATTTTAAACCTAATAAATATTTTTGCAATAAACAGCGAGGGCAAGTCCCGTTGACCGATCGAGTAATCCCGGCATTTTTACGTAGTAGAACTAACCTTCGTAACCTAAACAGCGAGGTTAAGTCCCGTTGGCCGAGCAAGTAATCCAGGCATTCTTGAGTAGTCTAGTAGTTTCTTTAGGGGAATCTTTCCATCCCTCCTTCCAGCGTCCAGCGAAATTTACAAATCTCTTGTAAATTCTAGACCCGGACAGACTGAGATCTGTACCCCGGTTGGAAACTTCTTTACAAGGGGCTTTTACTTTGGCAGGTACAAGTGTAATACAAATTTGCTTGGAGTTTTGGTGAGGCTAAATCGGCGCAAACGTTCGATTTGCTGAATCCGAAAATCATTTGATTGATCTCAAATAACCTGAGTGGCTTGGTGATGGCTATTTTGGGAATATCACATGGTTCGATGGGTATCTATGCAGAAAATGTGCGTGCAGTCCTAGATGTGCGGTAATGAATCCCGTTCAGGAACTGTGGGTGCATTAAGGGCTCGATAGTCGTAAACCATATGGCTTGGTAATGCACCCAAGTTAAAGCAAGAGTTAAAATTTACTTTTTATGAGTTGAATTTGTCCGAAGTGAGCCGTCGAAGTTTTGCGAATGATTGTGCTCCTTTGGTATCAATACTGAAATGGACATAACCAAGCTATGTGAGTACAAAATTATAACTGAATTTATTTCTTAAAATCATAGTCTTACGTACCTAACATGAAAATCTTAATTTCTAACTCACTTCCAGTCATTGGAAGGACGCCTCGATACCTGCCTGACATGTGCTGCACACATGTCTTTCTTCCTTTTCAGCCGTTCTTATGAAGTACATTGCGGCTCTTATCTTAGGTTTCAAGTACATTGGGTTGGTTAGGTCACGTTTCAGGGTCCCGTCACATTGTCGGGTTTTTTCTGGACATATTTTCTGCTGGACAGATGTTCATGCTTGAACACTGTGTAACATTGAACGCTATTATATTCCTAAACTTCAAGATATGTTATGTGTTTTATTTTCTGCAGATGGTTGCAGGCTACAAAAACCGTGGCATATTTGGTGGATGGAACAAATACACGGATAGATGTTAAGATGCAAATGCGCTCATCGTGAGATGCAGCGCTGGTATTGCTCTGTAGCATGGCAGCCAAACTACGAAAGCCCAAACCCACTGCCACAGAATATTCTAAACCTTATAAAAAGTATAAATTGGCCAAACTAAAAACACCAGGCTAATCTCACCCTCCTCAAGTAGCTAAATAAACTAATCACCAAACCGATGCTTGACTTTCATAAAAAACCTTAGATTAACGCTTTTTCAACAATAGATGAAGGTTTTTCCCCATTTTGAAAATTTCCAAAAGTATCAGGAAGAAACATGGGAGCATTCCAACCAACATACATATCTAACAACAATCGTAATACAACAGATGAAGAAAAGGCTGGGGCACTAGCTCAATCAATTAGTTTAATCCATAGATTAGCAGCAGGGATCTGTGATCCATCATATAACTAGGACCCTTCAAGAAGCAGAATCATATGCTTCTCGTGTTTTTCCAATTGGAAAATTTAAGTTTGTCCAGAAAAGACAAAAGCTATATTTTTTACCCAAAAACGGAAATACATCTGCGGCCCCACAGCCAATATCCAATTACAGACGGAAAACAAAATTGTAAGCTCTCACGGGGTTTTTTATTTTATTTATCAGAAAAACCCAATCAGATCAATAAGTTTTAGTATTAAAGTTAGTATTGGTATAGGTATACATTTAAATTATTAATGCATTAGCAGTACACTTAATAATATAAGAGTTAGTATTATAATGAACCAGTCGGAAAGGCTACAGTCGAAGTCGACTATGAGAGACCCTTTACTTATTCTTCAAAATGGAAATAAGAGTAACACTTTTCGTTCCCCATAATGCGTTGTTACGTCAATATGCTCTTCTTCTTCCTTTGGTCCGACACTGAGTAATATTGAGTCTTAAATAACTTCCGAGATTATTATCCGATCGCGATGAAATTCAGGATAAGTTAGGACTTTGGTACTCGTCCTGTGTGCCAAATTTCAGGACTCAAGCCTTAATATTTTTCGATTTATGGGATTTCAAAAATTTTGTCGACGATTTTTGGGGGCGGAAGGGGGCGTGGCAAAATTCTAAAACAAACTTGACCTTTGTGCAGCCGTTAGAAGTATTCTCACCAAATTTGATGACCCTAGCTCTTATAGTCTCTGAGATCTAGGCGCTCATACAGACAGACGGACAGACGGACATGGCTATATCGACTCAGCTGTTAATGCTGATCAAGAATATATATACTTTATGGGGTCTGCCGGACTTCCTTCGACCTGTTACGCACATTTTTTTTTTTTGACAAACATAATAGACCCGTTTTACTTTTTTAAAGTAAAGGGTCTAAAAAAACAAGCCGAACAGTCGGGACCCCGACCGTAATATACCCTGTGGGTTTACAGGAGGTTTTACTTAATTTGTGGGCGAAGGGGGCGTGGCATCGCGATACGATTTTCTGGACACATCGACAACAAAATATTCATTATGTGTCCCAAATCTGAAGTCTCTAACTGTAATATTGCTCTTGTTATAAGCTTTTCCGTTTTGTTGGCGAGGGGGGCGTGGCATCGTGATAGCATTTTCTGGACACATTGACAACAAAATATTTATCATGTGTGCTAAATGTGAAGTCTTTAGCTATTATATTGCTCTTGTTATGAGGGTTTTGAGCTACAAAACTGCTTGTTTTATACTTTTACTTTTACTTAATTTGTTGGCAAAGAGGGCGTGGCATCAAAAAAAAGATAAACTTGATCTGCCTGCAAAAATTACCAGTTCTGGGACACCAAGATCAAGCTTCTAGCTCTTACCATCTCTGCGATCCTTTCGTTCATACGGACGGACCGACAGACCGATGGACCGACGGACATGGCTATATCGACTCGGCTATTGATGCTGATCAAGAATATATATACTTTATGGAGTCGGCCATGCTTCCTTCTGCCCGTTACATACTTTTAACAAACTTAATATACCCCCACAGGGTATAATAATAGTAGTATTAGTATAAAACTTGTAAGTTTAGTTATCAGGATGAGTATTAGTTAATATATTATTAGTTATATTTATGTAATTATTAAGTACGGTTATGGATTTCTCCAAAGGAATAGGAAAATGGAGTGTTTAATATCGGCGAGAGAGAGTTCTGCAGATAAAACGTGGCAAAGACTATTGTAATTTGCACATAAAAAACTAAATGAACTGTTTAAAGCATAATCAGTAGTGCATGTAGAAAGAGCTAAAGGCTGGTAATTTCGGGTGGGCCTAAGGGGGACCGAAAAATTTAGTCGACTTAAGAGGAAACTAGATTCAAACTCGCCAATAATCAATTTGTGAAGAAAAATCACACCAAGAGTTTTTCTACGATGGACTAAAGACGGAAGATTCAGAAGAAGAAGTCTACTTGAGTACGATGGTAAACGAGGGTTGGGATCCCAGCTTAAACCAAGTAGGGCAAAAAGCAAAAACTGCTTTTGAACGGACTCAATTCGATCCTGGTTATTACGATATTGAGGACACCATATACATGAACAGTATTCCAGGATAGGACGGACTAAAGAGACATAAAGGAGTTTAGTGGTGAAAGGGTCGTTGAATTCTTTCGACCAGCGTTTAATAAAACCAAGTACTTCTCTGGATTCATTAATTATTGTGGAGATGTGCAAATTAAAGTTCAATTTGCAATCAAATAAAAGGATGGAGGTCGTTAATAAAAAGGGTAAAAAATAAAGGTCCCAAGTGACAACCTTGAGGTACACCAGAAGTAACTTGAACCGAACTAGAAACGGTAGACCAAAGGAGCACTTTTTAAGTTCTACCTTTTAAGTAGGTGGATATCCAACTTAAAAAGGCGAGAGGGAAACATATACATTCAAGTTTATGGAGCAATAGGTTGTGGTTCACGGAGTCAAAGGCTTTACTGAAGTCAGTATAAATAACATCAGTTTGTCTTTTCTTTTGAAATGCCTAATTTACCAAGGTGGAAAATTCAAACAAATTGGTCGTGGTAGACCGATCCCATGTTGGACAGGAGAAATAATTGATTTACAGAGATGTTGCAAAGACGAAACAAGGATTTTTTCAAAAAGCTTAGGAATAGCTGATAGCTTTGCAATGCCTCTGTAATTAGAAATATCAGACTTACCACCTTTTTTGTGGAATGGATGTTATGACTCGGTTCCTTCACGTGGGGCAACGCCGGCTAGCTCTGCCATCTCAGGCGGTTCCGACGCTGCCCACCGAGCGCACAATCGCAATCATCGATACGTCACTCTCATCTGGACTATCGACACTACGTTATTCTCGGCCAACTCATCGGCGGCAATCGATGGTTTTGCCGCAGCGTACCCGCCCTACCTGTGGCGGGAATTCGAATAGTAAACATGAATTTCCGCCACCCATAACTTCTGTAGTGTGGCGATTACCCTACGCCAGGCTGATGCGATCCACCTCCCTCAATCCAATATGAACTATTCGGCCATGGTTTACTTTTCCAGATAACTTATATATATTTCGAATACGACATTGATTTTTCTTAATTAATGTGTAACTTCATTTGCTTCGTCTATTGTCTCCCCTTTTTTCTTGTTTTCTCTTCTTGTGGATTTATATAAACTTATTTGTCTCTACTGCAAAAGGGTCCCTAACTGTACCTGTAGAGCTCTATTGGTGAAACAGTCGGGGCCTATCCGGACCAATGTGTCTTTAAATGGTGAGTGGCAAAAAAAAGAAAAAAAAGCTAAACTCTCCACATCAAAAAAAAAGCAACAAGAAAATCTGTGAAACAACAAAAAAAAAACAAAACGAAATAACACTGCGGCACTCGATACAAATATTTAACAGAATAATACTACAGATATATATACATGCAATAAATAAATATAAATAAATAAATAACAAAAAATAAATATATTCTTATGTCTAGTGACCGAAAAGGGCAAAAAAAAAGAAACAAAACAGAAAAAGCCTTTTTTTTGCTTGCACTGAAGGTGCGTTAGCGCGCGAGTTACCGCACACATTGTTGCGGACACATCGCCGCCCCCCAAACCTCAGCGACTCGGACAAAGAGTCATTAACCCAAACACTGGGTACATAAACGCTGAGTTTGGAAACAGGAAGTAAGCAGCAACAACACATCAGCTACACCAAACCAACCAACACATCAACTATGCCAAACCTGCCATCTATGCAGATTCTCAGTCTCCACTCGAATCTGCTAGATAGGCGAATTCACAACCATTCCATTCCCATATTCCACTCATTCCTCAAGTTACGCTTTAAGTTTTTAAAGAATAAAGATTCATTATACTTTTTACCGAAGACGAAGAAGGTTGTCATTCTTTATTAAATTCAATATTACACTGAAGTACATCGGACTCGACCTGAGTATACATATATACTCGACCCGGATTCGGACCAGGAGATCGCCAAATGCTCCAGCTCCTGATCATACTATACCTGTAAGATAGGTAAGCGAACAAATGGTGGCAAAATTAAGAGGAAAAAATAAAAAGAAAGGAAAAATGAAAAAAATAAATTGTTTAAAAATATAAAAAAAAAGAAGCGAACCAAATTCATGAAAGTGTACAAGTGTTAGTGTTCACAAAAGTTGCGACCGAATATGTGTACATCAAACGCTAATAAGGCACCGGGATCGCATTCTTGAAAAAATAACAAATGCATAAAATCACACATAACCAAATGCAAAGAAAAACCTTCAATTATACAGATTTGTGACCGAATATGTGCACATCAAACGCTGATAAGGCACCGGGACCACGTAAGCAATAAATACACAGGGAAAATTTTTTACATAAACTATAAAATATTTAAAATTCGTGACCAAATATGTGCACATCAAACGCTGATAAGGCACCGGGACCACGTAATCAATAAATACACAAGAAAATTTTTACATAAACTGTAAAATATTTAAAATTGTTAAATTCGTGACCGAATATGTGCACATCAAACGCTGATAAGGCACCGGGACCACGTAATCAGTAAATACACAAAGAAAATTTTTTACATAAACTGTAAAATATTTAAAATTGTTAAAATTCGTGACCGAATATGTGCACATCAAACGCTGATAAGGCACCGGGATCACGTAGCTGAAATACAAATTTTTTCTCTCCTCTTTTTCCCCTTTACTTGAGCTGAAGTTGTTGCATCAGCAGTTTTCGCTTGTTGTGGCTTTACAGACAAATAAGTATCTCCAACTGTACACTAAGCGGGAAATTGGATTCAAACAATTACGTCATTTTACCTCGTTCGAAAATATTCACCTCTTTCTTATAGTCGCCATATGTTCACTTGCCTATATTAAATTATATCACCAAATTTTAAACAAATCACTAACTCTATATATATATATACATTACAGTCAACACTAAGAAAAGCGACACAAGGAGTGGATACCAACGAGAAAACACACAACAACTAATTACAACAAGTAACATCTATACAAATACTAAACATATTAATAATAAGATATAAACATATTACACTACAATTACATATTAAGATAACATCCTTATAACATAGGGAAGGTAACTAAATGTTAAAAAAAGTTAGCGCAGCTAGTAGAAGGATAGGTTTAAGAAGTAAGGGCAGTTTGCTAGACCTAAGTGAACTTGAAGAAGAAGAGCAGCACGACCAAATAAATCAACCTCCTAACCCCAACATGAACCATTCAGACTCTGGTAACGCATCGGGTTCCATCAGCCCCACAGTTAGCAACTCGTTGACTATCGTCAACACAAATTTGAGTCCGAAAGATATATTAGCGTTTGTACAACATTTGCCAACTTACGAAGGCCCCTCTGACAATCTGGAAACTTTTATTACTAGCGTTGAGGAATTACTAATACTCATTCGATCCGTAGATCAGACGGCGTATGGACAATTGATCCTCAGGGCTGTTAGGAATAGAGTAAAAGGCAAGGCACACGATGCATTGACCCTGTGTGGTACACCACTCATCTGGGACGAAATCAAAGCAAATCTTAAACGACTTTACACTAGCAAGAAGACGGAAACTATATTGATCCGCGAAATTCAAACCTTACCAAGCGGACTCTCCGTTCATAAATTATTCTTCGCAATAGCAAAATTGAGAGGCCAACTGGTATCATTGACTAACGACTCAAGCCGAGGTGGCCAGAACACCACGGAAAAACATGCCCTTTACTCCGACATCTGCCTCAATGCATTTAAAGTCGGATTAAACGGTCCACTAAAAACAATAATTAGATCGCGAAATCCGGAATCTATAGAAAAGGCTTACGAATTGGCACAAATAGAACAGAATTTGTATTACCAAAACTCTAACGGTCAACAGAATAATCGTTACCGCGAGGATTCTAATGAACGTCAAAATAATAATCGCCGCGGAAATTCTAATGATCAACAAAGTTATCGCCACCGCGGAAATTTGGGCGAACGAAACCGCCCATATCAACGTTACGACCAGAACCAGAAACAATCAGATAACAGCAACACTAAAAGAAATGAGACACGACAACCATCCCAAAACCGACAAGAGAGTCATTCATCTAGAACCCAAAACCCATTCCGGGGTAATTCAAGATCAAGCGACAACACCCCTACTGCTTCCTGCAACATCAACGATGGTGCAAATTTTTTACAAGAAGCCTCGGACAACCAGTCGGCTTCTTAAACAAAAAGTCCCACGAAAAATCTTTACCTTATGTCCTTTTTTCTTCAAAATTTCTTACAACTAACCCACACAAATTTCTCATAGATACCGGATCGACTTACTCTCTTATAAGACCAGCTTTAGTTTCAAACAAGCCGATCAGTCGAGCGAGCGCGACAGTAGGATAGCCTGTGCAGGTCTTCAAAGAAAAGTATTTTCATTATAATGGGATTTAAATATATCGCTTGAAGTCGATTTTGCTCGCATCGAGAGTATTTAGCTTGCGATAGTCTGGCAACATTGGATTGCGGCTGTCGATTGTTTATGTTGAGCGCCACAGCAGACGAAAGGCAAATCAAACATACATGAACAAACGCGTCTTTTCGTTCATTATATCGTCGGGCGGCGCAGCGACTGCGCTGCTACTGCGCTGCGACGCATCTGCATAAATTTGATTCTTGAATAACTTTTGAGTTCAATATCCGATCGTACTGAAATTTGTAGCACACATTAATAGTAGGATACTTGCCATGTGTGCCAAATCTCAAGTCTCTAGCTATTAAACTGCTCGTGTTATCATCTTTTTCGAGTTATGGGCGAAGGGGGCGTGGCATCGCGATGAAATTTTCAGGACACATTAAGCTCAAGCTTTTTATCATGTGTGCCAAATCTCAAGTCTCTATCTTTAACATTGCGTATGTTATGGTGATTTTTCTAATTTTAAAACCAACGGGACATGATATCGAAAATTAAAAATAAACTTGATCTGCGTATGGTATTCAGGAACCTACATTCCAAATTTGAAGTCTCTAGCTCTTATAGTTGCTGAGATCCACGCGTTCATACAGACGGACGGACAGACGGACAGACTGACAGACTGACAGACGGACAGACAGACGGACAGGTGTCAATCGACTCGGCTATTGGTACTGATTCAGAATATATATACTTTATAGGGTCGGACATGCTTCCTTCTGCCTGTTACATACATTCACACAAATTCATTATAGCCTTTTTTGCCCATTTTTAATGGGCACAGGCTATAAAAACCACATTAAACCAGTCGGAAAGGCTACAGTCGAAATCGACTATGAGAGACCCTTTACTTATTCTTCAACAATGAAATAACAGTTACAAACTTACAGACTTATATATAAACCTAAATATATTTGACGCTGCTCAGATTAGCTTCCGATTAATTAAATATAATCTCTTATGTTACACTTGAATTATTAACATACAAATGTTAATCTTAACATACAAATGTTAATCTTAACATACAAATGTTAATCTTAGCATACAAATATTAATCTTAACATACAAATGTTAATCTTAACATATCTGCACATTTCCTGCCATTGTACATTCGATAATTTGTTTGCTTCGAATCTCCGGTGTTTATTGTCCGATTTTGATGAAATTTTTAGTACGCATCGAAAGGAAAGTAAATTTTATGTATGCCGATTTTGGAACTTGTATCTTTTAAATTACTCGAGTTATTAGGGTTTTTCCGATTTTTGGAGGCGGGAGGGGGCGTGGCAAAATTCTAAAACAAACTTGACCTTTTCGGGGGTCACAGGAGTATTGTCACCAAATTTGGTGACCCTAGCTCTTATAGTCTCTGAGATCTAGGCGTTCATACATCACGACAGACAGACAGCAGGACAGACGGACAGACGGACATGGCTATATCGACTCGGCTGCTGATGCTGATCAAGAATATATATACTTTATGGGGTCTGCCGGACTTCCTTCGACCTGTTACGCACATTTTGACAAAGTTAATAGACCCTATTTACTTTTTTAAAGTAAAGGGTCTAAAAACTAAACACTCCTATTAGCATTCATACCGTTCTCAACAAATTCCAAATTCAAGAATATACAGACTCAGTTATCTTCGAACAATTCGATTCAACAAAAGAACCAAAATTCTTTTTATTTGACTTCCACCCACATTTTAATGGTCTCTTATGCATGGACTTTTTAAGTAGCTTAGATGCAAAAATAAACATAGCGGACTCTGTTCTAGAAATGAAACAGGCTTCTTTACCAATCCTAACAAGCACAAACCCGGTAGACACAACACATACCGTACCACTAAACACGAAGATCAGATTGTCACTCCCTGTAAACTTAATGGAGGGGGATTTCTTATTCGAAACCACAACCCTAAACAATGACTTATCAATCACGGGGGGACTATATACTGCACTGGATGGCTTCGCACACTTTGAGGTCTGCAACACATCGGACTATGACCAAACACTGTTCCTAGAGGAACCATTACAAGCCGAAATGACTCCTATACGAGATTACGACTACTTGAACTGCATGTTCGCGGGGGAAACCCCACAACCCACAGACATACAGACAAAATTAGACATCCAAACAGGACACTTAAACAACGAAGAAACACAAAATTTACTTATACTTTGCAAACAATTCAAAAAACTTTTTTATCTTGAAAATAACCAACTGACGTTTTCAAATGTTGTCAAACACTCGATTCCCACAGTAGACGACGTCCCCATACACACAAAATCCTACAGATACCCTTTCATACACAAGGAAGAAGTTCGGAAGCAAATTTCAAAGATGCTTCAACATAATATTATCAGAAATAGCCATTCTCCTTGGAGCGCACCTGTATGGGTAGTGCCTAAGAAAACTGATTCGTCAGGTCAGAAAAAGTGGCGATTGGTAATAGATTTCCGTAAATTAAACGAAAAAATAATTTCAGATAGGTACCCAATCCCTAATATAGCAGACATATTGGACAGTATAGGGAAAACGAAATATTTTACAACAATCGATCTGGCTAGTGGTTTTCATCAGATTGAGATGAATCCACGTGATGCAAAGAAAACGGCGTTTACTGTCGAAAACGGACATTACGAGTTCACAAGGATGCCTTTCGGCCTCAAGAACGCACCTGCGACATTTCAGCGCGTTATGGACAACGTCCTGGGAGATCTAATAGGGAAAGTTTGCCTTGTATATCTTGACGATATTATTATATTTTCCCCTTCACTACATAGCCACATAACGGACATTAAATCAGTATTCACTAAATTACAAACAGCGAACCTGAAAATACAACCCGCAAAGTGCAATTTCCTAAGAAAAGAAATTGACTTTTTAGGACACATTGTTACACAAGAAGGAGTAAAACCTAATCCCGACAAAATTCAAGCAATTAAAAATTTCCCTTGCACAAAAACTGTTAGGGAAATTAAGTCTTTCTTGGGCTTATTGGGTTATTACAGGAAGTTCATAAAAGACATCGCTGGAATAACCAACCCTTTAACTAGACAACTGAAAGGAAAAAAATCAATAGCGATAGACGAAGAATTTAAAGAAGCGGTAGCCTATTCTAAAAATCTCTTGTGTAATGACCCGATTCTAGCTTACCCCGATTTCTCGAAACCGTTCACTCTGACCACAGACGCGAGTAACTACGCCATAGACGCAGTATTATCTCACGGACCAAACACCAACGATAGGCCTATTTCATTTGCCAGTAGAACACTTTCTGACACCGAAATCAGATATTCAACAATAGAAAAAGAGATGCTTGCGATCGTTTGGTCTGTAGGACACTTTCGACCATACCTTTTCGGGCGCCGATTCAAAATAGTGACCGACCACAAGCCGTTAGTCTGGTTGGAAAATCTAAAGGGCCAAAACCCAAAATTACTTCGGTGGAAAACCACCCTAGCCGCCTATGACTACGAAGTAGTCTATAAAAAGGGATCTCAGAATGTCGTCGCTGATGCACTCAGCAGAATAGAATCCAATCTAAATGTAAATGAAGATCCAGCAAGAATAACAGTTGTTCAGAAACCACTGAACTATTTTAACATCCAAACAATCTTTCAAATCGGTCCATCAACCCCAGTACAATTAATTACTCCATTTCCCCATAAGATAAGACGCATATTTTCGGAACCGGAATACACATTTGACGCAATCACAAAAATACTGCAGACTATCCTAAAGCCAAACAAAACGCATGCCATATTAGCACCGGATAACGTCTTTTATATAATCGAAGAAGCATACAACAACTATTTTGCAGGAAATAACCTGTATAATATTTGTCGTTGCTCATCACTTCTAACCGACCTTCCCGATCTACAAGAACAAAAGCAAAGGGTCCAGTCATACCATCTTAATAGTAACCACAGAGGTATCCACGAGACCCTTAACCATCTTAAAAGAGACATTTATTTCCCACGTATGAAGGAAATTATTACACAAATAATTAACGACTGTGACATTTGCCTAACACTCAAGTATGATAGACAACCTC
Organism: Drosophila histrio; assembly: GCA_958299025.2. Classification (NCBI taxonomy): domain Eukaryota; kingdom Metazoa; phylum Arthropoda; class Insecta; order Diptera; family Drosophilidae; genus Drosophila; species Drosophila histrio. The sequence continues at coordinate 7,178,839 of OY282582.1, forward strand.
ACAGACCTTTCTTCCAAACCCCACCGGCACCAACAGGACCCTTAGATGTTATTCATATTGACATTTATGTAATCAACAATACAAATAACTTGACTATCATTGATAAATTCTCTAAATTTGCACAAGCATATCCATTAACTAATAGAAATTCAATTAAGGTAATAGCAGCACTATCAAAATTTTTCAGTACCTTTGGCCTACCAAAAAAAATTGTCTTTGACCAGGGTGCAGAATTTTCGGGAAACCTGTTCACCGATTTTCTGACCCAGTATAATATAGAAATTCACATTACCTCATTCCAACAATCAACGGGAAACGCACCCGTCGAAAGACTCCATTCGACATTCACGGAGCTCTATAGGATAATTGATAACCGCAGAAAGGAACTCCAACTCCAATCTGATCACGCGGAGATATTCACAGAGGTATTGACAACATATAACAATGCAATACACTCTAGCACTGCTCATACACCGTTCGAACTTTTTCATGGCAGAACCCACATGTTTGAAAAAACAGTAAAATTCGACAGCCACCATGACTATTTGGCAAAACTGAATGAATTTAGGAAAGAAATATACCCCAAAATTCAAGAACAACTAGATAACCAAACAGAAAAAAGGTTAACCAAATTAAACGAAGATAGGGAACCACCAATCCGAGTCGAACCCGACGATGTTATCTTTAGAAAAGAGAATAGGAGAAATAAGATAACACCTAGATTTTCCTTACACAAAGTCAGGACCGATAAAGGAGTTACATTACTAATAACCAGACAACAAAAACTACACAAGCAGAAAATAAGGAAGACAATCAGGAGAAATAATAACACCCAATGAACTACTTCATTCCAGAACTACCCATTCCGCCACGCAGTCCTTCTCTTTAGAAAGACTCAACGGATCTTCACCCCTCGCCTTCATTCATCTAGGAGACGCTCGTATAACACAGAGCTATACAATTCTAACCCATGTCGTAGGTGTCCAAGAATTTAAAGTATGCCTTTCCGGAATAAAAGACACATTAAAAGCCCTCAGACTATATGAAACATTTGACATTTCGCTAGGAATTATAAAAGGTAAACTACAACAACTAGAAGCCAGAATAGACACCCTACTCCCACACGCTAGAACAAAAAGGGGTTTAATTAACGGCCTAGGAACCATTCTCAAATCAATTTCGGGTAATTTAGACGACAACGACGGGCAAAACATACTTGCAGAAATCAATACCCTAAAAGTTACCTCCCACGCATTAAAAAATGCTCAAGAAAAACAGGAAAATTTCGATAAGCAAGTTATTATTAGACTTAATAATATTACGGACCATATAAATAGCGAACAAATCAAAATACAAACATTTCTAAACGTAGCACAAAACACTATCTTCAAAGAACTTAGGGATGATAGAGAAAACATTGTTACACTCCAATATATTAATCGAATAAATTTCCATATTGATACCTTGAAAGAACACATTAATAATATAGCTGAGAGCCTACTGGCCAGCAAATTGGGCTTAATCCCAAAATTCTTGTTTAACAAACAAGAAATAAATACTATAAGAAATATGTTAATCGCACAAAACATTACCCTACAATTAGATGAACACATCTATAATATACTTACACCATCTTGTTTTACTTTTAATAACAAACTATTGTTTAACGTTAAGATACCAATTTTCGATACAAAAATTTGTAAGTTCACCCACATCATACCCCTACCAGTAAATAATTCGCATTTCATCATTTCCCCCGAATTCTTGGCACACGATAACAACACTTTACATCAATTTCACGAAAACTGCCTTAAGGTAGAACAAGAGTTCTTCTGTCAGGGAACCCACACGGATTCGACAACAAAAAAACAACAAATGCCTGTCAGACATCGTCAATAACGTAAAGGAGACAAAATGTGACATGATAGACACAGGTCACGAAATGAACATATTCGAGCCAGAAAAAGGGTTTATTTTCATTTTCAACGGAAAGAACACCACCCCTAAAGCAACTGCAACGATGAAATACTTTTAGATGGCTCTTTCGTAATACGTTATAAGAATTGTACCTTATGGATAAACGGGATAGAATACAGCGGCAGAGAACTGGTGGAACATGATCATTTCACCTTTGTACTTCCACCAGTCATCAAGATAACAAAAAATCAAACGATCAAAACATTATCACTGGAAAAAGTACACTTAGAAGCCCTTTCGACAGCTGGAAAAATCATCAATATGAATAATACAACACACTACAAATTTACGGCCATATACTCAGCAATATCATTGACCGATTATGTCATAAACCACAGACCATCTTCCTCCCACACTCGCCGACCGTCACTACCTTGGTGGAGCCGACCATTCCTTCGTTATGGCCCTCTCTCCACTCTAGGGGGGGAGGAGTTACCGCACACATTGTTGCGGACACATCGCCGCCCCCCAAACCTCAGCGACTCGGACAAAGAGTCATTAACCCAAACACTGGGTACATAAACGCTGAGTTTGGAAACAGGAAGTAAGCAGCAACAACACATCAGCTACACCAAACCAACCAACACATCAACTATGCCAAACCTGCCATCTATGCAGATTCTCAGTCTCCACTCGAATCTGCTAGATAGGCGAATTCACAACCATTCCATTCCCATATTCCACTCATTCCTCAAGTTACGCTTTAAGTTTTTAAAGAATAAAGATTCATTATACTTTTTACCGAAGACGAAGAAGGTTGTCATTCTTTATTAAATTCAATATTACACTGAAGTACATCGGACTCGACCTGAGTATACATATATACTCGACCCCAGTATACACATATATACTGTAATTCGCGCGCGTCGCCTCCAGCCGCGGACTACGTCTGCAGACAAGGGAAGGGGGGGGGTTCTGCCGCCACAAACTGTTTGGGCCCAATACAGCTCACCAGTCTGTCCTTAGCGCCGGTGACTGGTCTCGTAGCTGCGTCGCTGGTCCCTCGTCGCGGTTGATGGCGTGTAGCCAGAGCCTCGATCCTCCGGAGCGCAAATTTTTGTGATAAATTTTAATTGAGTATGTATTTTTGGTGGCGGGATTTTTACTTAAATTTTGTATAAGCGTTAAACTTTATTTGTATATTTACATTTTTGGTGGCGGGATTATTATTTCAATTTTGTATAAGCATTAAACTTTATTTGTATATTTGTATTTTTGGTGGCGGGATTATTATTTCAATTTTGTATAAGCGTTGAACTTTATTTGTATATTTGTATTTTTGGTGGCGGGATTATTATTTCAATTGTGTATAAGCGTTAAACTTTATTTGTATATTTGTATATTT
>OY282582.1:7182360-7198003 GCA_958299025.2 Drosophila histrio
ATAAACGACCCCTACAAATACCCACAAGCATATGATGCAAAGGTAGAAAAACAAATGAAGGAAATGATAAAGCAGGGTATTATTCGAAAATCGAATTCCCCTTAATGTTCCCCAATTTGGATTGTTCCAAAGAAAAGTGATTCATCAGGAAAACAAGAATTCATGATAGTCATTGACTACAGACAAATATCCAATTCCGGTCATGGATGTATTAGACAAACTTGGAAAATGTCAATATTTCACTACCATTGATCTTGCAAAAGGTTTTCATCAGATCCAAATGGATACTGATTCTATCCAAAAAACAGCATTTTTGACAAAAAAAAATGGACATTTTTGAATACACTCGCATGCCATTTGTTTTAAAAAATGCAAATGCAAATTTTCAACGTTGAACAATCTGTTAGAAGACTTAGTCTATAAAGATTGTTTGGTCTACATGGATGATATAATTGTCTATTCCACTTCATTGGAAGAACACATTATATCATTAAAAAGAGTTTTTAAGAAACTCAGGGAGGCCAATTTAAAATTGCAGTTGGACAAATGTGAATTTTTGAAAAGGAAACTGAGTTCCTTTGTCACATTGTAACAACTGAAGGTATAAAACCAAACCCGACAAAAGTCACTGCCATACAAAATTTCCCAATACCAAAAACCACCAAAGAAATCAAGTCTTTTTTAGGACTTTGCAGTTATTACCGAAAATTTATTCCGAACTTTGCCCACATAGTCAAACCAATGACTTTAAAATTGAAGAAAAACGCAACTATTGACATAAAAAACGAAGAATACATTTCAGCATTTGAGGAGCTAAAACTGCTCATTACTTCTGAGCCAATACTTATTTACCCCATATGTGAAAAGCCATTTTCATTAACTACAGATGCAAGTAATATTGCTATTGATGCGGTACTTTCCCAAAACCATAAACCAATATGCTATGCAAGTAGAACATTAAACGAACAAGAAATAAATTACTCCGCAACAGAAAAAGACCTTTTTAGCTACTGTTTGGGCCACAAAATACTTCAGGTCCTATCTTTTTGGCAGAAAATTTAAAACCCTTAGCGATCATAAACCGCTAGTTTGGTTAAGAAATGTAAAAGAGCCAAACATGAAGTTGCAAAGATGGAAAATCAAATTAAATGAATTTGATTATCACATTAAATACGTCCCCGGCAAAGAAAATTTTGTTGCAGAAGCCTTATCAAGAATTAAATTATACGAAATTTTATTAGGAGAAACCCCTAACAGTACAGCCGCAACAACACATAGCGCACAAGAAGACAATCAGTCTTGTATTTCAATTACGGAAAGACCAATTAATTATTATAACAGGCAAATAGAATTTATTAAAATTGATACTAATAAAATAAATTAAGCAGATTAAGCAGAAAAATAAACGTAAGCAGATTTCCTAATCTTCCAATTCGCTTTCATAGAAATAATCAGCCCAAGTAATTTAACAAAAGTTATGAAATCCAATAAAATCCTAATTGATATTCAAACATATGCAGAATTTAAAGAATTCATCCAGGTATAGAAAAACTTACGTTATTATTTAAGGAAAAAATATTATTACCCAGATTACCAAAACCTAATTCAAAACATTATTAACGAGTGTCAAACTTGTTACATTGCTAAAACAAAACATAGAAATACAAACTTAGCATTTGAATTAACGCCAGAAACTTGTAAACCTAGAGAAAAATATGTTATAGATTTTTATATGATAGACAATAATCAATTTTTGTCTTGTATAGACATTTATTCTTATTACGCAACATTAATCAAAGTAAGTGGTAGAGATTGGTTAGAAGCAAAAAGAGCATTACTTAAAATATTCACTGATATTGGAAATCTAAAAGAAATTAATGCAGATAAAGACCCAGCATTCTTATGCTCAGCATTACAAATATGGCTAAAATCAGAAGGAGTAGATTTAAATGTTACAACAAGTAAAAGCGGAATTTCTGATGTAGAAAGATTTCATAAAACTATAAACGAAAAATTAAGAATTATAAATTGGGAATCAAATCATGAAGACAAACTAACTAGATTCGAAATAATACTCTACACATATAATCATAAAACGAAGCACAATATAACAGGAAGAACCCCAGCAGATATATTCATATACGCAGGCACTCCAGAAAACGATACACAATTAAATAAAACAAATGCAATAGAAAAAAAAAATGAAAACCGTGCAGATTTTAAAATGGACACTAATTACAGACAGTCCCTATTGGTTCGGTTAAAATCAACTAATCCATTTAAAAAGACAGGTAGTTTGAAACAAATAGACGAGAAATATTTCGAAGAGACAAATAGAGGAAGGAAAATTTTACACTACAAATCCAAATTTAATAAGAAAAAGAAGATTAATAAGAGTAAATATGATAGTTCCAGCTCATCCCCAAATGAAAACCCAAATCAGGAAACTACAACATAAATTTATACAACTCCTAGTTACATTCATGCTAATGTATCTTATTCAACAAGTCCAGGGCCAAAGCCTCGAAGTAAACCCGATCCAATCAAAAAATGGTTTCCTTATATTCACAACAGGAATTATAAATATTCCAATTAACTACGAATACATATCACTACTTAACTGTTGACCTTACAAAAATTGAAAACACATTCAATAATTTAATTAAACAAGTGACAGAATTTAAGGAATTAGCACAAATCCAATACCTAACCGAAAAATTAAATAGAGAAATGAACGGTATGAGAATAGCACAACGAAATAAACGAGGACTTATAAATTTCATGGGAACATTTTATAAATATCTTTTCGGAACACTAGATCAAGAAGACAGAGCAGAATTAGAACTCAAAATAAACAACTTATCAGAAAATAGCGTACAAGTGAATGAACTTAATCAAATAATAGAAGCAGTCAATAAAGGGATAAAAATTACAAACACACTAAGTTTGATCAATGAAGGAGAAGAAAAATTGTCAATATTAACATTTAATTTACAAGAATTTACCGAATATATCAAATATATCTAGCTAGGAATGCAATTAACAAAATTAGGCATATTTAACCCAAAAATTTTAAAGCATAGTCCGTTATCACACATAAATTCAGAAAAGATGTCAAATATTAAAACATCTACTTGGTTAAAAACAACAACAAACGAAATTTTGGTTATTTCCCATATTCCGCGAGAAGTCATAAACACTCCTATTTACGAAATTGTTCCCTACCCAGACGAAAATAAAAATGTTTTAACAGAAATCATACATGACAGATACTATGTACAGAACAACCAAGCTTTTACAGTAAAATCATAAGACTTAGTAATGAACAAATGTATAACAGGAATATTAATTCAAACCACAACAGAATGTATATATTCAAAAACACATAAATCATTTGAAATATAATATGTTGAACCAAATATAATGTTAACATGGAACCTACCAAAAACTGTTTTAAATCAAAATTGTTTAAATAGAGAAATATCAATAGGTAAAAATAACATCATTAAAGCATTCAATTGTTCAGTTTAAATATAAGACATATTTATAACAAATACTTTGATAGATTACACACAAACAATTTACGTCAATAATAATGTAACAAAACTTGAACCAATATCATACATACAAGCAAAAGAAACTGTACAAGAACACACTATGTATTATAATACATTCCAAACTGTAATTGTAACAGCACTCATAATTATTGTAATCGCACTAATATTATATTTTAGCTATAAGTATAAAACCATACCACATAAAATAATCGTTAATTATAAGAAACAAACAGAAACAACCTCACAGGCAAATGTTATAAATTCAAATCCAATCCCAAATGAAAATGAAAATATTGTAATTGAATCTGAACCAACATTATACCCAAAAGTAATCGCCTGAGGACAAGCTAATTCTCATACCCTGTGCCCATTGAAAATGGGCAAAAGCGGTATAATGAATTTGTGTGTATGTATGTAACAGGCAGAAGGAAGCATCTCCAACCCTATAAAGTATATATATTCTGAATCAGTATCAATAGCCGAGTCGATCAACACCTGTCCGTCCGTCCGTCCGTCCGTCTGTATAAACGCGCCGATCTCAGCAACTATAAGAGCTAGAGACTTCAAATTTGGAATGTAGGCTCCTGAATACCATATGCAGATCAAGTTTATTTTCAATTTTCGATATCTCACCCTCCGCCCACGCAAATAGAAGAAAACCTCAAATTCCAAGATAATACAGCCTAACATGACTGAAAGTTGAATTATAACTCAATGGAATTTGTTTTAATTCCATTTTTTGGCAAAAGCGAGAGAGCATATAAAAATTCAATTTGCGCAAACGAGAAAGCATATGATAATCTGATGATTTGCGGTGTCGGCCGCTGTGCGGCGCCACATGACATATCGGCCACACTCAAAACTATATTTTGCTGAATGCTACAGGATAACGTAAAATTAATATTAGCAATTGCTTACACGCATGGTTGTTAAGATAACACATGATGTAACAAAATATAACAATTTGCTACAAGTCTTATCGCGATTGACCTACAAATAAAGGAGATATTAAGGAATTTATTTTATTGCCACTATTCCTTAGTGGTTGGCAAGAGCGAGAGCACATATATGAAAATCTTCTTTGCACTATCGCTCACCGTGTCTTTCTTTCGGAAATGTAAAATTAATATTTGCGACTGTTTACACCCATCTTCGTTGAAATAACACAGCTTAAATTCACAGTACGACAACGCTAAGCAATTTGATGCAAGTTTCATAGCGATCCACCCACAAATAATGGAGATATTAAGGAAATTCTTTTATTGCCATTACTGACAAACTGAATAATTACTATTATTATATTAATTTATATTTGCGATTGCTAACACGTATGGTTGACAATTCTACGTTTCTATCATAGTATTAAAATAACTTAAATTTTCTGCATTACCAAAACCCAAAAACATATATAAACATTGCCTTAAATTTCAAAAATAAATTGTTTGGCGCGCAATGAAGAACAGCTGTATGTGAGTGATATAAACATGTGGTGTTGCCAGACTACATGCAGAGCAATTCCACTATAATTTAAACACTTTTCCCAAAATACTTTCATTTCAAGACCTGCACAGGGAATCCTACTGTCGCGCCCGCTCGACTGATCGGCTTGTTTATTGATGGGGAAGTAACATATGTATTGCACATAGCCACCATAACCACTTCTAAACATTCACACGCATTCCCCCTATCATATTATAAAATATCAATTACACAAACAACTTGGTGAAAATAACAATTCGAACGCTCCCACGATTCGGACAATAACATAAACATCCGTTGGAATCGCTATTCGCACCAAGGGTCAAATCTGCCGACGTGGCACAAATCAGGCTGTCGCGAAGCTCCCCAAATATTTCAGCTCAAGGGAGAGATCCGTAAGATCTCTGTTTATACAAGTGCAGAAAGCTTTTACTCCAAAAGCTCACAGCCGAGGTTTGCTAACCGCCGTCAACATACTTTACAATTAGTTTTAAGTTTTGCATTAAAGAGTTATGATTGAATAAAAAATATTTTTTTTTTTATACGCGATTCGAGTATTTTTATAGCCTGTGCCCATTAAAAATGGGCAAAAAAGGCTATTATGAATTTGTGTGAATGTATGTAACAGGCAGAAGGAAGCATCTTCGACCCTATAAAGTATATATATTCTTAATCAGTATCAATAGCCGAGTCGATTGACACCTGTTTTTCTGTCGGTCCGTCCGTCTGTATGAACGCGTGGATCTCAGCAACTATAAGAGCTAGAGACTTCAAATTTGGAATGTAAGTTCCTGAATACCATACGCAGATCAAGTTTATTTTCAATTTTCGATATCGAGTCCCGTTGGTTTTAAAACTAGAAAAATCACCATAACATAAGCAATGTCTAAGCTAGAAACTTGATATTTGGTACACATGATAAAAAGCTTGGGTTTAATGTGTCCTGAAAATTTCATCGCGATGCCTTGCCCCCTTCGCCCATAACTCGAAAAAGCTGATAACAAGAGCAGTTTTATAGCTTTTATAGTTTTAGAGACTTGAGATTTGGCACACATAATAAGTATCCTACTCTCAATGTGTGCAACAAATTTCAGTACGATCGGATATTGATCTCAGAAGTTATTCAAGTAACAAATTTATGCAGCGCAGCAGATGCGTCGCAGCGCAGTAGCAGCGCAGTCGCTGCGCCGCGCCGACGATATAATGAACGAAAAGACGCGTTAGTTCATGTATGTTTGATATGCCTTTCGTCTGCTGTGGCGCTGAGCATAAACAATCAACAGCTACCTACTCTCGATGCAAGCAAAATCGACTTCAAGCGATATATTTAAATCCCATTATAATGAAAATACTTTTCTTTGAAGACCTGCACAGGGTATCCTACTGTCGCGCCCGCTCTACTAAATATTTTTAGCAGCAGTCTCTAATCTCCTTTTAAGAAAATGAATCCAATTTCATTTACTTGATATGCTTTTCAAACCTATATCCTTTGTTTAGATCTTCGTGTACCTAACTTTCGATATTCTCTGTTTCCAATACATCAACATCTACTCCAGGTGGAATTATGCCCTTGTGTTGTTGCTCTGAAAACACTTGTTGATTCTTTGCAATTCCGACAAAATTGGATTTAGAAAAATTATATATAAGTAGTTCCTATCATTAAACTTTTGATGCTTGCTGCTAAGCAAGTTTCAGCTCTTCCCATTGCTGCAATATACGGGACACCGCCAACTCAATAGACAGCCATCTTGTGTCGCACACTTTTGGGATCTTTAAAGAAGCCTTTAAAAGTATATTTTGAAAAATTTATAGGTTTTAATTTAAATTGCTTAGATGGATCAGTTTTATTTATTAAATTATTATTAATACATAAAGGGACAATCACACAGCAAATATCTAAGTTTTTGTAACACATAAAACGTATGGTTAGAACGTTAGAAAAATAACGACAAAATACAACGAACACAATATAAAAAGTAGCATGTTTTCCACAAAAACTTTGTCGTCGTTTATACACTGATATATTTTTTTGTACTTAAGCTGTCTAGACGAATTTTTCGAAAACCAGTTATAAGTTTCGTGAACTAAAAACTCGAATCTTGCCGGCAAAACATTTTTGCAAACATGACTTACAGCCAATTGAATGGAATGACAGACGCACTTTATTAATATTAAGGAAGGCGCCTCCTTTTTTAACAAAGTATTTACCTTTTATTTACTCCTATCATCACGCTGGCATTGTCGGTGCCAATGCCTATTAAATTTTTAATATCAAGTATGCGATCCTCCAACTCTTTCTTTAGGGCTTCTACAATGCAGGATGCGTTTCTATGCTCTAAATGAACTAGGGTTAAAAATGTCGAAACAAACTTTTTATGTTGGACCGAAAATAATTGATGGCAACACCTAATTACATAATGAATTACATAAAAAACATTTAAACAATATTAAATACAATGACAAATAAAATATTAATTGAATTTGAGATATATACATACCTAGAAGTTTAGTGATACTAATGTCAGTTGACTTATCTATTTGAAGACTTAACTTTGAGTCCTCAATATCGCTTCGCAAGTCCTCGGAAAAGTGCAGTCCCAACACATTTTTAATTATGTTGGTGCACTTTGTCCTGTGTAGACGTACTATGCGTCTCGTGCTGTCGTCTTAAAAGTATTTGACGATTAGATTCCCCAAATGGTCTACTTGAGCCAACGATGTATGCTCCGCAATAAAGAGACATAGCGCTGCTTCCTGCTCTAACGTCTTGACCGGCAAAGTTACAAAATGTATTTTGTTAGTTTGCATGAAGCCGCCCGTAGCACTTTTATGCTTTTTGGTCAAAGCATGGGCGCGCAAGTCACACAGTTTTGCCGTGATTGTGCACTTGCACTAGCTGCACAAAATTCTTCTTTCGTCCGTCGTCCTTACGTGCCCAAGTCTTAAATTCCTCTCTTTTCAGCCAGGCGTCCCGACACTTTTGTTTGTAGTCTTTTGGAATTATTATTTATTAATATCTTAAAATTTCCCTTCACATACGTATGTAAGCTCACGATAGTGACGCTGTAGTAAAAATTGGCTTATCGATGTTCTTTGAGGTTGATTCACAACACTATACAATCGATATGTTACTAAAAGTGTTGGCAACCGTCGACAAAACAGTGTAAGCAATTATTTTTCCATACTTTTGGGCAAATACACAACAAAATCTTAAAAAAAACCCAGAGCTCCCACTGCCCGCTGTTTGCAATGTTTTCTAGCAAATGGTCTTTGAAAAAAGAAAATTTGACGGGAAAAAGCGAATCTGGCAACACTGGTGCCCATCACTGATTTAGAGACTACTAACAGACAACCTTTTTCTTCGAAATACGAACACGTACTGAACCCGAACATTTAGACAGCCGACGAGACTACCTTCTGTTATTGTATCATGCTCAAAACCATGATGAAATAAGTATAAGGTGGTCTCGTCGGCAGCCGAGGCTCGCTCGACACTGAGTAATATTGAGTTTTGAATAACTTCCGAGTTTATCATCCGATCACCATGAAATTTTCAGGATACATTAGTACCCCGATGCTTGTCTTGTGTGCCAAAATTCAAGGAAGTTTTATGGAATTTCAAAAATTTTGTTTTCGATTTTTGGGGGCGGAAGGGAACGTGGCAAAATTCTAAAACAAACTTGACCTTTTCGGGGGCCGCAGGAGTATTGTCACCAAATTTGGTGACCTTAGCTCTTATAGTCTCTGAGATCTAGGCGCTCATACAGCAGGACAGCAGGACAGACGGACAGACGGACATGGCTATATCGTCTCGGCTGTTGATGCTGATCAATAATATATATACTTTATGGGGTCTGCCAGACATCCTTCGACCTGTTACGCACATTTTGACAAACTTAATAGACCCTTTTTACTTTTTTAAAGTAAAGGGTCTACAAATTGTATGTTAATTTATTTATATAGTTTTTTAAAAATCAGTGTTTGAATGTTTTTTCTGTTTGCAGTCGCCCTGAGGACGACAGCCGACGGCAGTCGAAATATATCAACAAAAAAATTATTTTTGCTACTCGCGTTTCCCCAATGCTGCGACCCGTAGGTCCAGATTGGTTTTAGGAGGAGGCTATTAGCTTTTAGTTTTAGGTGAATTTTTTTAGCTTGGATGTGTCTCCGCCAGGTAAGTCGCCTATCAAGGTGTATGCCAAGCTACGTCACTTCATCAGATTGGGGGAGCTGCGTATTGTATAAAGTTAGCGGAGGGCAGGTCCGCCTATTAAGAGTAAACGTTACGTCTTTACACTTTTGATCGTTTATTTTTATACGCCAGTCTGATAGCCACTTCTCCACCACCACCAGGTGGTCAGCTAGCTGTGCTGTATCTTGTATTGGACATCTAGAGCGACTTAAGATAGCGGTATCGTCAGCAAACGTAGATGTTATCAGTCGCTCGTTTATGGGTATATCCGCCGTGAATAGAACATAAAGGGTTGGCCCCAGTACGCTGCCTTGAGGAACTCCAGCTTCTATACTGTGGTCGTCGGATGTAGTAGCGTTGCATCTCACTGCGAAGACTCTGTTGTAGAGGTACGACTCAAATAATCTCTTTAGATAGAAACTCAATTGGCTCAATCTCAGTTTGGCTACGAGTTGGTAATGCGTCCAGTTCAAATGAATTAGTTGCGGGATTTGGCTGGAACACATTTCGTAGGTGAGAAGCAAATGTGTTGGCTCTGTCTTTGTCACTGCGGGCCCATCTGTCTGAAGAGTTTCTTATGGAAATGATAGGTTCGGTCGGTGCGCTAAGATTTGGATGAGCCCTCCACAGCGGATTCTTTGTGCTGGTTGGCGATAGTTACTCTATGTACCGACGTTGAGCGTCTTCTTTGTCTTGCTTTAGAGCCTTGGTGAGTCTGCGAGTGGTTTCTTTGAGGCGTTGTTTTGAAGATGGCGAACTGTAGGTCTGCGAATCTCGTCGCAATCGTCGTTTTTGCAGAACAAGTTCTTCAATTTGCCGATTGGTTTTGTGCTGACTGGACTGCGCAGATATCCCATGCAGTGTTGAAGTTTTGGATGCTGCTACGAGTACAGATTCCTGAGCATCAACAGAGCAGTCGATGTACTCTTCGATGTTAAGCTGCGGGAACTAACATATGGGAACATGGGAACTAACATATTTCTTGTATCTAAGCCAGTTGGTTCTGTGCGTTGTCAGCCTATGAGGATGCTCTATGATTTGCGGGCGTTGGAGAAGATTTAGTAGCACCGGGGAGTGATCGGATGATAGATCCGAAAGTGATTCGGCACTTATCAGACTGCGTAGAATGTTCTTTGTGACTGCGAAGTCAATTAGATCTGGAGCTTTCTGGGGTCTGCTGGCCAATATGTAGGCCTACCTGGGAAAACGTAGTCCAGTTTGTTGTTTGGTTTGATGATTGCGTTGTATAACTGCTATCCTTTGGGGGTCACAAGGCGGGATCCCCAGTGCGTGTGCTTGGCATTGTAGTCTCCTGCTGCTATAAATCGCTCCCCTAGAATATTGTAGAAGTCCATGAACTGACCCTCAGAGATTGTAAAGCGAGGTGGGCAATAAACAGCGGCAATGGTGAGATTGCCGTTACTCGATTGTACGTTTATGGATGTAGATTGCAAATAATATGTTGCAAACCTTTTACGAAAATGGTGCTTGATGCGGTTTCTGATTAAGATGCCGGATCCACCGTGAGCTTTGCCATCCGGATGATCTGTACCGTAAAACAAGTAGCCTCGTATTTGGAAGTTGTATTTGCATGTGAGGTGCGTCTCTGCGAGCAGCATCACGTCGATGTGTCGGTCGTACAGGAATTGTGTTAGTTCAAGTTTGTGCCGTGAAACACCATTGGCATTCCACAGAGATATTCGTAGAGACGCCATTGATTATTTGGACTGTTGAGATGCAAACATCCGTATTAGTATGTTTTGATTTTGCATGAGGGTTTGCAAAGTTGTTTTCATGAATGACATGAAGTCCATCATATTTTGTTGCAGAGAAAAGATCATGGCTTCAATATTGTTTTGTGGCTGCCCCATGGGCTGGTGAGAGTTTACCATATTTGGCTCTGCTTCAAATAAATGTGGAATCGCTGTTGTGTGGTTTGAGTTTTCTAGTCCTGGCTTTAAAGCGCTTGCAAATGAGGTGCCTTTGATAGTGTTTGCGGGACCAAATGAAGATCTTGCTGCTTTAGCGAAGAAGACGTCAAGTGTAGTTTGGGATAGAATAAATACATTTGGTGTGTTCTGGGAGCGTGTCGTTGTCGCTCGTCGGATTCGGCTTTTTAACTCTTCGTAAACTTGACAGCCTCTATAATTTGCTATGTGATTTCCTCCGCAGTTACCACACATTTTTGCAATTGGGTCTTTTTTGTTAGCAATGCAAGGGTCAGAGCCATGAGGGTCTCCTCAAGCTACACAGACTGGCCGAAGAGTGCAGTAGGATCTTGTGTGTCCGTATTCTTGACAATTTGTACATTGCACTGGTCCCTTGCGCTTGTGTGGTTCTTCAACAGTGATCCTGCGATGCAACAGGAACTGCAGCTTGTAGATTGGATGTGCTTCGTTTTTCTTCAATGATCTATTGTCTGGCTCAAGCTCGACCTGGAAGAGTGGTTGCGGCTTTTTATTTTGAGATTGCCGTTACTCGATTGTACGTTTATGGATGTAGATTGCAAATAATATGTTGCAAACCTTTTACGAAAATGGTGCTTGATGCGGTTTCTGATTAAGATGCCGGATCCACCGTGAGCTTTGCCATCCGGATGATCTGTACCGTAAAACAAGTAGCCTCGTATTTGGAAGTTGTATTTGCATGTGAGGTGCGTCTCTGCGAGCAGCATCACGTCGATGTGTCGGTCGTACAGGAATTGTGTTAGTTCAAGTTTGTGCCGAGAAACACCATTGGCATTCCACAGAGATATTCGTAGAGACGCCATTGATTATTTGGACTGTTGAGATGCAAACATCCGTATTAGTATGTTTTGATTTTGCATGAGGGTTTGCAAAGTTGTTTTCATGAATGACATGAAGTCCATCATATTTTGTTGCAGAGAAAAGATCATGGCTTCAATATTGTTTTGTGGCTGCCCCATGGGCTGGTGAGAGTTTACCATATTTGGCTCTGCTTCAAATAAATGTGGAATCGCTGTTGTGTGGTTTGAGTTTTCTAGTCCTGGCTTTAAAGCGCTTGCAAATGAGGTGCCTTTGATAGTGTTTGCGGGACCAAATGAAGATCTTGCTGCTTTAGCGAAGAAGACGTCAAGTGTAGTTTGGGATAGAATAAATACATTTGGTGTGTTCTGGGAGCGTGTCGTTGTCGCTCGTCGGATTCGGCTTTTTAACTCTTCGTAAACTTGACAGCCTCTATAATTTGCTATGTGATTTCCTCCGCAGTTACCACACATTTTTGCAATTGGGTCTTTTTTGTTAGCAATGCAAGGGTCAGAGCCATGAGGGTCTCCTCAAGCTACACAGACTGGCCGAAGAGTGCAGTAGGATCTTGTGTGTCCGTATTCTTGACAATTTGTACATTGCACTGGTCCCTTGCGCTTGTGTGGTTCTTCAACAGTGATCCTGCGATGCAACAGGAACTGCAGCTTGTAGATTGGATGTGCTTCGTTTTTCTTCAATGATCTATTGTCTGGCTCAAGCTCGACCTGGAAGAGTGGTTGCGGCTTTTTATTTTTGTTGATAATAGTTGTCACCTTCTTGTCGAGAAAACCATTTTCATGTAGAGCTTCTGTGATTTCGACAGGCGTTACCTCTGGTTCTATGCCCTTAAGTACCACTTGCAAGCCCTTACTGTTTTTAAGTTGGTATGCGTAATAGTTCTTTTGAGTGCCATTTAGGTATTTTGACACTATTCGAAAATGCTCTTCAGTGTTTTTTTGTAGCTTGGTTTCACAGATATTCACTTTAGTGAGTGAAATAACATGAAAGTTGTTATTCCCGACCAGCTCAACAACTTTGTTAACAAGTGCGTTGGCTTTTGTTTCTTTAGGACCTCTTGTCCAGCATCGGGTTGACGAGTCTCAACATCAGCCAGAATGGAGTATCTATTAGAGTTTAGAGTCTCAGGAGTTTCGCTGACATTATTTGCACGGTTAATTTTTGGTTTGTTTCCATCCTTTGCTTTTTGTGGGCTGAGCTTGCGCTTGATTTGGATAAAGCGATCCATACCAGTCTGCACAGCCGGTCCCGTTTTCTTGACTTGATTTGGTTCCATTGTTTGCGTGTTGTTATTATTGCCGGTATTGGCACTTGAGCTTGCATTTGATGATATTGTTGTAATTTGCGCATGCGCTGCAGAAGTTGAGCGCGCAGTCGTTATCGCATTGTTGGTGACAGAAACAGTTGTAGTTGTTGTTGTTGCTGCGGTTGCAGAAGTCAAAGAGGTCACTGTACTTGCTGTTGGTGCGGCGTGTGTCGAAATTATTGCATTCGACGTTGTTGGAGAGCTGCACTGCGAACTCCATGACGTGGAAGGCACATTTAGTAGAGCCGGAGATCTTCTACGCTCTTTCAATTGTTCATTGCTCATTTTGAGCGGTTAAATCGTGGCACTTTTTATAACTATGCACTTGTTTTTTCACATAAAACAGAATTTTCTTTTTATATAAAGCGTCCTTTCGCTATTATTGTAAAACTGCAATACAAATTGCAATTATTTTACTTTTAAGTTCGTCCACTACTAGAGATTTTCCGGAGCGCGCGCGAAACACGTCCGTTATCCGGATATCGTCTTCTGTGACGTTTTTTTTCTCTATGCTATTAAGTGTATCCACGTCCAATCGGGTTTTTTAGTCAAAAAAAAATGATTGCTTCCATGATTTTTTCAAGCCACGAACAATAGCCAGTTGAACGTACTTGCTTGGCTCGTGTACTACGGCAGCTGAGCTGTCATATTCAAAAGCAGCAGCAACCTTCATCTCGTCGAAAGCCAAGACGCAGAGCTTATCGGAATCATCCATTTCGTCATTTTCCATTAGGTCAATGACCATATCCAGAGTACCAGTCTTAATTCCACATCTGATAACCATCTGTATAAGGTTGCACGACTAGGTTAAAGAAATCCTTTCTTATTCGGGTTGTTATACGTCCGAGGGCCTGCGGTATGAAGGCAAATCGCCTCAGATATGTCATCTTTATTGAATGCTGCTCTTTTGAAACCACTCTTCAATATTTTAATTTGTGTCTCAGTAAATATTTTGCAGAGACTTTTCTAATTTGTGAAAATCCTCAAGCTGCTGGCGTAAGCAATACATTTCTTTTACATTAAGCACTTTTTCCCTACAACATGGTTACATTATTGTTACATATATTTATATATTTTCATACGGTAAACTTACTCTGTTTGCGTGCTCGAATTGGAGAAGCCTTCTTTAATAAATTGCGGTACATTGCTATCGGGAACGGCATCGGCATTTAATTTTTATAAAGTTTTATAAGTCTGTCCTTAGTCGGGCGCAGATTTCCACTGGGAAGCTATAAAATGGTTATTGCAGATTTTTGAATTTACACCAAGGCTGAACCCCAGGCTTACCTCCCACAACTTTCGCTTCACTACACATTTTGGTGCATGAATGAATTTGGCACCCGGTACATACTTGCGAAAAAAATTGCAGTAATTCATTTTTTTTGTTGCTACGTAAGGGTTAAGAGAATGAGAAAAAATCGTCCGCACACAACCTTCCGCATCAACAAATAAGCATGCACTGAAGCTAGTGTTGTGTTGCTCATCAGTGTTGCCAACTCTTCAGGGTCCAGGATAGCTACATCAACATTTCAAAAAAGCTAGAAAAAGCTAAATATAACTCAAGATAGCCAGATTTCAAGTTTTTTTCTTTCTTCTTATTATCAATAAAGCAAAAATAGGCAATTGACAAGCTCAACATAACATTCTTCTCCATTCGATTTGTACGATTGATTTGTACCAATGTATTTTAAATACTTTAAAGATACTTCATAGTTATGAACACAATTATTTGCTCTAAGCAGTCCAATAGAAAAATTTATAATTAATAATTAGCAATTGTACTTTGCTTAATCTCCTAAGCAAAACAGCTCGAAACACTCTTCAGCATTAATGATATTTTGCAATATTTGCAGTCAATGGAAAGCCAATCCTTAAATATAGGATCTCGCATCAAGGATTTTTTGCTAATATACAACTTTAGGCATTTCTTTCTGAGAATATACATTGTGAAATATACATTGCTATTGATGGAAAAGAATAGTTGAAGATGTTAAAGAAATATCGATCGATTAACTGCTGCAAACTATCGATGAACAGTTGTGAAATGCTTTAGAATTTGCGTATTTTTTGCGTACTTTGGCTCCTATCGTTCTATATGCTTAGAGCATTTTGCGTAGTTCACACATCCGTGCCATGCGAGCGCATATTTTCAAGTGCAGGCGAAACAGTGCGCAAAAGGCGCTGAGTAACTGAGAAAGTGAGTAACTGAGCAACTGAGTAACTGAGCAAGTGAGCAACTGAGTAACTGAGCAAGTGAGCAACTGAGTTAGTGAGCAATGTAAGTGAGCATGTAAGCAAGAGAGCAAAACTGAGCAAGTGAGCAAAA
>OY282582.1:7198203-7443329 GCA_958299025.2 Drosophila histrio
AAACGGACAGACAGACGGACAGACGGACAGACAGATGGACAGGTGTCAATCGACTCAGCTATTGATACTGATCAATAATATATATACTTTATAGGGTCGGAGATGCTTCCTTCTGCCTGTTACATACATTCACACAAATTCATTATAGCCTTTTTTGCCCATTTTTAATGGGCACAGGCTATAAAAACATGTTGTCCGCCATCGCTTAGCTGTGTCCGCAATTAGCTCTGAATGCCAACTGAAGCGGTGCCGTCGAAAAGTGCCGCCATCTTGTGACCTTTTTGTACCCGTGGACGGCATCTCAGGCAATATAAGTGAACGATTTCATTGTATGGGATGGATACTCTATAGTTTATTTGCTTAGTGGGAAGACTCAACTGACTCAAATGAAATATTTGTTCGTTCAGTAAAAAATGAACTAATGAACTAATTCAGTGAATTGAACTTAAAAGTACAACTTTAGTATTTGTGAAGTCCTCTTCTGCGTTTCGCATTCTACACTACTCCCACTGACTTAAGCATTATTTATAAATAGTCTCATTCTTCATAGGGCTTTATAAGGTTAGCTACTTCGTGCTAAAGAATCTTAATCTTGCTAGCCAACTTCTTTACTTGATATGTCCTTTCTGCTTTTAGATATTTTGTTGTTGGTATCCACATTTTAATATACCTCCATTAGATCGTGAATCTTTCTCTGAGTGAGTTTCCAGAACATCCGTCCGACCTTGTTCCCATTAAAAATGGGCAAAAAATTTTATAATAAATTTGTGCAAATGTATGTGGCAGGCATAAAGCGGCATCTCTGACCCAATAAAGTCCTGTCCGTATGTCTGTCTATATGAACACGCCAATGTCAGCAATTATAATAGCTAGAAACTTAAAATTTGTAATGTAGTTTCCTAAATAGATTAAGCTTATTGTAAATTTTCGATATCTCACCCCACACTCACGCAAATCGGAAAAACCTATCATAGCCTCATTTAAAGATAACACAGCTTAACATACCAGAGTGTTGAAGTATAAGAAACGCTGTTCAACTTGCAGCAAGTTTCATAGCGATTATCCCATAAATAAAGGAAATATTATGGAACTTGTTTTAAATCCATTATTTCATAATTGTTGGCTTGAACTCAAACTGATGGTTATAATATAATAATTAATATGATCGATTGCCTATACACATGCTTGACAATATTACATTCATATCATAGTATTTAAACAATAAACAATTTCCACTTCAACAGTGTTGCCAGACTATCGCAAGCTACCTATTCTCGATGAAAGCAAAGTCAATTTCAAGCGATTTATTTAAATATATTTTGTACTTATGTTTTCAAACTCCAATTCCATTACAATTAAAATACTTTTCCTTGTAGACCTGCACAGGTCACGCACGCTCGGCTGACCGGCTTGTTTTGTATAACTTAAAGTATTTAAGTTCTACAACTTCGGCTGTTCTCAGTAGTCCATCGATGCGATCGCTGCCCCACAGCGGTCTACGCCAAATTTCTGGCGAATATGTTGAAGGGTTGCCAGGTTGAACCCACGGGCCAGTAGCTGCGACTCCGCCTGTGCAATCACCTCGCGCATGTAGTCTAGTACACAGGCACTCTCTGATAGCTGATTACAAGCGAACTTGTGTTGGAAGCGCAGTTTGGCTTTCTTAACTTTGTTTTTGTAGCGCGACTTTCGGCAGGATTCGGCGCGTTGACGCTGTGTATCAAGGCTGTTGAACAATGTTTGGGTCGTGCTTGCGACTAGAACAGGATTTGGACGTCTTTTTTCCACAACGGGATTCTCAAGTAGCATTTCATCAACGTAGCGTCGCTCCTCGTCGGCATAGTGTGTCTTTAGATGCTGTAGCTCGAGTGCCACCATCTCGTCAAGCTGTTTCGGCTCATTGCTATGCACCAACGGCTTCTTAGTCGGTAGAGAACTGATTTCAGCCTCCGAATAGTGGCCCATCTGGATGTAACGTTTGTGCAGATAAAGATAACTCTGTTCCATTTCAGTTATAGCTTCTTGATCTCGATCTGCTCGACTCAAAATCAAAATCGCGTCTGCTATCATATACTTTTCAGCGCCTCGCATTTATAGTCTGCAAACCCGAGATTTAAGAACATTGTCAGGTCATCTGTATATGCCGGAAAGCTCTGAAGACCCTTTTATGAATCGAAATGCAACCATTTTATGACATTGTTTGTGTCATAACCATATCAGCCGCTCACATAACCTACCTGTCTCAAACAGACTATCCCATCCCCATGTAAAATAACGGATTAACACACTAATTACCTGCGAGCGAGGCCACGTTTTGACTCTATAGATATTTACATTCAATCTTCAACTAATTAAATTACTATGTCCATTAAATTTATAAAAAAAAACCTATAAAAGTTTTAAGGTTTTACAAAAATTGTATAATACTCTACGCTTAAAGCGCGTAGATAGCAAGGAATACATCATCATCAAGAATACCCTACAGGCATAATGTAATTATAATACGAGAATCTAGGAGCGGCACAAAAAAAATCATATTGTAATTATTGCTAATTATACTTTCGCCTTAATATTATTTATTACATTATATATTATATTATATATTATAAATATATTATACAATACTGAAATAAATGAATATGTATTGATCAAACTAGTTTGCTTTTCATACTCTTTGTAATTAAAAATAACTTTTTGCTCTGTGTCGAATGTCGGAAGTTTGCTAAAAGTATCTTACTGGCAAAGGAGACGTAGCCGAGCCTAAAAGGCATATATATTCTTGATTAGCATTAACAGACATTTAGCTATGTCCGTCTGGACGTATGAACAGAAGGATCTGAAAAATGGATTTGAAATGGATTAATTTGGTTTTAAGTCGAAAATAGTTAATAACAAAAGCAATTTTAAATTGAAGACTTTTTTAATTGCGTCTAGAAAATTTCATTACGAGGTGACACGTTTCCTTCGCTTACAAATCGGAAAAAGCTCATAACAAAACTAGTTTTATAGATAAAGACATGGAATTTGGCAAATATGATAGCTTACCCACTCAGAATGTGTGCTGCATTACATTACGATCGGATAATAAACTCAGAAGTTAACCAAGAAACAATTTAACGCAGCGCACCGACGATATAATGAACGACACGACGTGTTCATACATGCATGCGTTTCAATGTGATTTCATATGTATGTATGTATATGTATGTTCGTGGCTTAAAATTCGTGTTAGTGGGAGACTAGTTTGTAGATAGAGACTTAAGACGTTCGGCTTGTTTTATTATGGAATAGTTTATCACAAAATTTTTCGAATTACATACATGTTCTCAGGCTGATTTAATACTATTAGTCAAGCAACATTTTGTATATTAGCTTAAGCTAAGCTTAAGCATAGTATCCAGTAGCTCGAAAAAGTTTGAGCGCTCAAAATGCTCGATTTTCTTAATGCTTGCCTGGCAGAAAACTGTGCGACAGCATAACCCAAAAATACCCAAAAAAAACCAAAAAATCCCTGAAAAGTTGAGTGGTCCCACTGTAGCGTCAGCTGTGCACAACAAACAAATAATAAATTTCATTAAAAGTGAGAAATATAGTGAGAAATAAAGTGAAAATGGACAACGAAATGGACATGATGAGAGAAGTGACAGCGAGTAATGCCGCAATTATTGGATTACTAGCCTCTTATGCTGTTTTGAAAGAGGCAGAAGAAGTGCTGGAACGCAAACGTCCCCGATATTGGGTGAACCCATATTTGCGAGAAAGAAGCATCAAGGGGCGATTTACTAACGCAGTAAGTATTAATATATAGATAAATACATGTCCAATAAATTTCAGTATCTCTTCTTAATTTTGTAGTTTGAAAATATGACCAAAACTCCAAAAGTCTTCATTGAAAACGTTCATATGACCGAAGCCAGCTTTAAGTTTTTATATAGTTTGGTGGAGCCATATTTGGTGTCGAAGAGGAATCTTCGTCCAGATGCGATTCCACTCAAAGCTAAATTAGCCATTGTTCTCGAGTGAGTATAATATTATAATATGTGCATTCAAATATTTCATTCATATTTGGTTTTATAAGAATGCTTGCGTCGGGAGGCTTACAACGCCACATTGCGTCAAGCTACCGCATCAGCAAGCAACATATGGGAAGGACCATAAGCTTGGTTTGCGATGGCATTTGCTCTGCGCTGTCCGGAGAATTTCCAAAGTGGAATAAAAATAATATTCCAAATTGCATTGGTGCCATTGATGGCAAACATGTTCCAATTAAAAAGCCTCCAAATAGTGGTAGCGATTTTTACAATTACAAAGTAAGTTGATTTGTTAACCCTCTCTAACAATAACCTTTCGTATGCAATCTTAGGGTTTCCACTCGATTGTGCTGATGGCGGTGTGCGATGAATCATATCGCTTTACCTTTATTGATGTTGGCGCTCATGGCAGCGAGGGAGACATGAATGCCTTTTCGCACTGCAAGGCGATGATGCCTTTCCATTAAATACTAGGATAATGAAGCCATTCGGAGCCAGAACACTTACAAAAGACGAGCGCATATTTAACTACCGTTTGAGTAGAGCTCGGCGTTGCATCGAGAATGCATTCGGCGTTCTCTGTGCCAAGTGGATGGTCGTGAAACGCACTTTGTTGTGCAGACCGGATCGTGCGCAGAAAATTTTTGCAGCTTGCAGTTCTCCGCACAATTTTATGTTGCGTACGACTCCTCGGGAATCGTACATTCCGAAAAGCGTGGAAGATCTAACCCACACAACACTAGCAGAGCTTTCGTCATTCCGTGGTCGCTGCAACGACTACCCCAAATATGTGCGGAACAACCTTAAAGAGTTTGTAAACTCTCCAGAGGTTTCCGTTCCTTGGCAAGACGAAGCAGCTGGAATTGAAAACATATAAAAAAAGTGAAAAAAATAAAATGCAATTTTATTATAATTTTTGTGTTATTATACCCTGTGCCCATTGAAAATGGGCAAAAGCGGTATAATTAATTTGTGTGAATGTATGTAACAGGCAGAAGAAAGCATCTCCGACCTTATAAAGTATATATATTCTTGAGCATCAATAGCCGAGTCGATTGACACCTGTCCGTCTGTCTGTCCGTCTGTCCGTCCGTCTGTCCGTCCGTCTGTCCGTCTGTCCGTCCGTCTGTCTGTCCGTCTGTATGAACGCGTGAATCTCAGCAACTATAAAAGCTAGAGACTTCAAATTTGGAATGTAGATTGCTGAATACTATACGCAGATCAAAGTTATTTTTAATTTTCGATACCAAGTCCCGTTTGTCTTAAAATTAGAAAAATCACCATAACATAAGCAATGTTAAATCTAGTGACTTGAGATCAGTAGCAGCGCAGTCGCTGCGCCGCGGCGACGATATAACGAACGAAAAGACGCGTGGCGCTGTGGCTATAGACATAAACAATCAGCAGCCTTACTTACTTACTTGTCTTTGAGGACCTTCACAGGGTTTCCTACTGTCGCGCTCGTTTTATTTTGCTTTATTTTAGTTTTTATATCCCGTGCCCATTGAAAATGGGCAAAAGTGGTATAATAAATTTGTGTGAATGTATGTAACAGGCAGAAGGAAGCATCTCCGACCATATAAAGTATATATATTCTTGATCAGTATCAATAGCCGAATCGATTGACACCTGTCCGTCTGTCTGTCCGTCTGTTCGTCCGTCCGTCCGTCCGTCTGTATGAACGCGTGGATCTCAGCAACTATAAGAGCTAGGGACTTCAAATTTGGAATGTAGGTTCCTAAATACCATACGCAGGTCAAGTTTATTTTCAATTTTCGATATCTCACCCCCCGCCCACGCAAATAGAAGAAGACCTCAAATTCCAAGATAATTCAGCCTAACATGACTGATAGTTGAAGTATAACTCACGCTGATCAATTTGCTGCAAGTTTCATCGCGATTGACCCATAAATAAGGGAGATATTAAGGAATTTGTTTTAATTCCATTTTTTGGCCAAAGCGAGAGAGCATATGAAAATTCCATTTGCGCAAACGAGAAAGCATATAAACTGATGTTTTGCACCGTCGGCCGCTGTGTGGCGCATTGGGTCATGTGGCATGTGGCGCCATCCATCGGTCACACGCAGAACTATACATTGTTATGTAAATTAATATTAGCGATTGTTTACAATCTTTGTTAAGATAATACAGCTTAAATTAACAGAATAACCACGCTAAGCAATGTGCTGGAAGTTTCATAGCGATCGATCCATTAATAAAGGAGATATTAAGGAATTGGTTTTATTGCCATTATTTCATTATAATTTTCCAGTTGTCCAACACTATCCTACAACAGTCTGAGAGTTGTCCAGCCCTGACAAACTGAATAATTACTATTATTATATTAATTTATATTTGCGATTGCTAACACGTTTGGTTGACAATTCTACGTTTCTATCATAGTATTAAAATAACTTAAATTTTCCGCATTACTAAAACCTATATATATAAACATTGCCTTAAATTTCAAAAAAAAATGGTTTGGCGCGCAATATAATAACAGCTGTGTGTACAGAGCAATTCCACTATAATTAAAATACTTTTCCCAAAATACTTTTAATTCAAGTACTGCACAGGGTATTCTACTGTCGCGCCCGCTCGACTGATCGGCTTGTTTAACAAGATGTTATGTTTTTCTACAATAACTCATTAAGTTTTTATACCCTGTGCCCATTGAAAATGGGCAAAAGCGGTATAATGAGTGTGTGTGAATGTATGTAACAGGCAGAAGGAAGCATCTCCGACCCTTTAAAGTATATATATTCTGAATCAGTATCAATAGCCCAGTCGATTAACACCTGTCCGTCTGTCTGCCCGTCTATCCGTCCGTCTGAATGAACGCGTCGATCTCAGCAACTATAAGAGCTAGAGACTTCAAATTTGGAATGTAGGCTCCTGAACACCATACGCAGATCAAGTTTATTTTCAATTTTCGATATCTCACCCCCCGCCCACGCAAATAGAAGAAGACCTCAAATTCCAAGATAATTCAGCCTAACATGACTGATAGTTGAAGTATAACTGACGCTGAGCAATTTGCTGCAAGTTTCATCGCGATCGATCCATAAATAAGGGAGATATTAAGGAATTTGTTTTAATTCCATTTTTTGGCAAAAGCGAGAGAGCATATGAAAATTCCATTTGCGCAAACGAGAAAGCATATGATAATCTGATAATTTGCGGTGTCGGCCGCTGTATGGCGCATTGTGTTATGTGGCATGTGGCGCCATCCATCGGTCACACGCAGAACTATACATTGTTATGTAAATTAATATTAGCGATTGTTTACAATCTTTGTTAAGATAATACAGCTTAAATTAACAGAATAACCACGCTAAGCAATTTGCTGCAAGTTTCATAACGATCGAACCACAAATAAATGAGATATTAAGGAATTTTTATTATTAACATTATTTCATAGTTGTTGGCAAGAGCGAGAGAGTATATGATAATATTCTTTTCACTATCGCTCGCCTTGTCTTTCTTTCGGGAATGTAAAATTAATATTAGCGACTCATGTTTGTTAAGATAACACAGCTTAAATTGACAGTAGAACAACGCTAAGAAATTTGATACAAGTTTCATAGCGATCGACCCATTAATAAAGGCGATATTAAGGAATTTCTATTTTTGCCATTATTTCATAGTGGTTGGCAAGAGCGAGAGCACATATGACAATCTTTTTTGCACTATCGCTCGCCTTGTCTTCCTCACAGGAAAGTAAAATTAATAATTGCAACTGTTTACACTCATCTTCGTTGAGATAACAGAGCTTAAATTGACAGTACAACAACGATAAGCAATTTGCTGCAAGTTTCATAGCGATCGACCCACAAATAAAGGAGATATTAAGGAATTTCTTATATTGACAATTTTTCATTATAATTGGCCAGTTGTCCAACACTGTTCAACCACAGTTTGAGAGTTTTCCAGCACTGATAAACTGATTAATTACTATTATTATATTAATTTATATTTGAGATTGCTTACACGTATGGTTGACATAATCACGTTTCTATCAAAGTATTAAAATAATTAAATTGTTCTGCATTACAAAAACCCATATATATAAACATTTCTTTAAATTTCAAAAAGAAATGGTTTGGCGCGCAATAAGATAACTGCTGTGTGTGAGAGAGAGAAACATGTGGTGTTGCCAGACTACATCCAGAGTGAAATTTAGTTTGTTGTAATTTTGGCCGCAAGCAAAATCGATTTCGAGCGATTCCGATAACGATTTTCGATTTATTCGTTCTAATTTAATTCAAATTAGTTGGAAAAGTGTCCCCTTTACAATTGTATTGAAATATTTAAATGTATATGTAGTCATAAAAAAAGCACTTCCACTATAATTAAAATACTTTTTAAAAAAAATTTTATTTTAAGACCTGCACAGGGTATCCACCTGTCGCGCCCGCTCGACTGATCGGCTTGTTTTTAGTATAATAAATACAAATGTGTATTTTAGTAACAAATAACAATTATTTTATTACAATTTTCAGCATATTCTTGGTTATTTTAACTACTTTAAAAATTTCCGATACTTTCAGCGATATATCGATTTTTGAAAATATCGATTGTGAAAAAATCGATTTTTTTGCAGCCCTAGAAGTCGCAATGAACTGCAAGAGACTAAAGAAATGGTATATTTAATGTACATAGGTTACGAACTTGAAGACATAGCTGAGGAAAATAAATTAAACAAGAACATTGATTGAATACTTTTATTGTTATTAATTTTTATAAATATAAAATAATCCAAATATATAATATAAAAGTTGAATTGAAATTACATTTTGTTTTTACGGGAATTTATACGATATATATATTGGAAACATGACATCCATCAAAAATGTTCTCTATAGTGTATATATGTATTTAAAACATTCATTTATATATTATTATGTATACAGAATCACAAATTTACGTATAAACACAAAATCCAACTTTGAACACCTGCTGACAAATTGTCTGTCGTCCGATTTTTAAGATCTTACACTCATTTCTCTCAGCTACAGAAATTCGCTATTAAATGATTTTTAAATTTTGGTGATATCTGACTTGGATCAAAAGATATGATTTTTGCAAAGTAGAATGAGAAAACGAGCCACTGTGCGCCCTCCCATTCTATAGTCGGCTCCGATAGTTTATGCCGACTCCCTTTTCCAAACGTCACTCACTCCTTACCGAATACCCATCGCTCCCCGAAAACTCACTAACACATCATGTTTATTTTTCAATTTTTATGGATTTACTTTATTTATAATTTATCTTCATCTCGAATTTTTTATTTAATTTAAATATCGATTGGTTCGCGATAGTTTTCAGAAACACATTGGCGCGTCACCGCAAAAACGAAACAAACGCGCAATTACACGTAAAAAACGAAAATGAATTATACAATGGAGGAACATATACAAAAATAATACAACGTATGGACTTCACATCGGCTACTTAATCTTTATCTCACTTTTTTTATTACATACAGGTCATCACCGCTGCTGCACTGACTGATGCTGCAGGTGCGCTGCTTCTGGAGCTGCGCTGCTGTTGATGGCTCCTGTGGCTGCCGTATGATGCTGACGCTGCAGATGCTGCCACTGGCGCTGCTGCTGTCCGCCTGTGCTGTGCTGGCCGCTGCTGTTGCTGCTGTTGCTGTTGCTGCCGCTGCTGTTGTTGCCGCTGGCACGGATGCTGGCCGCTGGTGCTGGCTCCTGTTGCGTTAGTGCTTCGCTGCCGTATGATGCTGACGCTGCAGATGCTGCCACTAGGCTGACGCTGGTGCTGCCGCTGGTGCTGATGGCTCCTGCTACCGCTGATGTTGCGTCTCGCTGCTGACGCGAGTGCTGCTAGTGCTTCGCTGCCGTATGATGCTGCTGCTGGTATCGAGATGGCCACCACACTCACTCCCGAGTCAAAAACCTTGGGCACGCTGCCACCACACTTGCGTTTGTCCCTCCACGTGAAAACGGACTGATTCCCTCGTCGGACCTAACCGTCTTTCTTTTTCTGGATCGTCTTCTTCCTCCTGATCCTTTATGCCTCTCCGGATAGTCTCCTCGCCCTCTTGAGTGATTTTGGCAGCCTCTGATTGGTCCAGCTGTTGCCGCTTGTTGTCGCTAGTTTGCGCCAGGTGACGCTAGCAACAGCTGAATACCTATCGATATTTCGATATCCAGAGGCTACATGTAAGTTTTTTGGAGAAGAGAATGAGGAAGATGCTACAGTTGCTACAGTTGGTTGCACAGGGTCATGCGGGGGCAGCCTTAGCGGAGTCCGATTATTTTGGCTTTATTCTCCTTCACCACTTAATATTCTGGGCAAAAGCGTGGGAAACAAATGGTGGCAATATGTGTGGGTGAGACGCTGATCTTGAAAGATGCAACGTGCCTATCGTATGAAAAGTTAAACTTTCCACCTTGATACTGGCTTATTTTATTTTGATTTTTTTTTTATAACAGCTGGTGAATCGGACAGAGGCACTGTAATAGCTGTATCCGCAGGTGCAGTATCCACAATGGACATACTATCATCCACAACTCTCGAAGCCACTGGAGTAGCAAGCGATATGAGCTGTGTAACCAATGGAGCCGAGGGTGGGCCTAATGTCAAAAACTGAGTGACTGCAGTTGTTTGCAAGTCACGAGGAGTATATGTTGCTTGATGTATTTCTGTAGTGGTGACTTAGGATTTTGTAGGCTTTGGTTGTAAGCAAGTCTCATTTTTGTTCTTTTGTGAGTATATTTGACTCAAAAAAGCAAGTTGGGGATAGGGGTTGAGGGTAGTGCACCAAGTGATATGCGTATTGCGCCGTTAAATGAGGTTTTAAGTTTATTAAGGGTCGACTTTGGGGCGTGTCCGTAGATGAATAGTGAATAGTTCGTAATCTATTTTTGGTATTAATGTTGATTTTGTTACGATTATAAGTTTGTGCGTGTTGCAATTAAATCTAGGGCTTCCTAAGCATTTTATGACATTGAGTTTGTTGTTTAGCACTGGTTGAATGTGTTTAAGTGTGAGTCCCATCTATATTTGTTGTTTATTGTTAATCTTAAGATCTTTAGGATGGAACTGGGGGAATTGGAGTATTGTTGCATGATGTGCTGTCAAAATTTTAAGATAAACTTGATCTGCTTAGCCCATAGACGAACCTACATACCAAATTTGGTGACTCTAGCTCTTATAGTCTCTGAGATCTAGGCGCTCATACAGACAGACGGACAGACGGACATGGCTATATCGACTAGGCTGGTGATGCTGATCAAGAATATATTTACTTTATGCGATCTGCCGGACTTCCTTCGACCTGTTACGCACATTTTGACAAACTTAATAGACCCTTTTTACTTATTTTAAAAGAGTAAAGGGTCTAAAATGTGGCACGATTAAGCCGCTAAAAATAAGAAATGAACAAATGAAAGAGCATTGAAACTCCATCGATCAACGAAACGGCTCATACACATAATTCTCAACCCGCGACGAGGCGGTAAAAAAATCAATGCAGAGCAACCTAGCTCTCTTGACCTTAGGTAACCAGAGAACACGTTCTTGTTCTCCGGCTCTACTAACTGTACCTCCCACGTCATGGAGTTTGCAGTGCAGCTCTCCAACAACGTCGAATGCAATAATTTCGACACACGCCGCACCAACAACAAGTACAGTGGCCTCTTTGACTTCTGCAACTGCATCAACAACAACAACTACAAAGGTTTCTTTCACCAACAATGCGATAACGACTGCGCGTTCAACTTCTGCAGCGCAAGCGCAAAATACAACAATATCAACAAATATAAGCTCAAGTGCCAATACCGGCAATAACAACAACAAGAAAACAATGGAACCAAATCAAAACAAGAATACGGGACCGGCTGTGCAGACTAGTTTGGATCGCTACATCCAAATTAAGCGCAAACTCAGCCCACAAAAGGCAAAGGATGGATATAAACCAAAAATTAACCGTGTCAATAATGTCATTGAAACTCCTGAGACTCTGAATTCTAATAGATACGCCACTGTGGCTGATGCTGAGACTGGTCAACCCGAAACTGGACAAGAAGCCCCGAATAAACAAAAACTCCACCCTATATACATTCGGGAGGAGATTTCCAAAGCACTTGTTAACAAAATTGTTGAGCTGGTCAGAAATATCAACTTCCATGTTATTTCACTCAGTAAAGGGAATATTCGTTAAACAAGCAACAAACTACACCTGACGTCTTCATCGCTAAAGCAGACAAATCTTCATTTGGTCCCGCAAACACCATCAAAGGCACTTTGTTTGCAAGTGTTTTAAAAACAGGACTAGGAAATCAACCCACATAACAGCAATTCCACATGTAATTGAAGCAGAGCCAAGTATGGTAAACTCTCACCAGCCTATGGGACAGCAACACAACAATATTGAAGCCATGAGCTCACTCTGAAACAAAGTATGATGGACTTCATGTCATTCATAAGAACAACTATGCAAAACCTCATGCAAAATCACACTGATACAGATGCTTGCATCTCAACATGTGAGGCGGCCCGCATGCGAGCCAACTCACAGCTGGCACAGGGCGCGCAAGGCGCGTTTATGTATATAGTAGGTTAAGAGTTAGTTTAAGGCAAAATATTGTTAGCATTAAGCATTAAGTCGGCATTGAAGCCTAGTTTTAGTTTTAGGATTAAGTGGAAAAAGGAGCCAAAGGAAAAAAAGAGTAGATTTGCTTAGAATAGGAGCATAACAGCCGTTGCCCGCGGACAAGCGTACGCCGTCGATCGGTTGTACAGCACTGCCAGCAAATTGCAACTCTACCTCTCGAGAGAGCGAAGGCTCGGTGGTGAGTTGCGAAGCGGTGGTGAGTTTTTGTGCAGCCGAGGCTGACGCGTGGCTTGACCGCGAGCAAGACGGCACTTTGTGATCGACCGGTGTAATTGGTAGAAGTCGCGAGTTGGCGCGTCTGTGCAAAACGAAAGGAGACAAGTAAGTAGCAAATAGACGGAGCGCTAGGGTTCCACTAGGCAAGTGCGGCAGGGACGATAGATACAATTAAGAACACCGATAATAATAAAAAGAATTGTTGTTAATCTAAAGCTAACTCTTTTCTTTTAAAACTAACTAATATTTTTGGTAATAAACAGCGAGGGCAAGTCCCGTTGGCCGAGCGAGTAATCCCGGCATTTTGCGTAGTAGAACTAACCTTCTTAACCTAAACAGCGAGGGCAAGTCCCGTTGGCCGAGTGAGTAATCCCCGCTTCTTGAGTAGTCTAATAACTTTCTAGATGAATCTTTCCATCCCCTCTTCCAGCGTCCAGCGAAATTTACAAATATCTTGTATATTCTAGACCCGGACAGACTGAGATCTGTACCCCGGCTGGAAACTTCTTTACAAGTGGCGCCCGAGCAGGGACGTTGGAAGTTGAAAGGGGCGTGGCGTGATAGTGGCGTAAAAACCCATGGTCATGCCCAAATAAAGATTAGCCTAAGTACTGTTGGTTTTGGTTTGTTTTTAAAAAAGCACGCCTAGTTGGTTATACCCCGCCCTGACCTTGCCTTCAATTTGTGCGCAGCAGCACGTGCTTAAAAAAAAGAGAGAAGTAGGCGGGAGTAGGCGTGCGCTGGATTCACCAGCGCCGCAAAGAAGAACTGGTGGACGTAGCGCAGGCGCTCGGGCTGGCCAGTGAGGGCCGCGTAGAGGATCTGCGCAAGCGGTTGGCGACGTTTCTGCAGGACGGGAGCCATACTGCGGAAACGTGGGCCCGGTTGGGAGAGTATGAGGCACGGTACGCCAAAATGGTGAAATCTTTGCCTGGAGGCATCGCACTTGGCGTGGGTGAGCGTTCCCGCCGACGCGGGACGCATAATATCGCGGAACAAGTCCGGAATTGAGACATGCAGTATGGCGGGCAGACTGACCCGCTTGGGTTCATAAAGGCTCTGAAGGAGCGAGCCATCACGTATGGCATCGAGCTCGCGCAGATGCCCCGAGTCGCGAGCGAAGTGTTCGCAGATAGAACAGCCCGCTGGTTCCGGTCGAGTGGATTGAGGAACGCGTCCTGGGCGGGATTCTGGAGCGGATTCCTGGAAGTCTTCCTCACGCCGCGTTATTTCGGGCGCCTCGAGGGTCACATCCGTTCCCGCCGACAGCGTGAGGGGGACGGAATTAAAGACTACCTCATGGAAATCAGGAAGTTAATGCATCACGCGGGCTACAGTGTGGCACAAGAATTGCACCGGGTGTACGAGAATGCTGGCCGGGAGTACAAGTTGTATGTACGCTGGCATGATTTCTCTACCCTGGCGCAACTGACACAGAGTACGAGAACGTGATTGGGAAAGGATTGAAGTGCCCCGGTTATACACACGGGAACCAGGCCCGCTCCGGTCCGGCGTATGAGGAGGCCGAACGGGCAACGCAGAACGGCCTCGTAATCCGTTCGGCTCCCCGCCTGCTGCAGCGCAGGTGGCTAGCGCAACCGGAGGGAACTCTGCGCCATTAACACCGGCGCCGGTGGAGGTGACGAACCGGATGTTGACCCAGGATGGTGGGCCAGGATTCGATGCCCGTCGGGTCTGCCACAGGTGCGCGCAAGAAGGCCACTTTGCGCGAGAGTGCCAGAGCCCGCAGATTATATTCTGCCGGCAGTGCGGACAGCGTGGGCGAAGCAGCCAGGAGTCTTGCTGGCGCACGGCTGCGGGAAACGGGCAGTGGCGTCCCCAGGTCAGAATCGGGACGACGCCGGCGACAAACGACAGTAGAGTGCCCATTGGTGGTAGAAGGAGGCCGGGTCGTGGCAAACGTGGAGATTGGTGGACGAAATATTCCGGCCACGATTGGCACCGGGGCCACACGGAGATTTGTTTCCGAGGAATGGGTACGAAGGTGGAATATCAAAGGATGTGGCAACGCGAAGTTGATTTTGGAAACGGTGGCGGCACCGTCGGTAGAAACCCAGGCGCCCGCTGAGAAAGTAACGTCGATAGAAGACCTCCCGCACCCAAAAAGCGGAATGTCTGCTCGACGAAGGAGGAAAAGGGGAGCGAGGAAAGCTGCGGATAGGTTTCAATCCAGCCAGGTGGCGCGGATAGCCGCGACGGGTTGTGTGAAGGAGAATCTGGAGGCGTTCGCAGGGGTGCAGACCAGCACAGAGGATGGCGGGCCGGCTCTGGGAGGGGAGAGTCAGTCGTGCTCTAACGAGCGGATGGCTCCACTCTGGTTGGCAACGGCGGAGTGGAGAGAGGAGGACACTAGTGAGTCCCCGGAGGAGGAGGCGGAATGGCCAAAGGATCTGGAGCCAGAGTTGAAAGCGTTCTTGGAAGAAGAGCTAGCACGTTTTGAGGATCTGGAGGGAGTGTCGCTTATAGCGGAGCATAGAATTCGGATGAAGGACGATAAAACTCAAGCAGAGGTATTATCCGAAGAATCCGTCGCGCAGTCCACATAGCGCTCCCATTGTCTTGGTCAAGAAGAAGACTGGGGATTGGCGCATATGTATAGACCTTGGGCAGCTCAACGCGCATTCCCTCGCATCAATCACATATTAGAGAGCTTGCGTCACGCTCAGTTTCTATCAACGTTGGATTTGAAGAACGGTTATTGGCAAATTGGGTTGCATTCGGCGTGCGCGACGTTCCAGCGAGCATTGGATACAGTGATTGGATCAGAGATGGAACCCCATGCTTTCGCGTACTTAGACGATATAGTCGTGATAGGAGCCACTATGGAGCAACACGTGGCCAACCTGAAGGAAATGTTCCGGCGGCTGAGAGCGGCGAACCTGAAGCTGAATCGGAAAAAGTGTAGCTTCTTCCGGAAGAGACTGGTGTATCTAGGACATGTGATCAGTGGAGACGGAATTTGTACCGACCCGGATAGGGTAGAGGCGATCAGGAACCTGAAAGCCCCGGCTAACTGCAAGGAGCTCCGCCATTGTCTGGGCATGGCGTCCTGGTACAGGCGGTTTGTGCCGGGTTTCGCAACGCTTGTGCAGCCAATGACAGCGCTGCTGAAGAAAGGTAAGAAATGGACATGGGGAGAGGACCAGGAGGAGGCCCTGCGTCAACTGAAGGAAAGCTTAACGACGGCCCCTGTTCTCGCTTGTCCGAATTTTTCCGCCAAGTTCGTCTTACAGACCTACGCGAGTGATTATGGCCTCGGCGCGGTGCTGACTCAGACAGTGGACGGTGAGGAACGAGTGATAGCGTACGCCAGTCGTAAACTTCTAAAAGCGGAGGTAAATTATTCAGCCACGGAGAAAGAGTGCCTGGCGATCGTGTGGTCCATCAGGAAGTTACAATGCTACCTGGAAGGGTATCGCTTCGATGTGATAACCGATCACCTGGCACTCAAGTGGCTGAACTCCATAGAAAGTCCGACAGGGCGAGTCGCTCGTTGGGCGCTAGAGTTACAACAGTTTCAGTTCGATGTCCACTATCGCCGTGGGAAATTGAACGTAGTGGCGGGCTCACTTTCAAGGTGCCCTCTGGAAGCTTGCCAGCAAGCCGTAGAGGCGGAGTCATATTGCAAGTGGATAACCAACATGCGGGACAGGATTGCGAAAGAACCAGCCAAGTTCGCGGATTACGTGGAGGAAAATGGGCAACTCTATCGGAATCTAGGGCGCCGGGCGGACGACGAGGATTTCATTCCCTGGAAACTCTGCGTTCCCAGTGGGCAGAGAGCGAGAGTGCTACGAGAGTTCCACGATGCTCCCACTGCCGGTCATCAAGGAGTGAGGAAGACGGTCTCCAGGCTCGCACAGAGGTATTACTGGCCAGGTATGTTCCGGGATGCCGCGAAGTACGTGAAGGGTTGCGAGTTGTGCCAGAAGTTCAAGTGCAAACAGCATCGCACTTGGCGTGGGTGAGCGTTCCCGCCGACGCGGGACGCATAATATCGCGGAACAAGTCCGGAATTGAGACATGCAGTATGGCGGGCAGACTGACCCGCTTGGGTTCATAAAGGCTCTGAAGGAGCGAGCCATCACGTATGGCATCGAGCTCGCGCAGATGCCCCGAGTCGCGAGCGAAGTGTTCGCAGATAGAACAGCCCGCTGGTTCCGGTCGAGTGGATTGAGGAACGCGTCCTGGGCGGGATTCTGGAGCGGATTCCTGGAAGTCTTCCTCACGCCGCGTTATTTCGGGCGCCTCGAGGGTCACATCCGTTCCCGCCGACAGCGTGAGGGGGACGGAATTAAAGACTACCTCATGGAAATCAGGAAGTTAATGCATCACGCGGGCTACAGTGCGGCACAAGAATTGCACCGGGTGTACGAGAATGCTGGCCGGGAGTACAAGTTGTATGTACGCTGGCATGATTTCTCTACCCTGGCGCAACTGACACAGAGTACGAGAACGTGATTGGGAAAGGATTGAAGTGCCCCGGTTATACACACGGGAACCAGGCCCGCTCCGGTCCGGCGTATGAGGAGGCCGAACGGGCAACGCAGAACGGCCTCGTAATCCGTTCGGCTCCCCGCCTGCAGCAGCGCAGGTGGCTAGCGCAACCGGAGGGAACTCTGCGCCATTAACACCGGCGCCGGTGGAGGTGACGAACCGGATGTTGACCCAGGATGGTGGGCCAGGATTCGATGCCCGTCGGGTCTGCCACAGGTGCGCGCAAGAAGGCCACTTTGCGCGAGAGTGCCAGAGCCCGCAGATTATATTCTGCCGGCAGTGCGGACAGCGTGGGCGAAGCAGCCAGGAGTCTTGCTGGCGCACGGCTGCGGGAAACGGGCAGTGGCGTCCCCAGGTCAGAATCGGGACGACGCCGGCGACAAACGACAGTAGAGTGCCCATTGGTGGTAGAAGGAGGCCGGGTCGTGGCAAACGTGGAGATTGGTGGACGAAATATTCCGGCCACGATTGGCACCGGGGCCACACGGAGATTTGTTTCCGAGGAATGGGTACGAAGGTGGAATATCAAAGGATGTGGCAACGCGAAGTTGATTTTGGAAACGGTGGCGGCACCGTCGGTAGAAACCCAGGCGCCCGCTGAGAAAGTAACGTCGATAGAAGACCTCCCGCACCCAAAAAGCGGAATGTCTGCTCGACGAAGGAGGGAAAAGGGGAGCGAGGAAAGCTGCGGATAGGTTTCAATCCAGCCAGGTGGCGCGGATAGCCGCGACGGGTTGTGTGAAGGAGAATCTGGAGGCGTTCGCAGGGGTGCAGACCAGCACAGAGGATGGCGGGCCGGCTCTGGGAGGGGAGAGTCAGTCGTGCTCTAACGAGCGGATGGCTCCACTCTGGTTGGCAACGGCGGAGTGGAGAGAGGAGGACACTAGTGAGTCCCCGGAGGAGGAGGCGGAATGGCCAAAGGATCTGGAGCCAGAGTTGAAAGCGTTCTTGGAAGAAGAGCTAGCACGTTTTGAGGATCTGGAGGGAGTGTCGCTTATAGCGGAGCATAGAATTCGGATGAAGGACGATAAAACTCTCAAGCAGAGGTATTATCCGAAGAATCCGTCGCGCAGTCCACATAGCGCTCCCATTGTCTTGGTCAAGAAGAAGACTGGGGATTGGCGCATATGTATAGACCTTGGGCAGCTCAACGCGCATTCCCTCGCATCAATCACATATTAGAGAGCTTGCGTCACGCTCGGTTTCTATCAACGTTGGATTTGAAGAACGGTTATTGGCAAATTGGGTTGCATTCGGCGTGCGCGACGTTCCAGCGAGCATTGGATACAGTGATTGGATCAGAGATGGAACCCCATGCTTTCGCGTACTTAGACGATATAGTCGTGATAGGAGCCACTATGGAGCAACACGTGGCCAACCTGAAGGAAATGTTCCGGCGGCTGAGAGCGGCGAACCTGAAGCTGAATCGGAAAAAGTGTAGCTTCTTCCGGAAGAGACTGGTGTATCTAGGACATGTGATCAGTGGAGACGGAATTTGTACCGACCCGGATAGGGTAGAGGCGATCAGGAACCTGAAAGCCCCGGCTAACTGCAAGGAGCTCCGCCATTGTCTGGGCATGGCGTCCTGGTACAGGCGGTTTGTGCCGGGTTTCGCAACGCTTGTGCAGCCAATGACAGCGCTGCTGAAGAAAGGTAAGAAATGGACATGGGGAGAGGACCAGGTGGAGGCCCTGCGTCAACTGAAGGAAAGCTTAACGACGGCCCCTGTTCTCGCTTGTCCGAATTTTTCCGCCAAGTTCGTCTTACAGACCTACGCGAGTGATTATGGCCTCGGCGCGGTGCTGACTCAGACAGTGGACGGTGAGGAACGAGTGATAGCGTACGCCAGTCGTAAACTTCTAAAAGCGGAGGTAAATTATTCAGCCACGGAGAAAGAGTGCCTGGCGATCGTGTGGTCCATCAGGAAGTTACAATGCTACCTGGAAGGGTATCGCTTCGATGTGATAACCGATCACCTGGCACTCAAGTGGCTGAACTCCATAGAAAGTCCGACAGGGCGAGTCGCTCGTTGGGCGCTAGAGTTACAACAGTTTCAGTTCGATGTCCACTATCGCCGTGGGAAATTGAACGTAGTGGCGGGCTCACTTTCAAGGTGCCCTCTGGAAGCTTGCCAGCAAGCCGTAGAGGCGGAGTCATCTTGCAAGTGGATAACCAACATGCGGGACAGGATTGCGAAAGAACCAGCCAAGTTCGCGGATTACGTGGAGGAAAATGGGCAACTCTATCGGAATCTAGGGCGCCGGGCGGACGACGAGGATTTCATTCCCTGGAAACTCTGCGTTCCCAGTGGGCAGAGAGCGAGAGTGCTACGAGAGTTCCACGATGCTCCCACTGCCGGTCATCAAGGAGTGAGGAAGACGGTCTCCAGGCTCGCACAGAGGTATTACTGGCCAGGTATGTTCCGGGATGCCGCGAAGTACGTGAAGGGTTGCGAGTTGTGCCAGAAGTTCAAGTGCAAACAGCATCGCACTTGGCGTGGGTGAGCGTTCCCGCCGACGCGGGACGCATAATATCGCGGAACAAGTCCGGAATTGAGACATGCAGTATGGCGGGCAGACTGACCCGCTTGGGTTCATAAAGGCTCTGAAGGAGCGAGCCATCACGTATGGCATCGAGCTCGCGCAGATGCCCCGAGTCGCGAGCGAAGTGTTCGCAGATAGAACAGCCCGCTGGTTCCGGTCGAGTGGATTGAGGAACGCGTCCTGGGCGGGATTCTGGAGCGGATTCCTGGAAGTCTTCCTCACGCCGCGTTATTTCGGGCGCCTCGAGGGTCACATCCGTTCCCGCCGACAGCGTGAGGGGGACGGAATTAAAGACTACCTCATGGAAATCAGGAAGTTAATGCATCACGCGGGCTACAGTGTGGCACAAGAATTGCACCGGGTGTACGAGAATGCTGGCCGGGAGTACAAGTTGTATGTACGCTGGCATGATTTCTCTACCCTGGCGCAACTGACACAGAGTACGAGAACGTGATTGGGAAAGGATTGAAGTGCCCCGGTTATACACACGGGAACCAGGCCCGCTCCGGTCCGGCGTATGAGGAGGCCGAACGGGCAACGCAGAACGGCCTCGTAATCCGTTCGGCTCCCCGCCTGCAGCAGCGCAGGTGGCTAGCGCAACCGGAGGGAACTCTGCGCCATTAACACCGGCGCCGGTGGAGGTGACGAACCGGATGTTGCCCCAGGATGGTGGGCCAGGATTCGATGCCCGTCGGGTCTGCCACAGGTGCGCGCAAGAAGGCCACTTTGCGCGAGAGTGCCAGAGCCCGCAGATTATATTCTGCCGGCAGTGCGGACAGCGTGGGCGAAGCAGCCAGGAGTCTTGCTGGCGCACGGCTGCGGGAAACGGGCAGTGGCGTCCCCCAGGTCAGAATCGGGACGACGCCGGCGACAAACGACAGTAGAGTGCCCATTGGTGGTAGAAGGAGGCCGGGTCGTGGCAAACGTGGAGATTGGTGGACGAAATATTCCGGCCACGATTGGCACCGGGGCCACACGGAGATTTGTTTCCGAGGAATGGGTACGAAGGTGGAATATCAAAGGATGTGGCAACGCGAAGTTGATTTTGGAAACGGTGGCGGCACCGTCGGTAGAAACCCAGGCGCCCGCTGAGAAAGTAACGTCGATAGAAGACCTCCCGCACCCAAAAAGCGGAATGTCTGCTCGACGAAGGAGGAAAAGGGGAGCGAGGAAAGCTGCGGATAGGTTTCAATCCAGCCAGGTGGCGCGGATAGCCGCGACGGGTTGTGTGAAGGAGAATCTGGAGGCGTTCGCAGGGGTGCAGACCAGCACAGAGGATGGCGGGCCGGCTCTGGGAGGGGAGAGTCAGTCGTGCTCTAACGAGCGGATGGCTCCACTCTGGTTGGCAACGGCGGAGTGGAGAGAGGAGGACACTAGTGAGTCCCCGGAGGAGGAGGCGGAATGGCCAAAGGATCTGGAGCCAGAGTTGAAAGCGTTCTTGGAAGAAGAGCTAGCACGTTTTGAGGATCTGGAGGGAGTGTCGCTTATAGCGGAGCATAGAATTCGGATGAAGGACGATAAAACTCTCAAGCAGAGGTATTATCCGAAGAATCCGTCGCGCAGTCCACATAGCGCTCCCATTGTCTTGGTCAAGAAGAAGACTGGGGATTGGCGCATATGTATAGACCTTGGGCAGCTCAACGCGCATTCCCTCGCATCAATCACATATTAGAGAGCTTGCGTCACGCTCGGTTTCTATCAACGTTGGATTTGAAGAACGGTTATTGGCAAATTGGGTTGCATTCGGCGTGCGCGACGTTCCAGCGAGCATTGGATACAGTGATTGGATCAGAGATGGAACCCCATGCTTTCGCGTACTTAGACGATATAGTCGTGATAGGAGCCACTATGGAGCAACACGTGGCCAACCTGAAGGAAATGTTCCGGCGGCTGAGAGCGGCGAACCTGAAGCTGAATCGGAAAAAGTGTAGCTTCTTCCGGAAGAGACTGGTGTATCTAGGACATGTGATCAGTGGAGACGGAATTTGTACCGACCCGGATAGGGTCCCCGGCTAACTGCAAGGAGCTCCGCCATTGTCTGGGCATGGCGTCCTGGTACAGGCGGTTTGTGCCGGGTTTCGCAACGCTTGTACAGCCAATGACAGCGCTGCTGAAGAAAGGTAAGAAATGGACATGGGGAAAGGACCAGGAGGAGGCCCTGCGTCAACTGAAGGAAAGCTTAACGACGGCCCCTGTTCTCGCTTGTCCGAATTTTTCCGCCAAGTTCGTCTTACAGACCTACGCGAGTGATTATGGCCTCGGCGCGGTGCTGACTCAGACAGTGGACGGTGAGGAACGAGTGATAGCGTACGCCAGTCGTAAACTTCTAAAAGCGGAGGTAAATTATTCAGCCACGGAGAAAGAGTGCCTGGCGATCGTGTGGTCCATCAGGAAGTTACAATGCTACCTGGAAGGGTATCGCTTCGATGTGATAACCGATCACCTGGCACTCAAGTGGCTGAACTCCATAGAAAGTCCGACAGGGCGAGTCGCTCGTTGGGCGCTAGAGTTACAACAGTTTCAGTTCGATGTCCACTATCGCCGTGGGAAATTGAACGTAGTGGCGGGCTCACTTTCAAGGTGCCCTCTGGAAGCTTGCCAGCAAGCCGTAGAGGCGGAGTCATCTTGCAAGTGGATAACCAACATGCGGGACAGGATTGCGAAAGAACCAGCCAAGTTCGCGGATTACGTGGAGGAAAATGGGCAACTCTATCGGAATCTAGGGCGCCGGGCGGACGACGAGGATTTCATTCCCTGGAAACTCTGCGTTCCCAGTGGGCAGAGAGCGAGAGTGCTACGAGAGTTCCACGATGCTCCCACTGCCGGTCATCAAGGAGTGAGGAAGACGGTCTCCAGGCTCGCACAGAGGTATTACTGGCCAGGTATGTTCCGGGATGCCGCGAAGTACGTGAAGGGTTGCGAGTTGTGCCAGAAGTTCAAGTGCAAACAGCGTAAGCCCGCGGGTCAGATGTTGACGAGGCAGGTGGCCGAACCAATGGCGATATTATGCGCCGATTTTGTTGGACCCTTCCCCGTTTAAAGCACGGTAATACCATGTTGCTGGTTTTCCACGACGCGTTTTCGAAATGGGTGGAACTGGTGCCCCTGAGGAAGGCAACAGCAGCATCGCTGCAAACAGCGTTTCGGGAGCGGATTCTGAGCAGGTTCGGAGTCCCTAAAAGGTTCGTGTGTGACAACGGATTGCAGTTCACCAGCAGAACCTTTCGATCGTTTATGGAGTCGCTGGGAGTGGAATTGCAGCAAACGGCACCCTATTGCCCCCAGGAGAATCCCACCGAAAGGACAAACCGGACCGTGAAGACCATGATAGCGCAG
Organism: Drosophila histrio; assembly: GCA_958299025.2. Taxonomy (NCBI): domain Eukaryota; kingdom Metazoa; phylum Arthropoda; class Insecta; order Diptera; family Drosophilidae; genus Drosophila; species Drosophila histrio. The sequence goes on from OY282582.1 coordinate 7,221,492, forward strand.
TTCATCGAGGGTCATCAGAGCACGTGGTACGAGCTACTGCCCGAGATATCGCTAGCGATCAACTGTAGCGTGGCGGATTCAACCGGATTTAGTCCAGCCTTCCTGATGCAGGGAAGAGAACTACGATTGCCGGCGGCGTTGTACGACGAGGTCACTCTAGGATCAGGGATAAGCGACTTTCACCCGAAAGAACGAGAGAACAGATTAAAGGAGGTGTTCAGTATTGTCTATAGCAATCTGCAGAAAGCCGCCAAAGACCAAGGGCGTCATTACAATCTGCGAAGGCGAGAGTGGCGGCCAACGCTAGGATCTCTTGTTTTACTACGGCAACATCATCTTTCGAACGCCGCGGACGGATTCGCCGCCAAACTGGCGCCAAAGTTTGATGGCCCCTACAAGGTCATGAAGTTCATATCCCCCATCATCGTGCGTCTGGCGAGAGAAGGCGAACGCCGAAAACGGGTGGCTAATATAATGCAGTTGAAACCTTTCATTCAGAATGAAGCCCCCGAGGAGGATGAACCGTTCTCTTCAGAATCAGAAGCGATAAACTCGGCAGCGAACTAACCAACTTTCCTTTTTCGTAAACACACCTAGCATAAGATCCATAACGTAGTTCTAACTAACCTAAGAAATTTTGTAGATTGTTAGCCGCACTGTAGTTACTAATTAAGTCCAGGAGAGAGTCTAGTTATTTTAAGTTCACAGATGGATTCTGAAACGACCGTAATCAGTGACGACGAGGAGTCAGAGGTGGAGGAGGAGGTGGACAGCGATGCCACGGAGCCGTACCCGGGGTATGAGCAGCGCGACCCGCGTATTACCAGCCCCGGCGAGATGGTGCTACGGTCGAGGACGACGCGTCGGAGGATGGCGACACTTCCCCGGATTCGGGATGGAGGGACCGGCAGCATGGGGGGTCATCGCCGCGAGTCCGTCACACTTTATATACCCACACGGAGAGGACGGTGGAACGGCTGGACGAGGTGATCATGATCCGCTCGACGGAGACAACGACGATTTTAATAGAGGCGCCCCGCTCGGCCAACCCACATTTCTATATGGAGGAGCCGAGAACGCCATTCCCGCTGCCTGTTCTCCCGGAACCGGAGGTGCACGGTGATCCCGAGACCGTGTGTGTCGACGAAGAGGGTGAGCCCGCGGCAGCAGGTATCGAGGAGCCGAAGGTACCTTCCTCGCTGTCTACTCTCCCGGAGCCCGCGATGAGGTACGGGCCCGAGGTGACTCATAGCGGTGGAGGGGCTGAGCCCGCCGCCTCAGACATGAAGGAGCCAAGGACGCCACCCCCGGCTGAAGCATTCGAGGCCACATCCACGGATCCCCAACCGAAAACGACCCCGTGCCGGTCGTGGTGCGAGCCTGTGTCGAGCGACGAGGGAGAGGGTCCCCTGTTCCGGCGCCGTTTCATGGCCAAACATCTGGAAGTGGACCCGACGAGTGTATTTCCGCGAGTAAGCATCCGCTACCGACCAAACGTGGTACAGAACGCCCGACCCCTGTCTAAGCGGACGAAGTTGCCCGGGATCGACGAGCCCGCACGGAAGCGGCGGCCTAATCGCCTTCGAAACCGACGCCGGCATAAGAGGCCCCGCAGCAGCGGGAATAGTCTGCCGCGTGAGGATAGGGTGGTTAACTAAGCGAAAAGGGTCAGAGGAGCCGGTTCGCCGGTCAGGTTCGCCCCGCGAGCGCTTATTGGGACCCTTTCCTCCACGGAGGGTAGCCAGTGACCGCGGCACCACCACTTGGGCAGCGGTCCCGGTGGCCTGTGCGCGCGTGGAAGAAGACCTGGAGGAGCGAGAAGTCCCACCACCCCTGGAGTCGGTGCTAAGAGCCTCGACGGCCCCAGGCGAGTCAACACCGGTGAGCGGTTCATCCCCGAAGGAGGTTGCGGCTGTATCCCCTATGGGGAGCGATCTCGTACACGCCATGACGGATTTGCTGGACGGCTGGGAGATCGACATGGAGGGCGTCTTCGTGGAGCAGCGAGATCCCTTAGCCACGTTGCACCCGTTGATCCCTCAAGGTTGGCGTTGTGACGGCTCGTAAATGAGCGTCACAACCAACACGAGCCAACGATAAAACCGCTAGCGACGACACCACTGGCAACAGCCGGCATCACTGCCAGAAGGCGGCATCACTGTCGGCCGCTAGCATCTCTATCAACATCCAGCATTACTGCCAGCGGCCGAAAAGGTAGCGGTAAATCTCACACGAGAGCGTAAGACACAAAAACCCACCACCAAAACGGCCCTATGTCGCCATGCCAACAGCCGCGAGGCTGTCAACGATGGGCACGGCAGCGACACACACACACACACACTCACATGATAGGCCGCAGTCGCGAAATCGGTCGAAAGCTGCAATTGAGCGAGCTTGCGACGCAGTACCTACGAGAGAGAGGCAAAGACGTAAAACGAACGACGCCGATGCTGGCTGCGGACAGCAGCAGAGCAGCAGTTATGGGCGATCGCAAAGGGCGGCCGCTGCCGGCGTCGCTGCCGCTACCATTACGCAGACCATGAGCCTGACCTACGCTACAAGGCACGCGCTGCTTTTGCTCTTACGGGCAGCGACAGAGGCAGGGCAGAATGGTGAAATAGGCTGAGCACGCACAATTAATTTTGTCGCGTGTCAGTCTTCGAGGATCATCGGCAGCGGATAGTGCGCAGACTTGGATACGGAAAACACACCAACGAGAGACAACAAAACGCATCGAAGGAAAACTACACGTGGCGAACTACGATCTTGGAAAACGATTTGGAACTACGATAACTGGAACAACACACACCGGACCCCGGGAGCAGCAAGGTGAGCGAGTGAAGGTACGAAGCAACAGAGTGCGGTATAGGCAGGGCTCAGAACGTGAAAAAATATTATTAAAGAATAAACGATTGTACTTCTGTATAGCGTACGTCTTTCCGTGATCCTACTGTGTTTTCCTAGAAATACCCTTATTACCAGAGTCAGTGTAAATTACGCATCCCTTTGTGCCCGCGTGTCGCTTGGCTCCGTTACAAAAGTGAATGGTTTATACCCTTGCTTTGTGATGGAACCATGCCGATCCCGTGTGTCGCTTGTTCCGCTACACCAGCGAACGGTTGACACCCTTGCTGTGTACGGAACCGAGCGCCGTGCGAAGTGTGCCCTACTTGTTACTCCCCCACGTGTCGCTTGCTCCGCTACACCAGCGAACGGTCGATACCCTTGCTGTGTACGGAACCGAGCCCGGTGCAAAGTGTGCCCTACTGCTTGTTCCCCCACGTATCGCTTTGCTCCGCTACCACAGCGAACGGTTGATACCCTTACTGTGTGCGGAGCTGAGCCGGTGCAGAAGGGAATCTCACGTAATACCCTCCGCGTGTCGCTTTACTCCGTTACGGCAGCGAACGGTTGATACCCTTGCTTCGTGCGGAGCCGAGCCGGTGCAGAGTGGGTCTTACGTAATATTCCCCCCCTCGCATGTCGATTTGTTCCGTTACAACAGCGAACGGTTGATACACTTGCTGTGCACGGAGCCGAACGACCACGCGGATTTGCCCTCCGTATCTATCTACTGTTCTTCCCTTTGGTCCATAACCTACATTTCTACGGTCCACGCCTAGTGGCCATCGATTTCAAACCCGAGTCGGCCACTACCTTTCCTACCAATAGGTCCCGGCAACTTACAAATTCTCTGTAAGTAACCCTGGCTAGACTGAGTCATACCTCAGCCTTAGCAAACTTCCTTACAGATGGCGCCCGAGCAGGGACTCTGGTAGCTATTTAGGTAAATTGAAAGGATTCCATCTTCCATGGCTTAAAGCCCCATTAGTGCCCCACCATCAGAAATTTGGGTTAGGAAAACAGACTTCGAGAGCAGAAATACGAGAGCAGTAGCAGGGTAGCATCGAGAGCAGAACATCGTCAAGAGCAGAGCAATTTCGAGAGCAGAATTAGTACGAGAGCAGGAACCAAGCATTTCGAGAGCAGAAATAAAAAGTAGCAGAGCATCATTGGCAGCGAGAGTATGAGAGCAAGACACGGAAGCAGTGGTACAGTTACAGCTGCAGCAACGCATAAGCATGTTCAGGGTACAGTCGAGTCAAAAGCAAGCATAATCACACTAGCCGCACGCTGACGCTTTGGTGCCGGGCACTCGTGAGCACGAGAGAGAGCGCAGTCGTGCCGCCGCCGACGCATCGACGAAGGCAGCCATTATAAGCAGCAGCAAGCCGATATTGATGGCAGTCTTCGACTAGTACCACCGGGAGCAACAACTCAACGTTACAACTCAACGCCACAAGGAGCAACGCTACAAGGATAATACAACACAAGGATCAACGCTACAAGGATAATACAACGCTAGGATAATACAAAGCAAGGATAAAACAACGCACGGATAACTACGCGGGATTTTACGCAAGATGCATGGGTGTGCAATGGATCTCCTACCGCCGCAAGCATGAATTGCAGGCGATTCTACAGGAGTTCGGACAGGATACGGAAGGCACCGTGGAGGAGATGCGAAGCCGGTTGGCCGCTTTCGCGAGCCAACCTAATTTATCGAAGGTGAGCATCCAGCGTCTAGTTGAGCTGGAGGCCCAACTGGGGTCAGCTCCTACGCCGGATAGCAAGTCTCGCTCCCGAGGCACATCCCCTGCTCCGGGCGACGCTTTGCCAACGGCGTCCCTGGATGCACTGAGCCGGAAGGATCCGGAAGGATCGACTGGTGCGGTGACCAGGAAGCAGCTCGTCGAGGGTACGAGTCTGCGGTTTCCCACCGGACCACTCAACGCTGGCGAGTCAAGGAACCCTCGGCTTCGATACATCCATCCCGATAACGAGCGCTTCCGACAGCTCGGTCTCGCGGATCGGTTACGGAAGTGGGGCGTATTCTTCGGTGGTGGATCTGCGGACCCACTCCGGTTCATCGAGCACCTGGAGGACATGATCGCCGTCTACCGCCTGGACATGCAACAGCAGCTGATGCCAGCCATCGCGGGATTATTGACCGGGCCAGCTGCGGACTGGTTCCGAGTCAGCAACCTGCAGGGAGCCACCTGGGAAGAGTTCAAGAAGGAATTCTTGGAATTCTTTTTACCTCCCATATATTTTCAACGGCTGGAGGATGAGATCCGGGCCAGGACACAACGGATTGGAGAACCGTTCACCACCTATCTGCTGACGTTGCGGGTGATGATGCGCCGAGCGGCGTACAACGAAGACCAGGAACTGAGCCGGATCTACGACAACTTACTCCCCGAGTATCAGTTGTTCACACGGCGCCACGAATTCACGACGCTGGCCCAGATGACGAGGCTCGTTATGGTCTATGAGGATACCAAGGAACGAAACACCGCACGCCCGGGAAAAAAGCCGCCGGCGTCACCCTTCAGTGGCCGGGATAGGTCCCACCCGTCGCCAGGCGCCGCATCGGGCCTAATGGGTATCGGAGCCGTTGAAGTTAGCGTCCCAGGGACCCAGGAGGCAGCCGGTAGCATCGACATTCACCGAGCCTGCCGCAACTGTGGGCAAGTGGGACACTTCAGCCGTGAATGCCGGAACCCACGCATCTTGTTTTGCTGGGATTGTGGTCGACGCGGGATTCGCACGGTGGATTGCTGTCGATCCACGACGTCGGGAAACGAACCGCGCTTCCGTTCGCCAGGGAATCGAGCGGAGACAGCCCAGAGCAACCCCCAGCGGTAGGATCAGCCTTTCACTACGAAAGATGTCGAATCGTAGCTCGGATCACCATGGAGGGCAAGGCCTTGGCAGCTACGATCGACACCGGTGCCACTCGCAGCTTTGTGAGCGAAGCTATTGCGCGAGAATGGGCCACCGCACATTACCAACGAACCGTACTCACCAGGATAAGACTAGCCGACGGATCCCGGAGAGAAGTAACCCAAGCTATCGTTGCATGCATACGACTGGGTCAACGCTGTGTAAGCATGCCATTACTAATTTTACCCACCGTTCTAGATGACGTCATCCTAGGGATGGACTTTCTCTGCGGGATGGAAGCAAGGATAGGCTTTGGCCAAGCTCAACTCCAGTTGAGGCCTGCTCAGGTCGATAGCCCCGTCGTTCGCACCTTAAGAACATCGTCACCGGATCTTGTCTCACGGTCGGACTTGCCGCGCACGGGTGCAGGACGGAATCGCGGGTTGCCGAAAACTTATGCATCCACCATAAGGAACAACCCGGTTCATCAGCCCAGAGGCATCGCCCTTGGTACTGGGGACACAACTACGAAGACAATCGCGACTCCGAGGCTACGAAAGAGCGACAACGCAGGCGTAGATGGCAACGCAGCCGACGAGGGACTCCTGGAAACGGTCACCGCACCGAGCGCGTTACAGGCGGCACCAAACGCTCGTAACCCGGAGCAAGCTTGGATTGTGCGAATGCTACGACAAGTGCGACTGTGCGTACCAAAATAACATCGACTGCGAATTCTCACCGAGACCCACGACCAGCCGAGACCCACGACCAGACGATCAACCGAGTCACGCAAGACTACTACTGGCCTGGACTGTTTCGGGACGTCGCAAGGCACGTGCGTAACTGCGAGACTTGCCAGAAATACAAGGCTTTTTGCACACGGCCCGGAATGGCTCCCCAACACACCACACCGTACACCCCGCGGCAGAACCCCACCGATTGCGAAAGAGGACCACGCCTACCCGGTAGGTTATATCACGTAGTGACCCCTAGTCACGAGTCGGAGCCCCATCAACCCGACGACAAAGTCCGACATCTACGGGAGATCTACGAAGTGGCAAAGGATAATATGCAACATACGACTGCCGCACAAGGAAGGCACTACAACTTGCGACGAAATGAATGGAAACCCGCCTTAGCAGACCTAGTGCTGTTGCGTCAGCCCCACTTGTCCAATGTGGTCGACGGATTCACAGCCAAGCTCGCGCCATATTACGATGGGCCATACAGGGTGATCAAGTTCACGTCACCGAACATCGTGAGGATTCAGCACACAAAGAGGAAGGAGCGACGGTTAGCAGGGCTGACCGATCTGAAGGCGTTTCCCCATATCAAGCGGAGGGGACCGACGAAGCAGACAAGGGTCTACGGACCAACGACAGCGTGTGTCTAAGCACCTCGTGCTAGATTTTTCACAGCCCGTCACAGGGTAACATAATATTAGGCATTCTTGAACCGCACTCTAGGTAGGATAAGTACTAACTCGTAACATTAAGCCCTCGTGTTTTTTTTTAGCATAACGTAGATCGTGGTCGCCGGTCACAGCAACATCATCACGAAGACGACAAGGACCAACCGCCGAAGCCGAACCGGTCGCCAGATGTTCATATAGCGACCGATACTTGCAGTCTCACCCAGAGAAATGAGGATCGAGGTCGATCTGGTAGGGATTACCCTACCCGCATTAATAGATAATAGGTAGCAGGTGACCATTTCGCTTCGCCGGGAAGAAAGAGGAAAGTGTGACGGCTCGTAAATGAGCGTCACAACCAACACGAGCCAACGATAAAACCGCTAGCGACGACACCACTGGCAACAGCCGGCATCACTGCCAGAAGGCGGCATCACTGTCGGCCGCTAGCATCTCTATCAACATCCAGCATTACTGCCAGCGGCCGAAAAGGTAGCGGTAAATCTCACACGAGAGCGTAAGACACAAAAACCCACCACCAAAACGGCCCTATGTCGCCATGCCAACAGCCGCGAGGCTGTCAACGATGGGCACGGCAGCGACACACACACACACACACTCACATGATAGGCCGCAGTCGCGAAATCGGTCGAAAGCTGCAATTGAGCGAGCTTGCGACGCAGTACCTACGAGAGAGAGGCAAAGACGTAAAACGAACGACGCCGATGCTGGCTGCGGACAGCAGCAGAGCAGCAGTTATGGGCGATCGCAAAGGGCGGCCGCTGCCGGCGTCGCTGCCGCTACCATTACGCAGACCATGAGCCTGACCTACGCTACAAGGCACGCGCTGCTTTTGCTCTTACGGGCAGCGACAGAGGCAGGGCAGAATGGTGAAATAGGCTGAGCACGCACAATTAATTTTGTCGTGTGTCAGTCTTCGAGGATCATCGGCAGCGGATAGTACGCAGACTTGGATACGGAAAACACACCAACGAGAGACAACAAAACGCATCGAAGGAAAACTACACGTGGCGGACTACGATCTTGGAAAACGATTTGGAACTACGATAATTGGAACAACACACACCGGACCCCGGGAGCAGCAAGGTGAGCGAGTGAAGGTGCGAAGCAACAGAGTGCGGTATAGGCAGGGCTCAGAACGTGAAAAAATATTATTAAAGAATAAACGTTTGTACTTCTGTATAGCGTACGTCTTTCCGTGATCCTACTGTATTTTCCTAGAAATACCCTAATTACCAGAGTCAGTGTAAATTACGCATCCCTTTGTGCCCGCGTGTCGCTTGGTTCCGTTACAAAAGTGAATGGTTTATACCCTTGTTTTGTGACGGAACCAAGCCGATCCCGTGTGTCGCTTGTTCCGCTACACCAGCGAACGGTTGACACCCTTGCTGTGTACGGAACCGAGCGCCGTGCGAAGTGTGCCCTACTTGTTACTCCCCCACGTGTCGCTTGCTCCGCTACACCAGCGAACGGTCGATACCCTTGCTGTGTACGGAACCGAGCCCGGTGCAAAGTGTGCCCTACTGGTTGTTCCCCAACGTGTCGCTTTGCTCCGCTACCACAGCGAACGGTTGATACCCTTACTGTGTGCGGAGCTGAGCCGGTGCAGAAGGGAATCTCACGTAATACCCTCCGCGTGTCGCTTTACTCCGTTACGGCAGCGAACGGTTGATACCCTTGCTTCGTGCGGAGCCGAGCCGGTGCAGAGTGGGTCTTACGTAATATTCCCCCCCCCGCGTGTCGATTTGTTCCGTTACACCATCGAACGGTTGATACCCTTGCTGTGCACGGAGCCGAACGACCACGCGGGTTTGCCCTCCGTATCTATCTACTGTTCTTCCCTTTGGTCCATAACCTACATTTCTACGGTCCACGCCTAGTGGCCATCGATTTCAAACCCGAGTCGGCCACTACCTTTCCTACCAATAGGTCCCGGCAACTTACAAATTCTCTGTAAGTGACCCTGGCTAGACTGAGTCATACCTCAGCCTTAGCAAACTTCCTTACAGCGTATCTTTCCCATCGGGACGATCCTTTCGCAGGCCACGATTACGCTCCTCGAGACAGAAGCCCAGCGATACCGCGGACGACATCGCCGCACTCGATTCAAAGTGAACGTCGGAGAGGATAACTTCACAGTTACCGTAGCCGCCAGCGGGGACGTGACGGCGACCATGATGACAAAAGGGGGGGGGGGGGGGCAAGGGGCGCGCAAGGCGCGTTGATATATATAGTAGGTTAAGAGTTAGTTTAAGGCAAAATATTGTTAGCATTAGGCATTAGGATTAAGTCGGCATTGAAGCCTAAGCGCACGGAGCGCGTCTTCTTAAAGACTAGTTATAGTTTTAGGATTAAGTGGAAAAAGGATCCAATGGAAAAAAGGAGTAGAATTGCTTAGAATAGGAGCATAACAGCCGTTGCCCGCGGACAAGCGTACGCCGTCGATCGGTTGTACAACACTGCCAGCAAATTGCAACTCTAGCTCTCGAACGAGCGAAGGCTCGGTGGTGAGTTGCGAAGCAGTGGTGAGTTTTTGTGCAGCAGAGGCTGGCGCGTGGCTTGACCGCGAGCAAGACAAGATAATGGGCAGAAGTCGCGAGATGGCGCGTCTGTGCAAAACGAAAGAAGACAAGTGAGTAGCAAATAGATGGAGCGCTAGGGCTCCACTAGGCAAGTGCGGCAGGGACGATAGATACAATTAAGAGCACCGATAATAATAAAAAGAATTGTTGTTAATCTAAAGCTAACTCTTTTCTTTTAAACCTAACTAATATTTTTGGTAATAAACAGCGAGGGCAAGTCCCGTTGGCCGAGCGAGTAATCCCGGCATTTTGCGTAGTAGAACTAACCTTCTTAACCTAAACAGCGAGGGCAAGTCCCGTTGGCCGAGTGAGTAATCCCGGCTTCTTGAGTAGTCTAATAACTTTCTAGGTGAATCTTTCCATCCCCTCTTCCAGCGTCCAGCGAAATTTACAAATATCTTGTATATTCTAGACCCGGACAGACTGAGATCTGTACCCCGGCTGGAAACTTCTTTACATGTGGCGCCCGAGCAGGGACGTTGGAAGTTGAAAGGGGCGTGGCGTGATAGTGGCGTAAAAACCCATGGTCATGCCCAAATAAAGATTAGCCTAAGTACTGTTGGTTTTGGTTTGTTTTTAAAAAAGCACGCCTAGTTGGTTATACCCCGCCCTGACCTTGCCTTCAATTTGTGCGCAGCAGCACGTGCTTAAAAAAAAGAGAGAAGTAGGCGGGAGTAGGCGTGCGCTGGATTCACCAGCGCCGCAAAGAAGAACTGGTGGACGTAGCGCAGGCGCTCGGGCTGGCCAGTGAGGGCCGCGTAGAGGATCTGCGCAAGCGGTTGGCGACGTTTCTGCAGGACGGGAGCCATACTGCGGAAACGTGGGCCCGGTTGGGAGAGTATGAGGCACGGTACGCCAAAATGGTGAAATCTTTGCCTGGAGGCATCGCACTTGGCGTGATTGAGCGTTCCCGCCGACGCGGGACGCATAATATCGCGGAACAAGTCCGGAATTGAGACATGCAGTATGGCGGGCAGACTGACCCGCTTGGGTTCATAAAGGCTCTGAAGGAGCGAGCCATCACGTATGGCATCGAGCTCGCGCAGATGCCCCGAGTCGCGAGCGAAGTGCTCGCAGATAGAACAGCCCGCTGGTTCCGGTCGAGTGGATTGAGGAACGCGTCCTGGGCGGGATTCTGGAGCGGATTCCTGGAAGTCTTCCTCCCGCCGCGTTATTTCGAGCGCAACGAGGCGGTAAAAAAATCAATGCAGAGCAACCCAGCTCTCTTGACCTTAGGTAACCAGAGAACACGTTCTTGTTCTCCGGCTCTACTAACTGTACCTCCCACGTCATGGAGTTTGCAGTGCAGCTCTCCAACAACGTCGAATGCAATAATTTCGATACAGTGGCCTCTTTGACTTCTGCAACTGCATCAACAACAACAACTACAAAGGTTTCTGTCACCAACAATGCGATAACGACTGCGCGTTCAACTTCTGCAGCGCAAGCCCAAAATACAACAATATCAACAAATATAAGCTCAAGTGCCAATACCGGCAATAACAACAACAAGAAAACAATGGAACCAAATCAAAACAAGAATACGGGACCGGCTGTGCAGACTAGTTTGGATCGCTACATCCAAATTAAGCGCAAACTCAGCCCACAAAAGGCAAAGGATGGATATAAACCAAAAATTAACCGTGTCAATAATGTCATTGAAACTCCTGAGACTCTGAATTCTAATAGATACGCCACTGTGGCTGATGCTGAGACTGGTCAACCCGAAACTGGACAAGAAGCCCCAAATAAACAAAAACTCCACCCTATATACATTCGGGAGGAGATTTCCAAAGCACTTGTTAACAAAATTGTTGAGCTGGTCAGAAATATCAACTTCCATGTTATTTCACTCAGTAAAGGGAATATTCGTTAAACAAGCAACAAACTACACCTGACGTCTTCATCGCTAAAGCAGACAAATCTTCATTTGGTCCCGCAAACACCATCAAAGGCACTTTGTTTGCAAGTGTTTTAAAAACAGGACTAGGAAATCAACCCACATAACAGCAATTCCACATGTAATTGAAGCAGAGCCAAGTATGGTAAACTCTCACCAGCCTATGGGACAGCAACACAACAATATTGAAGCTATGAGCTCACTCTGCAACAAAGTATGATGGACTTCATGTCATTCATAAGAACAACTATGCAAAACCTCATGCAAAATTACACTGATACAGATGCTTGCATCTCAACATGTGAGGCGGCCCGCATGCGAGCCAACTCACAGCTGGCACAGGGCGCGCAAGGCGCGTTTATGTATATAGTAGGTTAAGAGTTAGTTTAAGGCAAAATATTGTTAGCATTAAGCATTAAGTCGGCATTGAAGCCTAGTTTTAGTTTTAGGATTAAGTGGAAAAAGGAGCCAAAGGAAAAAAAGAGTAGATTTGGTTAGAATAGGAGCATAACAGCCGTTGCCCGCGGACAAGCGTAAGCCGTCGATCGGTTGTACAGCACTGCCAGCAAATTGAAACTCTACCTCTCGAGAGAGCGAAGGCTCGGTGGTGAGTTGCGAAGCGGTGGTGAGTTTTTGTGCAGCCGAGGCTGACGCGTGGCTTGACCGCGAGCAAGACGGCACTTTGTGATCGACCGGTGTAATTGGTAGAAGTCGCGAGTTGGCGCGTCTGTGCAAAACGAAAGGAGACAAGTAAGTAGCAAATAGACGGAGCGCTAGGGTTCCACTAGGCAAGTGCGGCAGGGACGATAGATACAATTAAGAACACCGATAATAATAAAAAGAATTGTTGTTAATCTAAAGCTAACTCTTTTCTTTTAAAACTAACTAATATTTTTGGTAATAAACAGCGAGGGCAAGTCCCGTTGGCCGAGCGAGTAATCCCGGCATTTTGCGTAGTAGAACTAACCTTCTTAACCTAAACAGCGAGGGCAAGTCCCGTTGGCCGAGTGAGTAATCCCGGCTTCTTGAGTAGTCTAATAACTTTCTAGATGAATCTTTCCATCCCCTCTTCCAGCGTCCAGCGAAATTTACAAATATCTTGTATATTCTAGACCCGGACAGACTGAGATCTGTACCCCGGCTGGAAACTTCTTTACAAGTGGCGCCCGAGCAGGGACGTTGGAAGTTGAAAGGGGCGTGGCGTGATAGTGGCGTAAAAACCCATGGTCATGCCCAAATAAAGATTAGCCTAAGTACAGTTGGTTTTGGTTTGTTTTTAAAAAAGCACGCCTAGTTGGTTATACCCCGCCCTGACCTTGCCTTCAATTTGTGCGCAGCAGCACGTGCTTAAAAAAAAGAGAGAAGTAGGCGGGAGTAGGCGTGCGCTGGATTCACCAGCGCCGCAAAGAAGAACTGGTGGACGTAGCGCAGGCGCTCGGGCTGGCCAGTGAGGGCCGCGTAGAGGATCTGCGCAAGCGGTTGGCGACGTTTCTGCAGGACGGGAGCCATACTGCGGAAACGTGGGCCCGGTTGGGAGAGTATGAGGCACGGTACGCCAAAATGGTGAAATCTTTGCCTGGAGGCATCGCACTTGGCGTGGGTGAGCGTTCCCGCCGACGCGGGACGCATAATATCGCGGAACAAGTCCGGAATTGAGACATGCAGTATGGCGGGCAGACTGACCCGCTTGGGTTCATAAAGGCTCTGAAGGAGCGAGCCATCACGTATGGCATCGAGCTCGCGCAGATGCCCCGAGTCACGAGCGAAGTGTTCGCAGATAGAACAGCCCGCTGGTTCCGGTCGAGTGGATTGAGGAACGCGTCCTGGGCGGGATTCTGGAGCGGATTCCTGGAAGTCTTCCTCACGCCGCGTTATTTCGGGCGCCTCGAGGGTCACATCCGTTCCCGCCGACAGCGTGAGGGGGACGGAATTAAAGACTACCTCATGGAAATCAGGAAGTTAATGCATCACGCGGGCTACAGTGTGGCACAAGAATTGCACCGGGTGTACGAGAATGCTGGCCGGGAGTACAAGTTGTATGTACGCTGGCATGATTTCTCTACCCTGGCGCAACTGACACAGAGTACGAGAACGTGATTGGGAAAGGATTGAAGTGCCCCGGTTATACACACGGGAACCAGGCCCGCTCCGGTCCGGCGTATGAGGAGGCCGAACGGGCAACGCAGAACGGCCTCGTAATCCGTTCGGCTCCCCGCCTGCAGCAGCGCAGGTGGCTAGCGCAACCGGAGGGAACTCTGCGCCATTAACACCGGCGCCGGTGGAGGTGACGAACCGGATGTTGCCCCAGGATGGTGGGCCAGGATTCGATGCCCGTCGGGTCTGCCACAGGTGCGCGCAAGAAGGCCACTTTGCGCGAGAGTGCCAGAGGCCGCGGATTATATTCTGCCGGCAGTGCGGACAGCGTGGGCGAAGCAGCCAGGAGTGTTGCTGGCGCACGGCTGCGGGAAACGGGCAGTGGCGTCCCCCAGGTCAGAATCGGGGCGACGCCGGCGACAATCGACAGTAGAGTGCCCATTGGTGGTAGAAGGAGGCCGGGTCGTGGCAAACGTGGAGATTCGTGGACGAAGGATTCCGGCCACAATTGACACCGGGGCCACACGGAGTTTTGTTTCCGAGAAATGGGTACGAAGGTGGAAGATCAAAGGAGAGGCTCGGGAGGTGCCGACGCGGATTCGGCTCGCCGACGGATCCAAACTAGCGGTTGATAAGTTCTTGAAGACGGACGTGGGATTGGCTGGGAAGACAGTGAGCCTGCCGATGCTGATCATGCCATCCATGCTGGACCACGTGATACTGGGAACGGACTATTTGTGCGCTGTGGGAGCGGCGTTGCGATGTGACAACGCGAAGTTGATTTTGGAAACGGTGGTGGCACCGTCGGTAGAACCCCAGGCGTCCTCACGTCCTGCACCCAAATAGCGGAATGTCTGTTCGACGAAGGAGGAAAAGGGGAGCGAGGAAATCTTCGGATAGGTGCGACGGGTTGTGTGAAGGAGAATCTGTAGGCGTTCGCAGGGGTGCAGACCAGCACAGAGGATGGCGGGCCGGCTCTGGGAGGGGAGAGTCAGTCGTGCTCTAACGAGCGGATGGCCCCACTCGGGTTGACAACGGCGGAGTGGAGAGAGGAGGACACTAGTGAGTCCCCAGAGGAGGAGGCAGAATGGCCAAAGGATCTGGAGCCAGAGTTGAAAGCGTTCTTGGAAGAATAGCTAGCACGTTTTGAGGATCTGGAGAGAGTATCGCATATAGCGGAGCATAGAATTCGGATGAAGGACGATAAAACTCTCAAGCTGAGGAATTATCCCAAGAATCCGGCGATGCAGAAGGTGATCGATGAGCAGGTAGATGAGCTGATCCGGGCGGGTGCGATTGAGCCGTCACGCAGTCCACATAGCGCTCCCATTGTCTTGGTCAAAAAGAAGACTGGGGATTGGCGCATGTGTATAAACTTTGGGCAGCTCAACGCGCATTCCAACCCGGATGCTTACCCTGTCCCTAGCATCAATCAGAGATGGAACCCCATGCTTTCGCGTACTTAGACGATATAGTCGTGATAGGAGCCACTAAGGAGCAACACGTGGCCAACCTGAAGTAAGTGTTCCGGCGGCTGAGAGCGGCGAACCTGAAGCTGAATCGGAAAAAGTGTAGCTTCTTCCGGAAGAGACTGGTGTATCTAGGACACGTGATCAGTGGAGACGGAATTTGTACCGACCCGGATAAGGTAGAGGCGATCAGGAACCTGAAAGCCCCAGCTAACTGCAAGGAGCTCCGCCAGTGTCTGGGCATGGCGTCCTGGTACAGGCGGTTTGTGCCGGGTTTCGCAACGCTTGTGCAGCCAATGACAGCGCTGCTGAAGAAAGGTAAGAAGGCGGACATGGGGAGAGGACCAGGAGGAGGCCCTGCGTCAACTGAAGGAAAGCTTGACGACGGTCCCTGTTCTTGCTTGTCCGGATTTTTCCGCCAAGTTCGTCTTACAGACCTACGCGAGTGATTATGGTCTCGGCGAGGTGCTGACTCAGACAGTGGACGGTGAGGAACGAGTGATAGCGTACGCCAGTCGTAAACTTCTAAAAGCGGAGGTAAATTATTCAGCCACGGAGAAAGAGTGCCTGGCGATCGTGTGGTCCATCAGGAAGTTACAATGCTACCTGGAAGGGTATCGCTTCGATGTGATAACCGATCACCTGGCACTCAAGTGGCTGAACTCCATAGAAAGTCCGACAGGGCGAGTCGCTCGTTGGGCGCTAGAGTTACAACAGTTTCAGTTCGATGTCCACTATCGCCGTGGGAAATTGAACGTAGTGGCGAGCTCACTTTCAAGGTGCCCTCTGGAAGCTTGCCAGCAAGCCGTAGGGGCGGAGTCATCTTGCAAGTGGATAACCAACATGCGGGACAGGATTGCGAAAGAACCAGCCAAGTTCGCGGATTACGTGGAGGAAAATGGGCAACTCTATCGGAATCTAGGGCGCCGGGCGGACGACGAGGATTTCATTCCCTGGAAACTCTGCGTTCCCAGTGGGCAGAGAGCGAGAGTGCTACGAGAGTTCCAAGATGCTCCCACTGCCGGTCATCAAGGAGTGAGGAAGACGGTCTCCAGGCTCGCACAGAGGTATTACTGGCCAGGTATGTTCCGGGATGCCGCGAAGTACATGAAGGGTTGCGAGTTGTGCCAGAAGTTCAAGTGCAAACAGCGTAAACCCGCGGGTCAGATGTTGACGAGGCAGGTGGCCGAACCAATGGCGATATTAGGCGCCGATTTTGTTGGACCCTTCCCCGTTTAAAGCACGGTAATACCATGTTGCTGGTTTTCCACGACGCGTTTTCGAAATGGGTGGAACTGGTGCCCCTGAAGAAGGCAACAGCAGCATCGCTGCAAACAGCGTTTCGGGAGCGGATTCTGAGCAGGTTCGGAGTCCCTAAGAGGTTCGTGTGTGACAACGGATTGCAGATCACCAGCAGAACCTTTCGATCGTTTATGGAGTCGCTGGGAGTGGAATTGCAGCAAACGGCACCCTATTGCCCCCAGGAGAATCCCACCGAAAGGACAAACCGGACCGTGAAGACCATGATAGCGCAGTTCATCGAGGGTCATCAGAGCACGTGGTACGAGCTACTGCCCGAGATATCGCTAGCGATCAACTGTAGCGTGGCGGATTCAACCGGATTTAGTCCAGCCTTCCTGATGCAGAGAAGAGAACCACGATTGCCGGCGGCGTTGTACGACGAGGTCACTCTAGGATCAGGGATAAGCGACTTTCACCCGAAAGAACGAGAGAACAGATTAAAGGAGGTGTTCAGTATTGTCTATAGCAATCTGCAGAAAGCCGCCAAAGACCAAGGGCGTCATTACAATCTGCGAAGGCGAGAGTGGCGGCCAACGCTAGGATCTCTTGTCTTACTACGGCAACACCATCTTTCGAACGCTGCGGACGGATTCGCCGCCAAGCTGGCGCCAAAGTTTGATGGCCCCTACAAGGTCATGAAGTTCATATCCCCCATCATCGTGCGTCTGGCGAGAAACGTCTGCAGTTGAAACCTTTCTTTCAGAATGAAGCTCCCGAGGAGGATGAACCGTTCTCTTCAGAATCAGAAGCGATAAACTCGGCAGCGAACTAACCAACTTTTCTTTTTCGTAAACACACCTAGCATAAGATCCATAACGTAGTTCTAACTAACCTAAGAAATTTTTTAGATTGTTAGCCGCACTGTAGTTACTAATTAAGTCCAGGAGAGAGTCTAGTTATTTTAAGTTCACAGATGGATTCTGAAACGATCGTTATTAGTGACGCCGAGGAGTCAAAGGTGGAGAAGGAGGTAGACAGTGATGCCACAGAGCCGTACCCGGGGTATTAGCAGCGCGACCCGCGAAGAAATCGGGCGTATTACCAGCCCCGGCGAGATGGTGCTACGGTCGAGGACGACGCGTCGGAGGATGGCGACACTTCCCCGGATTCGGGATGGAGGGACCGGCAGCGTGGGGGGTCATCGCCGGAGGTGCACGGTGATCCCGAGGCCGTGTGTGTATCGACGAAGAGGGTGAGCCCGCGGCGGCAGGCATCGAGGAGCCGAAGGTACCTTCCCCGCTGTCTACTCTCCCGGAGCCCGCGATGAGGTACGGGCCCGAGGTGACTCATAGCTGTGGAGGGACTGAGCCCGCCGCCTCAGACATGGAGGAGCCACGGGTCCCCAACAGAAAACGACCCCGTACCGGTCTTGGGTCGAGCCTGTGTCGTGCGACGAGGGAGAGGGTCCCCTGTTCCGGCGCCGCTTCATCGCCAAACATCTGGAAGTGGACCCGAAGAGTGTATTTCCGCGAGTAAGCATCCGCTACCGACCAGACGTGGTGCAGAACGCCCGACCCCTGTCCAAGTGGTCGAAGTTGCCCGGGATCGACGAGCCCGCACGGAAGCGGCGCTCTAATCGCCGTCGAAACCGACGCCGGCATAAGAGGCCCCGCAGCAGCGGGAATAGTCTGCCGCGTGAGGAGAGGGTGGTTAACCAAGCGAAAAGGGTCAGAGGAGCGGCACAGGAGGAGCCACGGTCGCTGGCGCCGCGTTCGCCCTGCGTGCGCTTATTGGGATCCTTTCCTCCACGGAGGGTAGCCAGTGGCCGCGGCACCACCACTTGGGCAGCGGTCCCGGTGGCCTGTGCGCGCGTGGAAGAAGACCTGGAGGAGCGAGGGGTCCCACCAACCCTGGAGTCGGTGCTAAGAGCCTCGACGGCCCCAGGCCAGTCAACGCCGGTGAGCGGTTCATCCCCGAAGGAGGTTGCGGCTGTATCCCCCACGGGAAGCGCTCTCGTACACGCCATGACGGATTTGCTGGACGGCTGGGAGATCGACATGGAGGGCGTCTTCGTGGAGCAGCGAGATCCCTTAGCCACATTGCACCCGTTGATCTCTCAAGGTTGGCGTATCTTTCCCATCGGGACGATCCTTTCGCTGGCTACAGCTGGCAAGGGGCGCGCAATGCGCGTTGATGTATATAGTAGGTTAAGAGTTAGTTTAAGGCAAAATATTGTTAGCATTAAGCATTAGGATTAAGTCGGCATTGAAGCCTAAGCACACGGAGCGCGTCTTCTTAAAGACTAGTTTTAGTTTAAGGATTAAGTGGAAAAAGGAGCCAAAGGAAAAAAGGAGTAGATTTGCTTAGAATAGGAGCATAACAGCCGTTGCCCGCGGACAAGCGTACGCCGTCGATCGGTTGTACATCAACGCCAGCAATTTGCACTCTAGCTCTCGAGAGAGCGAAGGCTCGGTGGTGAGTTGCGAAACGGTGGTGAGTTTTTGTGCAGCCGAGGCTGGCATATTTGGCAGACGTCGCGAGTTGGCGCGTCTGTGCAAAACGAAAGGAGACAAGTGAGTAGCAAATAGACGGAGCGCTAGGGCTCCACTAGGCAAGTGCGGCAGGGACGATAGGTACAATTAAGAACACCGAGAATAATAAAAAGAATTGTTGTTAATCTAAAGCTAACTCTTTTCTTTTAAACCTAACTAATATTTTTGGTAATAAACAGCGAGGGCAAGTCTCGTTGGCCGAGCGAGTAATCCCGGCATTTTGCGTAGTAGAACTAACCTTCTTACCCTAAACAGCGAGGGCAAGTCCCGTTGGCCGAGTGAGTAATCCCCGCTTCTTGAGTAGTCTAATAACTTTCTAGGTGAATCTTTCCATCCCCTCTTCCAGCGTCCAGCGAAATTTACAAATATCTTGAAAATTCTAGACCCGGACAGACTGAGATCTCTACCCCGGCTGGAAACTTCTTTACAAACAGTCGAAATAATCAATGGCGTCTCTACGAATATCACTGTGGAATGCCAAAGGTGTTTCACTTCGCAAGCTTGAGCTAACTAAATTTCTGTACGACAGACACATCGACGTGATGCTGCTCGCAGAGATGCACCTCACATGCAAATACAACTTCCAAATACGGAGCTACTTATTTTACGTTACAAATCATCCGGATGGCAAAGCACACGGAGGAACTGGCATCTTAAGTAGAAACCGCATCAAATACTATTTTCATAAAAGGATTGCAACAAATTATTTGCAATCTACATCCATAAACGTACAATCGGGTATGGGCAATCTTACCATTGCCGCTGTTTACTGACCACCACGCTTTACAATTTCTGAGGGTCTGTTCATGGACTTCTACAATACTCTAGGGGAGCGATGTAAAGCAGCCGGAGACTATAATACCAATCACTCGCATTGGGGATCCTGCCTTGTGACCCCTGAAGGAAAGCAGTTATATAACGCAATCATCAAACCAAACAACAAACTGGACTACGTTTCCCCATGTAGGCCTACATATTGGCCAGCAGACCCCAGAAAGCTACCCGATCTAATTGAAAGAAAACAACGCGATTGGCAGACCTACAGATCGCCATCTTCAAAACAACGCCTCAAAGAAGCAACTCGCAGACTCACCAAGGATCTAAAACGAGACGAAAAAGATGCTCAACGTCTGTATATAAAGCAACTATCGCCAACCAGCACAAAGAATCCACTGTAAAGGGCTCGTCCAAATCTAAGCGCACCGACCGAACCAGTCATTCCTATAAGAGGCCCTTCAGCCAGCTGGGCACGCAGCGACAAAGACAGAGCCAACACATTTGCTTCTCATTCATGATATCCATGAACCATTCGGAAAGGTATTTCTGTTCATTGGTGTCGGTTTACTTGGGAGTGCGACTTGCAAGAAATCTTTACAATACACATTTTGCCACTTTTCTATCTATCGAAGGCCACCACACTTTTGTTATTAGGCGCCTTTTCATGGCTGATTTGCCTAGGTGTCCTTCGTGAGCTAATTTAAGTACTCTTTCACGCAAAGTTCCACGGATTACAATACGGGTTCCGCGGAGTAAATTATCGTTAATTGTGGATATCTCAAAGCGAAACTGGTAGTATCTACTTCATGTTGCCTTCTCCCACGAATTGTTACTTAGACAAGTAAAAACATTCACTATTTCTTTGTCTCGAACATTTCCAGCCGCTATTTCAGATATGGCGATGTGGAAACAGTGGATGCGACTATGTGAAAGATGTTTTTCTCGCCGTCCCAGTCGACAGTATTTTCTGTTGTTTATAAGGCAAAATCTAAAGAGGGAGTCAGCAGTGTTTTCCTTACCCGAATTGTAAATCACTTTTAACTTGAAAGATTATAATGTCAGTAGCCATCTTTCAATTCTAGCTGGTGGTTTTGAAGTAGGCTTGAAAATAGTTTCAAGTGGCTTTAGAATTTTTCTACAGCTCATACTAGGGCAAGGCTTTCTTTTTCCGTTTGCGAGTATCTTTTTTCTACGCAAACTCTTGCTAATTGTAAATTAAGGCCATTGAATGCATGTTTTCGATCATTAATGGGTTTCTTTCAGAAGTGCGGGTAGCCAAATCATGAATGAACTTCCCTAAGTAAGTAACAAGTCCGAGAAAACTTCTTTGTTAGCAGGGTCACGAAACGTGGATATCACCAGCGCCTTCTCCGGATCCACTTCGATGCCAGTATCTGATAGAACATATACAAGGAACTTTAACTTCTTGAATTTCAGAGAGCATTTCTCGTTGTGTAAAAGTAAGTTATTTTCTTGAAATATGGTTTTCACCGTCTCGAGTGCTTTGTTGTGTTCGTATTCATTGCGCCCAAATATTATGACATCATCAATGAAATTTAAGCAATTCTGGCCCGGTGATAATATTTTTTCTAGATTTCTCTGAAAGATCTCTGGGGCAGAACTTACCCCAAACTTAAGAATTTTGTATCTGAATAGTCCCTTAGTGGAAATAAAAGTATCAATGGCTCAGCTGGATTCGTCTAGTTCCAGCTGGTCGTTTGCGCTCTTCAAATCCAAACGAGACAAGAATTTTGCACACCGAAGTTTCGTCTTAAAAGTCTCGAATGTGGGCAGCGGGTAGTTTTCCCTAAGGATGGCCTTGTTAGCCCGTCTCATATCGACCCACAACGTGATATCGCCGTTTGATTTGAACGCTATTACAACGGGTGAAATCCATGGATTTGAGCCTGGCACTACTTCGATAATGTCCAGCTTAATGTTATCATCCAGTCTTTCCTTTATTTTACCATCAAGAGCAACTATAATCCTTCTTAAGGGTTGTTGAACGGGATTGACGTTCGGGCCTATAGATTGCTTGACACAGACATCTTTCCATTTTGGAAATGGGATAATGGTTTCTATTTGGCTTACGTCCACTAAAAGTTTCAAGACCTTTAGTTGACCTTTTCCAAGCAATGAATTTTGTCCACTTTCTATGACGCAAAATGTATAAACTTCATGATTTCTGCTTACTGATATTAGGGCTTCAAAAACAGTAGTAAAGGCTTGTCTGATGCGTAGGCTCGGAACTGTTTGGTGAACTGGGAGCGCACATTGAACATTGAAGTTCCCTTGTCCATAAGCCTTGTCCAATCGACTTATGAGGTTGTACAAGGATCCCGAGTCTATAATCGTTTTAATTGGGTTACCACCCACGTGACAACGTAAAGCCACCTCTTGGTTATCGTTGTTAGAAATTTTGAAACAGCCGGAATGATAGACTTTTTCAAGTTGGTTAGTCGGTCCTTCCTCGATTGCCCTTATCTCTGTGCAACGACAGACTCTCCCACCTTTCCAATTGCTCTTTTAGTCCTGCATTTATTAGCAAAATGTTCATGTAGTGAACATTTAAAACACCATGAATTTATCGTCGGGCAATTCATGTCGTCTTCGGGATGGTTGTAGTGGCCACAAATATTTTTTGGGATTTGGTCCCCGGTGTAATTTCTTCAAATTGATTTTGTGAACCAGATCCTCCAGGGGTTGCCCAGACATCGACAGTATTTGCTTATTAATCTGGTTGTCCACTTAACACATTAAATAATTTCATAAAGGGTAGGTTCCTTTCCTAAACGTTTCTTATTCAGTTCTAGAGGTGCCCATGAATTCAGAATTTTATCCTTTAGTGATATTTCCTCTGCTTCTTCTTCGGATGAGTCAAATAAGCAACAGAAATTGACTAAAGTTTCCAATGAATGTTGTCCACTTTCTATGACGCAAAATGTAGAAACTTCATGATTTCTGCTTACTGATATTGGGGCTTCAAAAACAGTAGTAAATGCTTGTCTGATGCGTAGGCTCGGAACTGTTTGGTGAACTGGGAGCGCACATTGAACATTGAAGTTACCTTGTCCATAAGCCTTGTCCAACCGGCTTATGAGGTTGTACAAGGATCCCGAGTTTATAATCGTTGTAATTGGGTTACCACCCACGTGACAACGTAAAGCAACCTCTTCGTTATCCTTGTTAGATATTTTGAAACAGCCGGAATGATAGACTTTTTCAAGTTGGTTAGTCAGTCCTTCCTCGATTGCCCTTATCTCTGCGCAACGACAGACTCTCCCACCTTTCCAATTGCTCTTTTAGTCCTGCATTTTTTAGCAAAATGTTCATGTAGTGAACATTTAAAACGCCATGAATTTATCGTCGGGCAATTCATGTCGTCTTCGGGATGGTCGTAGTGGCCACAAATATTTTTTGGTCCCCGGTGTAATTTCTTCAAATTGATTTTGTGAACCAGATCGAGGGGCTGCCCAGACATCGACAGTATTTGATTATTAATCTGTTCGTCCACTTAACACATTCCAATAATTTCATAAAGGGTAGGTTCCTTTCCTAAAAGTTTCTTATTCAGTTCTAGATGTGCCCATGAATTCAGAATTTTATCCTTTAGTGATATTTCCTCTGCCTCTTCTTCGGATGAGCCAAATAAGCAACAGAAATTGACTAAAGTTTCCTCCTCCAGCTTATATGATATTTCTAAAAAGGTATCTCTTGAAAGTCGAGTTAGGCTCAGGGCTAAAGTAACCGGTTAGTTTTTTGAAAAGGGTTTCAAATACGTCGTTTCTGGTCTTTTCATCGTAGGGTACGATAGATCCAGGAAGGGAATAGGCCACGGCTTGTGACTGTTGGCCACAAAGACGTAGCAACTTATTCCTTTTTCAGACCACCCCAGTGATGTCTTCCGCGACGATGTAAATCTTGAATGCGCAATATATTTATATATATTTTGTACTTATGTTTACAAGCTCCAATTCCATTAGAATTAAAATACTTTTCCTTGTAGACCTGCAAAGGTCACGCACGCTCGGCTGACCAGCTTGTTTTGTATAACTTAAAGTATTTAAGTTCTACAACTTCGGCTGTTCTCAGTAGTCCATCGATGCGATCGCTGCCGCACAGCGGTTCACGCTAAGGTTCTGGCGAATACATTGTAGGGTAGCCAGGTTGAACCCACGGGCCAGTAGCTGCGACTCCGCCTGTGCGATTACCTCGCGCGTGTAGCTTTGTACACAGGCGCTCTCCGATAGCTGATTACAAACTTGTGTCGGAAGCGCAGTTTGGCTTTCTTAACTTTGTTTTTGTAACGCGACTTTCGGCAGGATTCGACCCGTTGACGCTGTGCATCAAGGCTGTAAAAGAATGTTTGGGTCGTGCCTGCGTCCAGATCAGGATTTGGACGTCTGTTTTCCACAACGGGATTCTCAATTATCATTTCATCAACGTAGCGTCGCTCCTCGTCGGCATAGTGTGTCTTTAGATGCTGTAGCTCGAATGCCACCATCTCGTCAAGCTGTTTCGGCTCATTGCTATGAACCAACGGCTTCTTAGTCGGTAGAGAACTGATGTCAGCCTCCGACTAGTGGCCCATCTGGATGTAACGTTTGTGCAGATAAAGATAACTCTGTTCCATCTCAGTTATAGCTTTTTGATCTCGATCTGCTCGACTCAAAATCAAAATCGCGTCTGTTATCATATACTTTTCAGCGCCTCGCATTTATAGTCTGCAAACCCAAGATTTAAGAACATTGTCAGGTCATCTGTATATGCCGGAAAGCTCTGAAGACCCTTTTATGAATCGAAATGCAACCATTTTATGACATTGTTTGTGTCATAACCACATCAGCCGCTCATATAACCCACCTGTCTCAAACAGACTATCCCATCCCCATGTAAAATAACGGATTAACACACTAATTACCTGCGAGCGAGGCCACATTTTGACTCTATAGATATTTACATTCAATTTTCTACTAATTAAATTACTATGTCCATTAAAATTATAAAAAATCCTATAAAAGTTTTAAGGTTTTACAAAAATTGTATAATACTCTACGCTTAAAGCGCGTAGATAGCAAGAATACCCTACAGGCATAATGTAATCAAAATACGAGAATCTAGGAGCGGCACGAAAAATATGCATATTGTAATTATTGCTAATTATATTTTCGCCTTTAATTCACAGAAATGGTATATATGCTAAACTACTTACGGGTATTAAGAACTGTCTGAAACGTAAAGGAAAATACACCAGAAAAAAATAGGTTTATATTATATATTATAAATATATTATACAATACTGAAATAAATGAATATGTATTGATCAAAATAGGTTGCTTTTCATACTCCTTGTAATTCAAAATAACTTTTTTCTCTGTGTCGAATGTCGAAGTTTGTTAAAAGTATCTTACTGGCAAAAGGAGACATGGCCGAGCCTAAAAGGCATATATATTCTTGATTAGCATTAACAGACATATAGCTATGTTCGTCTGGACGTATGAACAGAAGGATCTGAAAAATTGATCAAAAATCGATTAATTTGGTTTTAAATCGAAAATAGTTAATAACAAAAGCAATTACGATCGGATGCATGCGTTTCAATGTGATTTCATATGTGTGTATGTATATGTATGTTCGTGGCTTAAAATTCGTGTTAGAAGGAGACTAGTTTGTAGATAGAGACTTAAGACGTTCGGCTTGTTTTATTTTGGAATAGTTTATCACAAAATTTTTCGAATTACATACATGTTCTCAGGCTGATTTAATGCTATTAGTCAAGCAACATTTTGTATATTAGCTTAAGCTAAGCTTAGAGACGAAGATGACGTCGGTACATAGAGCAACTATCGCCAACCAGCACAAGAAAACCACTGTAGGGGGCTCATCCAAATCTAAGCGCACTGACCGAACCTGTCATTCCAAATAGAAACTCTTCAAGCAGGTGGGCCCGCAGCGACAAATACAGAGCCAGCACATTTTTATACCCTGTGGGGGTATATTAAGTTTGTTAAAAGTATGTAACGGGCAGAAGGAAGCATGGCCGACCCCATAAAGTATATATATTCTTTATCAGCATCAATAGCCAAGTCGATTGACACCTGTCCGTCTGTCTGTCCGTCTGTCCGTCCGTCCGTCTGTCCGTCCGTCTGCATAAACGCGTGGATCTCAGCAACTATAAAAGCTAGAGACTTCAAATTTGGAATGTAGATTCCTGAATACCATACGCAGATCAAATTTATTTTCAATTTTCGATATCAAGTCCCGTTTGTCTTGAAATTAGAAAAATCACCATAACATAAGCAATGTTACATCTAGAGACTTGAGATTTAGCAAACATGATAAAAAGCTTATTGAGTGGATTTTTTACCACATACTTCTAAAACAATAACATAATAGTGCATCTATAAAATACGTTAATTGCGTTAATACTTTTTAGCGCATCTACAAATTAAACTAATACCACAAGTATCTACTATTTGAACGTCTATTCATGTGCCTCGTTCTCAAAATCCCACAACAATTGGGTAACAGCTCGCGTAACTCTTCGTGCTTTCTCCGGCCGGAACCCCTTCACCATGTCGCTTCAGTAAACAGCGGCAGACAACACACTTGAGCGAGGGTCAGAAAAAATCTGAGCCTGTTTCTCCACAAGGGAGTCCAGCTTGTCAAACACCTCATGCGACGCTGGTAGCGTGTCTACCTTCATTTTTTGGCTGGGCTTGGCCTGCTGTAAATTACATTTTATTATTTTGAATATTTAGTATATATAATAATCGCATTTGTACTTACATATGAGTACGATGACGACGTGTTGCCGCGCGATGTGTTGATCGCATCGAAACTTTCTGCTACGGCACTTGCTTGATTATCATTGATGTCCACCAGGCTGCAGAATGACGTGTTGTTCTCTGCAAGTGGAGACTCCCAGTCAATGGCAACAGAAGACCTGCCTTGACTTGACGACGCGACGTCTAGTAAAGTGCTGCTTGTACGTACTGCAAAAAAATGTGCAACACAATAATATTAAGTTACTTTTCGTATTTTTTGTATATCACTTACCGCTTTTGCGTCGAGAGCTCTGGCAAAAAAGCCATATATGGGGCCAAATGCCATTCTATGGCGTCATTGGCCCTGAGCGGCTGTGGCTCAACTCCACCGGCACTATTACTTTTTGCCTGCTTCCTCTCCGACGCCTTGATGTGATATTTGTAACTATCACGTAGCGACCTCCAGGCTGTCTTGCAATCTTGTACTGAATTCAAGATATTCAATTATATCGCGTTTCATAAACTTGGCAATCCAAGAAAACTCCCCGGGTTTGTTAAGCGCCTTTGCCACACTTTCCCAGGCACTTTTTATAAAAATACCGTCAAAATGTTTTTTGTCGGTCAAGTCCCACAATATCGGTCTATGTTGAACCTCTTGAATTACCTAAATTTTTTCGTTGTTTTCAAACATCTCAATTCGGCTTTTTTATATTGTTTGCTTGTTGGCGCCATAACTTGAAAAGTATTTTGACTAGTCGAAAGATGAAAAAGTTTCATCTTCCAACCTGTCAGAAAAAAACAACAGCTGTTTATGAAACAGTGTTGTAAATCGCCAGTCACTTTTTGAGCGCCCAAAGTTTTGATGTACTGGATACCGACTATCAAAACAGCCTCTCAAGAAATTTTTGAGCCTACTTTGCAACCCTTTTTTTATATGGAGTTGTTACCTTTCAAACAGAATTGAGCTACTGGATACTATGTTTTAGCTTTAAACGAGACGAAGAAGACGTCGGTACATAGAGCAACTATCGCCAACTAGCACAAGAAAACCACTGTAGGGGGCTCATCCAAATCTAAGCGCATCGACCGAACCTGTCATTCCTATTAGAAACTCTTCAAGCAGGCGGGCCCGCAGCGACAAATACAGAGCCAGCACATTTGTTTTTCTACTACGAAATGTGTTCCATCCAAATCCCGAAACTAATTTATTCAAACTTGCGGCATTACCAACTCGTACCCAAAGTGAGACAGTCAATTGAGTTTATCCCTTTCGAGATTGCGAAAATCATCAGAGAACAACTGAAACCAAAAATGTCGCCAAGTTGCGCTATTTGCCTTGTTTGTAAGCTCTTCAACGCTATTACAAGATTTGGATGCTTTCGAAAAATAAGGAAAACCAGTCTGAAAGGCTACAGTCGAAATCGACTATGAGTGAACCTTTACTTATTCTTCAAAAAGGAAATAACAGTAACAAACTTAGAGTCTTTTGTATAAATCTATATAAATTTTACGCTGCTCAGATTAGCTTAAAAAATATAATCGGTACCCAAGGAAAATCTCTGCTAGAGAGCAGAACGTGCAAATCCAAAATCTGGTAAGTGCACACATATATAAATAGTATGTAAAATAGACTGAGTTTGTAGTTTAACATGCATATGCATGTACATATTTATTTTACACATAAATCATTAACATAAAAATCTCAATCTTAACATACAAATTTTATGTTAATATGTATGTAATGCATATGTCGGGGTAGTGGTAATATTTTCCATCGCCGTCAATAACGTGTTTCTGCACAGCAAGTTCTGCTCGTGTTTTTAGGGGCGCGTTCAAAAACGTCTGTTCGCTTTAGACGCTAGTGCCCAAGAGGAAGCGACGTATCCTCGGAAACGTGAAGTCAGCTGCGCTCCCTGTGTTACGATGTGACAACTAAATTTTAGCGGTCGCCATATCTAACGCCATCTCTGTCTCTCTTCTACTATCCGCGCCCTACGAGCAGACCTTACTCAGCAGCAGTCTATCTCTGTCCGTCTCTCTGCTGCTATGCCTAACACTTTATTGCAATCTTCTTGCAACAACATGTTGCCAACGAAATTATAAGCGGATGTATGTACAATGGTCAACACAGTTTGATTCTGCGACACGGCCTTCCTGACCATTCACACGTCCTCGTGTGTTGCCTTCAAACAAGAATAATTTTATACCGTAGGATTAAATTTTTCTTTTATACTTATTATTTTTATTATCATTATTTTTTTCAATTAATTGCTTAGAAACTTAAAGTCGCACATACAGTTATCAAATACAATTGTTTTCTTAATAACAATGCATCTTAACCAATTAACATTTCATTTTAAACATTTGGCAAAATCATCCTAAAATCCATTTTCATCATTTCATTAAATTCCAACCAAATTACATCATTATCCAAGTAATATAAATTTTCCTCTTTGTTTATTCTTTATGCATATTGAATTACAAGTAGCTTTACTGTATGGTGTATTTCGTTTTACACACTATCATCCCAACCCCCGCCATAACAAGTCTCGTCTGTTGTGGTGCGTTCTTCATTTTCCCACTTTGGATTTTGATGCATCACTTGCACCATCTTTTACTTAAATCTTAGGCTCCACACGCATCTTCCATTGTGCTATCTGTATCATCATACAACTGTTCATTTAACTGATTCATGTGAATATTTATACGTTCGCTTGCTTGTCAGTGATTTTAATACATAACGATCTCCGATTAATACTTTAACTACCTTAAACGGCCCTTTAAATTTGGGGTCAAGCTTAGTTTGATGACGCTATTCGTTTTTTAAGCAATTCCTATTTTGTGATTTACAATTTTTGCTTTGGTACTATCAAACCTACAATTGTCATAACATTCATTGTTTACCATATTCTCTTTAGCTCTTTTTTTTAAATCTTCTCTATCTTTCACAACGTCTTCTTCTTCATTTACTGGCAATAGCCCAAAAGGTCTAACTTCCTTACCAATTGTAGTGACCAGTTTCTGTAGGAGTGATATTATTTTATGTATGCCAGATAATACTTAATATTGTAGATCATAGATCAACGGTCGCATGCGTAATATATTCAAATATACTGCTTGCAGTAATGATCTGCACGCTTAACAGTGTTAACTGCTTGCAATTGCACTTCTAATTAATTAGCTGCCGATCGAATTTAGCATAGAACATTAAGCGAGCGTCTCTTGAGCTTAGCACAACATATGTGCTCCGTCAAATTTATTACAATATTTTTGGTCACGTGTCGTGGCATAACAACCTTTGAGTGAGACGTGGAAAATTTTATAAGACGATTTAGTATAGAGCTGCTTCCGCATTTTTCAAAGAAAAATTATTTAATGATAAATTAATAGAAATGTAAAAACAAGAAAGAACGAAATGTAATAATTAATATAATAGAGCCCACTAGAATAGGTCAAACGTATGTACATATACGGTTATGATACCATTATTATTGTTTTTATTATGCGTATCAAGGTAGCCACATCGTCATCTTGAGCTCAACGACGGCAGTGCTTGGTGATTCCTATGTATTGAACCAATGTTATTATCTCTAACGGGGGTGCCACAGAAATCTCTAGAGATTTTGACTCGAGCTGCTTTGCAAATCTCTCAAACCAAACCGTAGGTGACACAGAACTTTGAGAGATTTCATTTTTCGGAGTATTTAGTCGGAGTAAACGTGAAAAACGAAAAGCTGCCTTTAGATCGGGTTTACTTCGAATTTCCCGTCCCCTTAGGTTTTCCTCCAACTTGTTCCATACGTGCTCAATTGGATTAAGGTCGGGGCTTTGTGGGGGTGGCTGGAGCACATGAGGCACATTGTAAATAACCCATAAGCGGGCGTTAGTTGCAGTGTGCTTTGGGTCATTATCTTGATAAAAGTGAAAAGATGACCCAATGCCTAGCCGATCAGCACTTTGCTTCAAATTTCTTTGAAGGATATCTATGTACTTCTTATGGTCCATGATACCCTCAATGAATTCCAAGTTTCCGACGCCTACTGAAGCCATACAACCCCAAACCATCAAGCCTCCACCACCATGCTTGACTGTCTTAATAGTGCACTTGGGGTTAAAGGCCTCTCCAGAGGGTCGCCAAACTTTGTAACGTCCATCAGACCTAAAAAGATTATATTTGGACTCATCTGAAAAAATTACTTGCCGCCAAAACTCGACAGAGCGGTCCTTGTATGCTTTTGCAAACTCAAGCCGCTTCCGTCGGTTTATTTTTGAGACATATGGTTTTTTACGGGGTGTACAAGAGTGAAAACTGAATTCTTTTATGGCCCTACGAATGGTTTCTGGGTGCACATCCTTATCATGTGTAGATCGAACAGCAGCACTTATTTTAACGGCGCTCTGAAATGGGTCCTTGTCAATAATATGTTTTATTGCGCGCTTGTCCCGATCAGTAAGCTTTGGCGGACGACCAGTTCTCGCATTGTTTTCAACCCGACCCTCATTTTTATAACGTCCAATCACGTGTTGAATTGTTGACCGGCTTCTCGACACTAATTTTGAAATTTCCGAGTAAGATTTTCTATGCTTTACATGTAAATTTAAAATTATCTTGCGTTCTTCTAGCGTGAGCTCTTTACGAGACATTTTGACGGCAATAAAGTGAACTTTGACTGTAACAAACATTTTTACTTGCATAAGAATTCAAATCAAAGCATACGCAAAAAAGTCCCGTTCAAAAAACTTTAACTGATAAGCTGCATTTTAAAACGAACGCATTACTACTTGCAGGTGTATCATGACTTTTGTGGATCCAAATTCATTTAATTTCAGAGCTTTTCCTTAATTATAAGAAAATGTTACGGAAACTGACAAGTTTTTCTTTTGTTTTCTATTCTTAGATGTGTTTTTTATAATATCTCATAATTTTTTTCTATAAAAATAAAGCAATTTAAGTGAAATTTACTTTTTTTTTTTAAAAAATCGCCTGTATCTTCACTTTTGTGGCCCACTGTATATACACGCAATATTGGATATAGAGATTGGCTGGACCGATTGCATAGTGTTATATGTCATTCGAAAGCTAATTCCTGTGGTTTTAATGTGACATACTATTACATCAGATCAGTCAGATATTTTTCGATATATAGCCGCTTGCATATCTTTGTCAAACATTGCACGTTTGAATGTAGAGCTTCGGTTGGTGCATAATTATTAGATGCAGATAGTTGGTAGAATTGAATACGCGTCGAACGGTACTTCATTCACCCAAATCGGACTATCCATTCCTAAGATATTGTAGTTTTAAAATTTTGATGACGTCATCGAGCTGAGATGGATATCTTGTGTGTTGGTTTGTCTGGACCAATCTTTAAGATGTCGGAATGAATTCTCTTCAGCGTAAGAAACTTTTGTTCCAGAACTTTTTTGAATAACCGCTAGTTTGGCGGGAAAAACCTAGAATAGTTGAAAATTCATTGAAAAACTGCGGCCAAACCATAGACCCTATGAAAATTTTTTTTACATTACTCGAAAGGTTATCAAAATAGCTGTAATACAAGTCTAAACTAACTCTGTAAGATTATTACATGATGTAAAAATTACATGATTATTTTTTTTTCTTCTTTTGAATATGCAAAAAATGGAGTCCTTAAGATTGTATTTTTGATTATTTAGTCTTAAGCGTGGAGACATTGCGCAAATTTTGACATGTAACACGTGACAGGCAAAATTCGGGTTGA
The DNA here is from genome assembly GCA_958299025.2 of Drosophila histrio. Lineage (NCBI taxonomy): Eukaryota > Metazoa > Arthropoda > Insecta > Diptera > Drosophilidae > Drosophila > Drosophila histrio. The sequence goes on from OY282582.1 coordinate 7,253,772, forward strand.
CAAAATATAGCGTTTTCAGTTTGGTGCAGTAAAAAAATTCTGTCGAGATATTAGCCTAATGTGAACAAAATTTAATGTTAAATGATGCCAATATTAACTACGGATCGATTGGTACATCAATAATCCAAGTCCGATAACTCGTTTAAAAGTTATTATAATATTAAGTCGTATGTTACAATTTTATGTAAAATTTAGTGTGCTTGCATATTTATGCAATTTTGGTTTATTTTCAATATATTATAGCTATTGAAATTATGCAACTTTTGGTATTTAGGTCATATCTGGGATAATTCGATTTGACAAGTAGCGTCGCACAGTGGATCACTCACGAGACTCACGTGGCAAAAAAGAAATCGGTCATTTCTCGCCATGCAAAATCCTTAAATGCAGTTTGATAGAGAATTGTCCAAAATGTATTTATCGTATAAATTTATATATCGTATAAATTCCTGTAAAAACAAAATGTAATTTCAATTAAACTTTTATACTATATATTTGGTTTAATTTATATTTATATAAATAAATAACAATAAAACTATTCAATTAATGTCCTTGTTAATTTAATTTTCCTCAGCTATGTCTTCAAGTTCGTAACCTATGTACATTAAATCTACCATATCTTTAGTATACAACTCTTGCAATTCATTGCGACTTCTCACAAATCTTTTTGTTGATATCAGTGGATCTGCAGAAACTGATAACATATTAAAAAGGTCTTCATTTTGTCTCTTCCGTGTCACCTTGCAATTATTCGAGAACCTATATTTCTTGTACTCCTTGTTTATAGCTTTCTGGACTTCTTCTGATAATTCCCCGATTGACAGACAATGGTTTTCGTTGAGATCTCCTCCGTGTACCAAAATTTTATGAAGTTTGTTTTTGATCTTGTCGACCTCCGTCATATTTTCCTTGGCAAAGTCTATTGTACCAATAACGGTCAATATAAACTCTTCTTAGCTTGGAGCATCAATAAACATCTGAAATACATCTCGAGTTTTGAAAGACATTTTGATTTATATTACATAATACTAATCAGCACTGATTTTGTTTAATATCGTGATGGTTGCCAAAAGTAGACTGTGATACAATGAACCTAAATATTTGAATATATACCCTTAATCCCTACTATTAATTACCAACTTAGGTAGCACAAAAGATTAAACATCTGTAGTCCTTTAAAATTTACAAACTTAGGTAATTGGGTTTGGTAAACGCGGAAATTGAGTACAAAAAAGGGTTATAAATTACATAATCACTACCTGTTTGCTTGGGTTACATTAGTATATTTAGGTAGACAATGAATTCTTAATATTATATTTATGTAAAGTGTTCAATAAAAGGTCTAGTTTAATGGAAACACGTTCAAATAACGACCATTCCGTACCGTAGGTTGCGTAAAAATGCGAGCCCGGCGCCATTTTGGGTGCGCCACAACGCAATTTTGACCCAGTTAAAAGCGTTGTGCGTGAATTGTTTATTAAATAAAAAGTTAACTGGCACTTCTTGGCACCTAGACTTTCTTGAAGTTGTTGCAGAAATATCCACGGAATAACGTGTATATACCCGTTTGCCTGGACAAGCCTGGACTTTATGCTAAAAGTCTATCTAAAATTCAAAAACAATATCAAAAATAGTGCTTTAGTAAAAATATTATTTAAAATACTTCAAAAAAATAACAGGATTTTTATACCATTCGCTTTAGAATCGACACACCTATTAGGTAAAATTAAGAAACTGAAAGTTCATTGAACCATATGGATGCAATTTTATCGCAAAAATGAACAATTTTTCATAAAAAAACATTTTTATAAAAAATCGAAATTTTTTCATGTTTGATGGGCTCTACCGCCGAAACCGTTTGCCCAAATTGAAAAATCTAAACGGATTTATAAATTTTGGACAATTCTCTATCAAACTGCATTTAAGGATTTTGCATGGTGAGAAATGACCGATTTCTTTTTTGCCACGTGAGTCTCGTGAGTGAGCCACTGTGCGTCGTTGGCTCAGTGGCAAAAGTGTCTGACTCTTACGCGCAAGGTCGGTGGTTCAAATGAAGTAACCGGCTTCAAGTTTTTTTTTTTAATTTTATAATATATTTAGCAGTTTAATTTTTTTTCTCTTTTATTTAATTGCAATCGATTCATAATATCACAAAGCCGATATAATTCCTTTTTGTAACTTTTTCATCTTAGTTTAACAACAGAATGGACTAGAAGAACATGTAAGGATAATTACAGCTCTGCAAACAAAGCTGCAACTTAGCAGGGACTTGATAAATAGCTCGTTGGATTTTTCTTAGTGTCAGAACAAAGTTTCAATTTAGCACGCGCCTGACGGTAGGCTCGTTGGCTTAGTGGTTGATGTGTTAGATTAACGTGCAGGGGGTTCGACCCCAGTATATTCTGTTGTGCGATGTTTTTCATTTTTTACCATTTTAGTTTGAATTTGTTTATTTTTAAATTTGATTGGAAACTATTTTTGTAAAATGAGATGAAAAATGTTGTATTCTTGCAATTGTATGCAATTAATTAAAAATGGCACCTGTGCATTTTTATCAATTTGTATACCCTGTGCCCATTAAAAAAGCGGTATAATGAATTTGTGTGAATGTATGGAACACGCAGAAGGAAGCATCTTCGACCCTATAAAGTATATATATTATTGTCCGCCCGTCTGTCCGTCTGTATGAACGTGTGGATCTAAGCAACTATAACAGCTAGAGACTTCAAATTTGGAATGTAGGTTCCTGAATACCATACGCAGATCAAGTTTGTTTTCAATTTTTGATACCAAGTCCCGCCAGTTTTAAATTAGATAAGCACATAAGCAATGTTAAAGCTAGAGTCTTGAGATTTGGCACACATGATAACAAGCTTGGGCTTAATGGGTCCTGAAAATTTCATCGCGATGCCACGCCCCCTTCGCCCATAGCTCGAAAAATCTGATCGCAAGAGCAGTTTTATAGTAAGAGACTTGAGATTTGGCACACATGGTAAGTACACCCAATGTGTGCTACAAATTTCAGTCCGATCGGATATTGAACTCAGAAGTTATTCAAGAAACAAATTTTTTTCACTGCAGTCGCATCGCAGTCGCTGCGCCGCGTCGACGATGTAACGAACGAAAAGACGCGTAACGTTATGCCGCTAAACTTTAACAATCAGCAGCTGCAGTCCAGTGTTGCCAGACTATCGCAAGCTACCTACTCTCGATGCAAGCAAAATCGACATTAAGCGATATATCTAAATCCTATTATAATGAAAATACTTGTCTTTGAAGACCTGCACAGGGTTTCCTACTGTCGCGCGCGCTCGACTGATCGGCTTGTTAATATATGTCTTACATCAATTGAAATTCAATATATTGCAGTCATTGAAATCCTACAAATGCTTGTACATATATAACCATTTATCGGGGATAATTAATTTTTGCAAATTGTCAATGACAGTTTAATGATTTGGAGCTCCGAATTTAAGAAGGATCGAAATTAGCCAACTAACTAAAAATTATAATTCCAAAAACTTCTGATATCCCCCCAAAAAAAACCTCTACATGAGGTAAAAGTCTAGTGACGAAAGCATATTCACGCCCCAAAATTACTGATATCAAATTTTGTGACGAACAATATTCATTTTAATATATAAACTATTCTAATATAAAAAAATAGTTTGGCATTCGGCACTGCGCAGAAAGATTTCTTAAGTACACAAATGCTGTACCTTACAAAAACTGCAGGAAGGCCAAAAGAGACTCATGGGCTGATTTCTGTCAAGATTTGAGCAGTACCACTGAAGCGTCCAGACTTCGAAGGATACTGGCCAAGGATCCCGCTAAACCGAGCTCCTATGCAACCTGTACGGCAACTTCGCGAGAGGTAGCCATGAATCTTTGGGACATTTGACGTGCACTCACTTCCCGAGCTTGTGCCAGGGGTGGCGGGGACACCGCCTATATTAATAGTGGACTGCTGGGGAGGGGAAGTGAACGTGGAAAGTGAGGCCAATATCAATGAAATAGTCAATGATGAATAGCTAATCTGAGCTATCAGGTCATTTCACCCCTACAAATCTGCAGGAACGGATGGCGTTAGACCGGCCATGTTGCAGGCTGCGTATCATGAACTCTTGCCATGGCTCCTTAGTATCTTTAGGGGATGCCTCTTTATTGGATACATCCCACGTATCTGGAGAGAACTGAGGGTGGCATTCATTCCCAAAGCAGGAAAGATAAAATGGAACTTCTGGTGATACAGAAAATGTAATTTCAATGACATTTGGAATATATCTCTTAAGATTGTAGCATAAAACACGTTTAATTAACATTATATTCATTTAGTTCTATTTATTCACTCACTTTGCCGTTCAGTGAAATATTGTTTTATTTATTTACTTATTTATTTATTTATGGGCGATTTTGAGCAGTCCACACAGTAGTAAAACATGTATATAATTTAAAATAAAAACTAAGCCAGGCACACGTCCGCAGGAGGAGAAATTTTTAGCGATATACTCCGACTCACATCAAAAGGACGGTGGCAAGGTTTTACAATAACGATAAAATAAATAATAGAAAATAAATAAAAATGATAATAATAATAATAATACAAAATTAACAAAGTTATAAATGATTCATAATTATAATAATAATAATAATTATATTATTATAATTGCAAGTTTAACAAAATTAGTACTAGAGTCAATAGAAAAGAAGTTGTAAAATTTATTATAATTTTTACAAAGCACTCGGAAGGCTTCTTGTTCGGAGTAATTTGTAAGGCAAACGGGAAGGTTAAGGGGGAAATAGTGTCTAGTAGGACGACAAGGAACATTAATATTAATGAGGCTAAGTGGGAAAGTAGAGTCAATCTCACCTAGAAGAAGTTTGTGAAGAAAGAGAACCCCATGGCAAATCCTACGCTTTATTAGGGAAGATAGATCTATCAAGCTAAGTCTACTTTCATAAGAAGGGAGATGTTGATCAGGGTCCCAATTTAATCTAAGGAGGGCAAATATTAGAAATTATTTGTGTACTGATTCAATTTGATCCTGAAATTGTTGGTACTGTGGGTACAAAAAACACAAGAACCAAATTCAAGAATTGGACGAACGAGAGAGACGAAAAGTTGTTTAGTGGTATAAGGATCAGTCAATTCCTTACACCATCTCTTAATAAAACATAGGACTCCAGTAGTTTGGAAGAAATAACAGAAATCTGAGAGTTAAAGCATAAATTAGGTACAAAAAGAATTCCCAGGTAGACAAAAAAATAAGGTTTGCGACGATAGAAAGTCATTACGTTTCATTTAGATATATTCAGGGGGAGGCGATTTATTAGACACCAATTATTAAGGGAGTCAAGGTCATCCTGAAGTAGAAGAGGTGCATTTATTAAGGGGCGTGAGTGGGTCAAAGCGAGAGGAAGGTCATTCATAAATTGATTCAAAAATAGGGGTCCAAGGTGACTCCCTTGAGGGACACCAGAAGTGGCCTGAATGGAATTAGAGAGCGAGGACTTGAAACGCGCTCTTTGAGATCTATTAAGCAGATCCAATGAATAAGTTTGGGTGGAAATCCCAGAAGACCCAATTTTCTAAGGAGGATCTCATGATTTACTGAATCAAATGCCTTGCTAAAGTCAGTGTGAATGACGTCAGTTTGACGTTTGCGGCTAAACGCAGCATTAACTAAGGATGAATATTCAAGAAGATTAGATTAAAATAGAGCGCCTACGAACAAAACCATGCTGGTACCGCGTAAACACGGATTGGCAAAAATGATGCAATTGGGAGGTAATTATCTTTTCGAAAAGTTTAGGGATGTCAGAAAGATTAGAAATGCCCGTATAATTTGAAATATCTGACTTTGAGGCTTTCTAATGAATAGGTAAAATTTATGATTCCTTCCATACTTGAGGGAAGTCACTGAGCTCAAGAGAGAGATTGAAAAGGATTTTCAGAGGAGAGCAAAGTGAGTCAGCACAGAGCTTAAGGACCGCTATAGGAACATAATCGGGACCTGTCGAAAATGAGTATTTAGAAGACTTTAAAAAAGAAATTAGGCAATCATAATCAATCAGTGTCGGAAAAATACAATAAGCCTGATTTAACTGGAGGGGATAAGAGAATGAAGAACAAAATTTAGGAGAGGGGGAGGAATAACAAAGCTGAAGAAAGGTTGCAAAGAGATTTGGTATATCGCCATTATTATCAGCTTTAATATTATTAAGGAAGAGGGAAGACGGAAACTGAATTGATTTACGCTTTGAATTCACAAATTTATAAAACTGTTTAGGGTCGCATCGAAAGCTATGTTTACATCTAGACAAATATGATTTATAACAAGGTGTTTAAAATGAGAAACCTAGAGCGGACATCAAAATATTTTGAAAAATCGGACTGAGACCCTGATTTCTTAAACTTTTTAAATAAGCGAGACTTTATATTCTTAAGGTTGGATAACTGAGATGTAAACCAAAGTGGTTCTCCGGATGAATCAGCTTAACACAGCTTCGGATGAAATCTATTAAAAACACCAAAAATTAGTTTATAAAATGCAAAAGTAGCGGTATTAATATCTCGAAGTGATGAAAGGAAAGACCAATAAATCTCGGAAAGAGCTAAGTTTAGCAAGGCAAAATTGGTAGTTTGGAAAGACAGTAAGGACACCGGCTGAGTAAGAGAGTTACAATGATGGTTAAATAAAGGGACTTCAAGTTGAAGTGTGGGATGATAATCATCTTCAGGAAGAGTTAGAGGACAGACTCTAGTTACTATGGATGATTGGACATCACTAACAAAAACTAAATAAAGAAGTCTGCCAATGCATTTAACATGGCCATTTTCTTGTTCTAAAGACATTTCAAATAAATATTTAATAAAATCGTGATGAACAGAGGGAAGTAAAATATTTGGGAAGGTTTAGATAGAATGCTCAGAATGAGGGGGGATGTAAGAGCAGGATATACATATATATAATCTGTGAGTTAAAGCAAATCTTAACTATAACTATCTCAAGATCATCATGCGAATCAAACGAAATAAATTGAGAGGACCAGGTACTTTTAACAGCAATCCTCCACCACGGCGAGCTGCTCATGACATGAAATTGATGAAGTAAAAAAAGTCTCAGTAAATACGACAACATCAAACTCAAAGGAAACGCTATCTAAATAAAGTTTGCGCAACTTACTACCCAAGCCACGCACATTTTGCTAGGAGATTATAATGGAAGAACTTAGTTTTATGGGACAGAATATAAGATTTGAGACCGAGAAGATGTAGGGATACTTACATTAATTTTAGGATTTGGAGGGCGATTAGTAAAAATGTGGGAAGTTGTGTGTTTAGGACAGAAAGATGGTTCAAGCAAAATTTTCGCGTACTGATCAGGGGCTAAAATTTTAAAGGAAGAACCACTAACAGTAGGAGCATCAGCAATAACGCTAGGTGCAGTTGAAGTCGGAATTTGACACCCAGACAGCAGAGTAGGCGTAAAGGTGGGAAACATTGGCTAATCATTAGCTGGAAGTGATAAAAAAGGAATGTTCAAAGAAAGATTGCACTGTTTCTTACGTTTAGGCGAATCATTTAAAACTTTAAGAGTCTTAAAATGAGATTCCAGTGCAAGGAACTTAGCTTGAAGGTCAAAGAATCCAGATTTGACAGCATTAAGCTCAGTGTGAGCTTGTCTCATAAAGGTCCTCATGTCTGCTTCAACATCTCTACAGTTCCAGCAAGTCCAGTTTAGGCCAACACGCGATTTAGTTAGGTCAAAGATGCGGCCACCTATTTGCGCAAAATTTACGCATCCGGTGTGAGCTAAATTATCACAAAGCCAACAATATACATAGGCTTGCTTTGAATTAATCCTATGATTAAAGAAACACTTGGGAGCAGCGCAGGTACTCATTATTGAGATACAATATATAACTCAACGCGTGTGAGTGAGATTTTATAGTATGGCACGCAAGATCAGATAATAGCCGCGGTACAAAACGAAGCGACGATGACGTATCGTAGGCGAGAGAGATCAGGGGAACAGAGCAAAGTTCAGTGTTGGTTTGCAATATCAATTGAGAACAGCGGTATAAGACGAACGAAGCAGCGTAGGCGAGAGAGTGTATGTTAACATCCAAGTTATGTGCCGAAAGCAAACAAAACAATATGCAACAATAACAAACGATTTGCGCGAATGTACGGTATATTGCAAATCAGGTACCGCTTAGCGTATGATAGCTCAAAATAGAATAGATAAGAGCAAACAACTAACGCGACACGATGTGCGTGTGGATGTTCGCGAGAGAGAGAGAGACTGAGCTTAAGGGTGACTGCAGGCAGATACCACACACGCAACGAGCGAGAGACCGGTGTACTGCACTGAAACTAGCAGCATCAGCGGCAAAATGCAAAGCAGAAAAAATTTATTGCAAATTGAGTTGTAAACGAAATAAAGGAACAATAAATATAAAATTCACACGATGCACAGCACAATATCACAAATTGTGAGCAAAACAATAAATTTTAAGCATAGAAATCTTTCAATAAAGACGGAGCGAATAAAAACACGACCGGCGACGGCAAGCTCTCAATTTGTAAAATACAGACATACAGACGGACATGGCTATATCGACTGTTGATGCTGATCAAGAATATATGTAATTTATGGGGTCTGCCAGACTTCCTTCGACCTGATACTGCGACTGACAACATGTACGTCATCTAGATGGCCCAAACAAGCTACTGCACATCTATCTGGCCATCTGGTGGCGGTGGAGAAGTTGCTATCCTACAGGCGTATTCAAATAAACGAGCAAAGTGCAAACACGTAACGTATACTCTTAATAGGAAAACCTGCCCTTCGCTAACTTTATACAATACGTAGTTTTCCCAAGCTGATGAAGAGACTTATCTTGGCAAACACCTTTAAAATATGCATCTAAAGCTAAAGGCTTATAGCCTGCATTGGATTATAAATTCTTGATCGCAACTATGCTTGGACTACAAGGTCCTACTCAACAATTTCACTCTAAAACCAATTTGGACATACAACTGGCAGTTTTGGGAAATGCGAGTAGCAGCAACATTGACATCATAAAGTGCGCACAATCCAAAAGCCTGACCTGCACCCAAATCATCTTGCATGGTGCTTATCTCTGATGTGCAACCAAACACGCCTCCAACGCAACGACCTACCAGCATTCAGTAATTCATTAAAGCCCTTAAACTCGGATTTAGTCAACATGGCTGTTACATAACTTATTATTCTAGGATTTGATAATTTAATTGTTAGTCTCCCCCATACTCTTTTAAACCTTTTCGGTCACATTCAAATTATTATACCCTGTGGGGGTTGATGTGTCCAATACATTTTATCACGGGGCCATGCCCCTTTCGCCCACAAAATGGAAAATCTCATTACAAGAGACTTCAGATTTGGGACACATGATGAATATTTTATTGTCGATGTGTCCAGAAAATTTCATCGCGATGCCACGCCCCCTTCGCCCACAAATTAAGTAAAAGCTCATAAAGCAAGCAGTTTTGTAGCTCAAAAACCTCACAACAAGGGCAATTTTACGGCTAGAGACTTGACATTTAGCATACATGATGAATATCTTGGTATTGAAGTGTCCAGAAAACATCATCACTATGCCAAGCCCCTTTCGCCCATAAATTAAAAAAAACGAATTACTAGAGAATTTCATCTTGAGTGAATCGGCTTCCTGTAGACCCACAGGGTATATTACGGTCTGGGTCCCGACTGTTTGGCTTGTTCATATTACCCACCTTAAAAACATTCCATGGCGTAATAGGTAACGACACTTTAAAACAACTGGACGCAATAGTAGACATAAAAACCCATAAACTAATGATAAGAGGTGGCCGGAAAATCAAGATATTACAGCTTGAAGCACGAGCAGTGAAAAATCTTAATATTCGTTCAAATTTCAACATTCAAAGCATGGCTAACAAAAAAACATGCCGAACTCTTCGCAAGCCCAAACAAAAAACTGTCCTACACCATGAGAGTCATTGACGAAATCAGAACCAATTCTAACACGCCCCTATAAAGCAAACACTATCCTTATTCCGCTTCATTAGAAACGGAGGTAGAAACCCAAATCCAAGAATTGCTACAAGATGGTATAATCAGACCCTCACGGTCTCCATACAATGCACCCGTTTGGGTGGTGCCTAAAAAATAGACGTATCTGGACAGAAGAAGTTTAGAGAAGTTATCGACTAGCGAAAACTTAATGACGTTACAATTTCGGATCGTTTCCAGAAATAGGCGAAATAATTGCACAATTATGTGAGAACCAATTTTTTTCAGTACAAGTCCGCCAAATTCCGTTGTCCGAAAAAGACATAGAAAAAACAGCATTCGCTGTCAGTGGAGGGAAATATGAATTCACGAGGCTTCCGTTCGGCCTGAAGAATTTACCTTCAATATTCCAGCGCCTTAGACGATATACTAAGGGTCCACAAAAGTAAGATTTGTTACGTCTACATCGACGACATAATCGTGTTTAGCAAAACTGAAGCCGATCCTGTCAAAGATTTAGAGAAAGTCTTCACGACTCTACAAGGTGCAAATATAAAAGTTCAACTCGACAAGTGCGAGTTTTTTGAAGAAAAAGTCAACTTCTTAGGTTTCACTATTTCAGCAGAAGGAATCAAAACCAATATTGAGAAAGTAAAAGCGATTCTGGATTTCCCCGAGCCATAAACGCTAAAAAATCTCCGATCATTACTAGATTTATCAGGTTATTACAGAAGATTTATTCGGGACTATGATAAATTGACAAAACCACTCACAGCACTTTTGAGAGGTTAGAATGGTAGTCTTAAAAAAAAATTTCGGGTAAAGTTAAAGTGACACTGGTCAATGCGGCAATGGAATCATGCGGAAGCTAAAGCGAACACTCAGCTCAACCGACGTGTTATTAGCTTACCCAAATTTTGGAATAGGTGCGGTACTAGAACAAGAAGGTAACCCTATTACCCTTATATCACGTACCATCGCAAAGGCGGAAGAAAATTACGAAGCTAACGAAAAAGAAATGTTAGCTATAGTATGGGCCTTGCAGAATCCACGCATGCTCTTGTATGTACTCAAAAGTTATAATATTTACCGATCATCTACCCCATACTTTTGCCCTTAGTATTAAAAACCATAATGGGAAACTCAAGAGATGGAAATGCTATCTTGAATAGTTTAACCATGAGCTCTTATATAAACCCGCAACTTCGAATGTAGTAGCGGATGCACATCGGCTGTTGGACGAATTATTATATATAGTTTAGTAATAATATATATTATTTGCATTTCTCATACGAATCGGTATCAAAATCGTTTTGTAGCCCCCTAGCTGAGCTACCTATCATGGCCACCATCTTGTCCGAAAGGACAGATACCTTTTGACTTTTATATGGCCCACCTGCTGTTCGATAGCAGTCTGCCTTTTCTTACGCTAATTCGAACTTTGACTTCCTCTTAAGGGTCAAATATTGTTCCCGAAGTAGTCTCACAGTGCGCGGCGTTCCCATTTTAGCCGTACATATTTCCGCCAAGCTCTTCCAAGCATCCTTTTTTTGCTTTCACGTTACTGCATCCGACTTCTTATTTTCTATAATGTGATTGTGATCAGCAACAAGCTCCACAAGCAACATCTTGTGCTCCTTGGAAAAATTCTTGCATCTCATTCTTTTTTCGGTGGACAATTTTTCGTTTTCGGAAAAAGAAATATTGTAGCTATTGAAATAAATTTCAAATGTCAACTTTTTTTTTTTTGCAGAGGTTGTCACTTCTTGAAAAGTGCTGCCTATTTCTGCTAGATCTAGCAGCCTTGATGAATAGTTTGCCCATTTCAGGGCACTGAGATGCCACATTATTACAAACTTTAAATATTTTTAATAGGGCAAGATGAGAAAACGAAAAATGTTTAGTCCTATATTTATGGTAAAGTAAAATTTTCATTAGGTAGGCAGTATCGGTAAGATGAGAAATCGACCCTTAGTATTAATAATAAACAAAATTGTTACTCTGCATGCAAAGCTTCACTGAACTAAGTGGCGATGTTAGTCGCAGCGTTAGAATAGTGTGTATGCACGCTCGCCAATCCCTAAATGATACACTCACGTGTTGGTTTTTAAGAACTGAACCTCGTTTATTAATTTGTATGGGGTTTTATAGAATATCTTATGTACTATTTGGACAGAGTTAGCTTTAGTGCTAGACAGGGTTCACTATAGCATTAAAGTATCTTATGTACTAGTCAGATCGATTTAGCTGTAGTGCTAGACCGAGTGCACAGTTGTGTTAAAGAGTCTTATTTACTAATTATGTCAAGTAGCCTAAGTGCTAGACAGAGTTCACTATAGCTCTTATGTATTAATGTGGTCGAGTACGTGATCGTTTAAAGTAATCCTTGCTCCTTTCTTCTCATTGTCATATATACTTATCTGTCTATTTCTTCTTATCTATTAGGCATGAATGTTTGTTTATGTTGTGTCCCTCGGTTTCTGAGCGCCGAGACTGCAGTCCGTGTGGTAACCTAACGCCTGGCCGACCCTTTCAAGTGGTTGTTCTCACGTTTGGCCGCGCAGACAGAGGGATGCTTCAGAAATATGTTCATTTATGAACATTTTGCGGGGGCCATAAATTAAGTAGTTGCTGGTTGTGATCCGAACTCTATATTGATCTTTTGTTTATCTGTTTTACATTTTCTTATTACATACATTATACTTATGGCTACTATTCCTATAATTATCAATGTCAATGAAGTGTGCCCGGTTACATGGTGAAAATCGATGTCTCTTAGCTTAACGTTTTCATTTTTTTGTTTTTCTATTAATTTCTTTATATTCTCAATTTCTTCAGTATTATTTATTAACTTGTTATACCCTGTGCCCATTATAAATGGGCAAAAGCGGTATAATGAATTTGTGTGAATGTATGTAACAGGCAGAAGGAAGCCTCTCCGACCCTATAAAGTATATATATTCTTGATCAGTATCAATAGCCGAGTCGATTGACACCTGTCCGTCTGTCTGTCCGTCCGTCCGTCCGTCCGTCCGTCCGTCCGTCTGTATGAACGCGTCGATCTCAGCAACTATAAGAGCTAGAGACTTCAAATTTGGAATGTAGGCTCCTGAACACCATACGCAGATCAAGTTTATTTTCAATTTTCGATATCTCACCCCCCGCCCACGCAAATAGAAGAAGACCTCAAATTCCAAGATAATTCAGCCTAACATGACTGATAGTTGAAGTATAACTGACGCTGAGCAATTTGCTGCAAGTTTCATCGCGATCGATCCATAAATAAGGGAGATATTAAGGAATTTGTTTTAATTCCATTTTTTGGCAAAAGCGAGAGAGCATATGAAAATTCCATTTGCGCAAACGAGAAAGCATATGATAATCTGATAATTTGCGGTGTCGGCCGCTGTATGGCGCATTGTGTTATGTGGCATGTGGCGCCATCCATCGGTCACACGCAGAACTATACATTGTTATGTAAATTAATATTAGCGATTGTTTACAATCTTTGTTAAGATAATACAGCTTAAATTAACAGAATAACCACGCTAAGCAATTTGCTGCAAGTTTCATAACGATCGAACCACAAATAAATGAGATATTAAGGAATTTTTATTATTAACATTATTTCATAGTTGTTGGCAAGAGCGAGAGAGTATATGATAATATTCTTTTCACTATCGCTCGCCTTGTCTTTCTTTCGGGAATGTAAAATTAATATTAGCGACTCATGTTTGTTAAGATAACACAGCTTAAATTGACAGTAGAACAACGCTAAGAAATTTGATACAAGTTTCATAGCGATCGACCCATTAATAAAGGCTATATTAAGGAATTTCTATTTTTGCCATTATTTCATAGTGGTTGGCAAGAGCGAGAGCACATATGACAATCTTTTTTGCACTATCGCTCGCCTTGTCTTCCTCACAGGAATGTAAAATTAATAATTGCAACTGTTTACACTCATCTTCGTTGAGATAACAGAGCTTAAATTGACAGTACAACAACGATAAGCAATTTGCTGCAAGTTTCATAGCGATCGACCTACAAATAAAGGAGATATTAAGGAATTTCTTATATTGACAATAATTCATTATAATTGGCCAGTTGTCCAACACTGTTCAACCACAGTTTGAGAGTTTTCCAGCACTGATAAACTGATTAATTACTATTATTATATTAATTTATATTTGAGATTGCTTACACGTATGGTTGACATAATCACGTTTCTATCAAAGTATTAAAATAATTAAATTGTTCTGCATTACAAAAACCCATATATATAAACATTTCTTTAAATTTCAAAAAGAAATGGTTTGGCGCGCAATAAGATAACTGCTGTGTGTGAGAGAGAGAAACATGTGGTGTTGCCAGACTACATCCAGAGTGAAATTTAGTTTGTTGCAATTTTGGCCGCAAGCAAAATCGATTTCGAGCGATTCCGATAACGATTTTCGATTTATTCGTTCTAATTTAATTCAAATAAGTTGGAAAAGTGTCCCCTTTACAATTGTATTGAAATATTTAAATGTATATGTAGTCATAAAAAAAGCACTTCCACTATAATTAAAATACTTTTTAAAATAAAATTTTATTTTAAGACCTGCACAGGGTATCCACCTGTCGCGCCCGCTCGACTGATCGGCTTGTTGGGTATTGGTCTTATTTGATTTAATGGAATATTATTCGCTAATTTAATTAATGGTGTTGGTTGTTGTTGAATGTCATCTTGTGTTGTAAATTCCTGTGACGCTGTTAGTAGATGTTTGTCTTGGCGGGCAGTAATCCTTCTTGTAGTCGCAAGATGCCTTGTCCCGCTATGTGTACTACTTGGTTGTGCTGACTTCCGCAGGTCCATTCTAGCACCGGTTCGCCGAAGATTTTGAATAACCATGTGTTTTGAGGCTTAAGTTCTATCCACATGTCTTCTTCTGCTACTTGTTGGAATTCACATGCTGGTTCCGTACTCTGCTTTAATGTTGACATCTCGCAAGAGTTGTCTGTAGCACTCTTCCAAGGACAATTACCTTTGCATAGTAAATGTTGGTTGGACTGACGAATACACGAGGTTAATTGAGTGCCCGATATCAATGTATAGATATCTTGATTGAAATTGTAGATTAGATATTCGGCCTTTACTTGCACCATGACCGTTCTTTTGTGCCTTACGACAGGGATCGGAATTATGCGGTAGATGATGATTCTTGATTAAATAATGGAATCTCAGCATGTATTACTAGTCGATCGTCCAATATCATCGCTTGAGCCTCCATTAGGTTGTATATTTCCTTCATCTCTGTGCCCGTGGCGGCCCCTGGAAGTCTTTGCTTGGTTGGCAGTTGTTCTTTGATGGTCTTGATTTCCATTTTTAGTTGGGCTGGTTTAAGTAGCTGTGGATTGATTCTTCCATGATTGAGATCGATGAACAAATTCGTGATCGCTGATTGTATATTTTCAGAATATTCTGTTAACTGAATTATCTGTGATAGCATTTTTCGAATATATTTCTTATGTTAGATTCAATTATTTTCCTATCCATTGTTCCAAATAGAATGTGATGTATTGATCCTACAAACTCAAAGGGTGCTCGTTTCTTTCTTTTTACCTTTAGAAGTAACTCATTGTTGCTTCTCAGCTGCGTGTATCTGAAGGACATTGGTTGAGTCATCATTGCGCATGCTCCTTCGAATTGAACTAAGTATTTGCAATTTATCGCTACTTCCTCGATGTAGTGACCGATTTTATTAAGTTTCGTTATGTAGGGTTCCAGGTTGTAGTGGATAATTAGGTTCCATTTTGATGAGACTGTGTCTAGTTTTCCTTGTGCATTCAGAAACATCATTGCATTCTTATCCAGCGGTGTTACTTCAGCTTGATCCAGTTTTGTTGTATTCATGCTAGCCACGTTGTATATTGACGCTTAAATCATCGGGCAGCTTAATATGGTTACTAATGTCGTTGAATTACTCCTCTCGTTCACTTTGGTCTCTTCTCTGTCCGTTTTCAGTGGACAAATCATGTGAATTGGTCTTTTTATCACTCCATTTTGTGTTTTAATTGAAGCTACCCTTACTTTTCCATCCATCCCCGGGTGGGTCTCCTCAATCCGTCCGAGAGGCCATTTTGTGGGGCTTTTGTTTTCGTTTTTAACTAAGACTATTCTTCCAACTTCTAGATTCGGTGATTCCTTCTGCCATTTCAACCGTTTTTGTAGTGTTACTAAATATTCGTCCTTCCATTTCTGCCAAAAATGTGTTTTCATTTTTGATATTAATTTCCAACGATCTGTCAATGATACTTTACTTTCCACTTCGTTCTCGGCTACTTCTAACATCGGTCGTCCAATTAGAAAGTGTCCTGGAGTCAAAATATCGTCGAATTCATTGCTATAGTCCATAGGATATAATGGGCGTGAATTCAATATGGCCTCAATCTGTTCGAGCAGCGTACTCATTTCTTCGTATGTTAGTGTACTTTCTCCAATTATTCGTTTAAAATGATATTTTACTGATTTTACTCCGGCTTCCCAGATTCCTCCAAAGTGGGGACTTGCCGGCGGAATAAAATGCCATTCTATTCTTTCCTTATCCAGTATTGGGGCTATACTGTTCTGTCTTATTGCTTTAATGAATTCGGAATTCAATTTCTTCTCTGCTCCAACAAAGTTTGTACCATTGTCAGAATATATATGTTGACATTTACCTTTCCTGGCTATGAACCTTTTGAGTGCTGCTATAAAAGCTTTTGTTGTTAGATCACTTACGGCTTCCAAATGTACTGCCTTTGTGCTCATACATACACAAAGCGCTATGTATCCTTTGTATGACTTCTGTCCTCTTCCTTTGGATACTCTAATGTTGATAGGTCCTGCATAGTCGATTCCTGTATGATTAAACGGTTGCGATACAGTCACTCTTGGCTCTGGTATTTGATCCATTAGTTGTCCCATATTCTGTTGACGATATCTTGTGCATTTTGGACAATGGTGTATTATTCGTTTTATCGAATTCTTTAGCCCGTTTATCCAGAATTCTCGTTTTATCTGTGCTTCGGTTACTCTATTGCCCCCGTGAAGGGTATCTGTGTGTGTTTTTATAGCCTGTGCCCATTAAAAATGGGCAAAAAAGCTATAATGAATTTGTGTGAATGTATGTAACAGGCAGAAGGAGGCATCTCCGACCATATAAAATATATATATTCTTTATCAGTATCAATAGTCGAGTCGATTGACACCTGTCCGTCTGTCTGTCCGTCTGTCCGTCTGTCCGTCCGTCTGTCCGTCCGTCTGTATGAACGCGTGGATCTCAGCAACTATAAGAGCTAGAGACTTCAAATTTGGAATGTAAGCTGCTGAATACCATACGCAGATCAAGTTTATTTTCAATTTTCGATATCATGTCCCGTTGGTTTTAAAATTAGAAAAATCACCATAACATAAGCAATGTTAAAGCTAGAGACTTGAGATTGTGCACACATGATAAAAAGCGTGGGCTTAATGTGTCCTGAAAATTTCATAACGATGCCACGCCCCCTTCGCCCATAACTCGAACAAGCTGATAACAAGAGCAGTTTTATAGCTAGAGACTTAAGATTTAGCACACATGGTAAGTATCCTACTCTCAATGTGTGCTACAAATTTCAGTACGATCGGATATTGAACTCAGAAGTTATTCAAGAAACAAATTTATGCAGCGCAGTAGCAGCGCAGTCGCTGCATCGCGCCGACGATATAATGAACGAAAAGACGAGTTTGTTCATGTATGTTTGATTTGCCTTTCGTCTGCTGTGGCGCTAAACATAAGCAATCAACAGCCACAGTTCAGAGATGCCAGACTATCGCAAGCTACCTACTCTCGATGCAAGCGATATATTTAAATCCCATTATAATGAAAATACTTTTCTTTGAAGACCTGCACAGGCTATCCTACTGTCGCGCCCGCTCGACTGATCGGCTTGTTTCTATTATCAAGTCTGCTAACTGTGATTTATTTATGATTATTTGATGTTTTTGGTTGTGTTGTAGCTCCGCGAATTGTAATCTGCCGCCTACTATTAAAATTCCTTTATCGTCAAGGAATGGATTTAGCGGTGCATTTTTGCTTTTTGTTTCTATTTGTATTTTTATACCCTGTGCCCATTATAAATGGGCAAAAGCGGTATAATGAATTTGTGTGAATGTATGTAACAGGCAGAAGGAAGCCTCTCCGACCCTATAAAGTATATATATTCTTGATCAGTATCAATAGCCGAGTCGATTGACACCTGTCCGTCTGTCTGTCCGTCCGTCCGTCCGTCCGTCCGTCCGTCCGTCCGTCCGTCTGTATGAACGCGTCGATCTCAGCAACTATAAGAGCTAGAGACTTCAAATTTGGAATGTAGGCTCCTGAACACCATACGCAGATCAAGTTTATTTTCAATTTTCGATATCTCACCCCCCGCCCACGCAAATAGAAGAAGACCTCAAATTCCAAGATAATTCAGCCTAACATGACTGATAGTTGAAGTATAACTGACGCTGAGCAATTTGCTGCAAGTTTCATCGCGATCGATCCATAAATAAGGGAGATATTAAGGAATTTGTTTTAATTCCATTTTTTGGCAAAAGCGAGAGAGCATATGAAAATTCCATTTGCGCAAACGAGAAAGCATATGATAATCTGATAATTTGCGGTGTCGGCCGCTGTATGGCGCATTGTGTTATGTGGCATGTGGCGCCATTCATCGGTCACACGCAGAACTATACATTGTTATGTAAATTAATATTAGCGATTGTTTACAATCTTTGTTAAGATAATACAGCTTAAATTAACAGAATAACCACGCCAAGCAATTTGCTGCAAGTTTCATAACGATCGAACCACAAATAAATGAGATATTAAGGAATTTTTATTATTAACATTATTTCATAGTTGTTGGCAAGAGCGAGAGAGTATATGATAATATTCTTTTCACTATCGCTCGCCTTGTCTTTCTTTCGGGAATGTAAAATTAATATTAGCGACTCATGTTTGTTAAGATAACACAGCTTAAATTGACAGTAGAACAACGCTAAGAAATTTGATACAAGTTTCATAGCGATCGACCCATTAATAAAGGCGATATTAAGGAATTTCTATTTTTGCCATTATTTCATAGTGGTTGGCAAGAGCGAGAGCACATATGACAATCTTTTTTGCACTATCGCTCGCCTTGTCTTCCTCACAGGAATGTAAAATTAATAATTGCAACTGTTTACACTCATCTTCGTTGAGATAACAGAGCTTAAATTGACAGTACAACAACGATAAGCAATTTGCTGCAAGTTTCATAGCGATCGACCTACAAATAAAGGAGATATTAAGGAATTTCTTATATTGACAATAATTCATTATAATTGGCCAGTTGTCCAACACTGTTCAACCACAGTTTGAGAGTTTTCCAGCACTGATAAACTGATTAATTACTATTATTATATTAATTTATATTTGAGATTGCTTACACGTATGGTTGACATAATCACGTTTCTATCAAAGTATTAAAATAATTAAATTGTTCTGCATTACAAAAACCCATATATATAAACATTTCTTTAAAATTCAAAAAGAAATGGTTTGGCGCGCAATAAGATAACTGCTGTGTGTGAGAGAGAGAAACATGTGGTGTTGCCAGACTACATCCAGAGTGAAATTTAGTTTGTTGCAATTTTGGCCGCAAGCAAAATCGATTTCGAGCGATTCCGATAACGATTTTCGATTTATTCGTTCTAATTTAATTCAAATAAGTTGGAAAAGTGCCCCCTTTACAATTGTATTGAAATATTTAAATGTATATGTAGTCATAAAAAAAGCACTTCCACTATAATTAAAATACTTTTTAAAAAAAAATTTTATTTTAAGACCTGCACAGGGTATCCACCTGTCGCGCCCGCTCGACTGATCGGCTTGTTTGAATGTGGGGTCCCGTAAGTTGAATATCGTTTAAACTTTTTCCATTCGTTGTTTTCGATGAGGCATCAAATACCACCCGCAGTTTTGTTGTCAGACTTTCTACTCTAATAAGTGGTTGATGTGGTATATAGTATTTTCCGTTTCCTATTTCATTTGTTTCTTCCATATGATTGTTGTCTTGGTATTCTTTTATAAATTGGTTATACTGATTTTTATACCCTGTGGGGGTATATTAAGTTTGTTAAAAATATGTAACGGGCAGAAGGAAGCATGGCCGACCCCATAAAGTATATATATTCTTGATCAGCATCAATAGCCGAGTCGATATAGCCATGTCCGTCTGTCCGTCGGTCCGTCGGTCTGTCGGTCCGTCCGTATGAACGAAAGGATCTCAGAGATGGCAATATTACAGTTAGAGACTTCAGACTTGGGACACATGATGAATATTTTGTGGTCGATGTGTCCAGAAAATTGTATCGCGATGCCACGCCCCCTTCACCCACAAATTAAGTAAAACCTCATAAAGCAAGCAGTTTTGTCACTCAAAAACTTCATAACAAAAGCAGTTTTGTAGCTGGAGACTTGAGATTTGGCACACATGATGAATATTTTGTGGTTGATGTGTCCAGAAAAATGTATCACGATGCCACGCCCCCTTTGCCCACAAAAATTAAAAAACGAATTACTAGAGAATTTCATCTGGAGTGAATTTGAGCGGGTTCCTGTAAACCCACAGGGTATATTACGGTCGGGGTCCCGACTGTTCGGCTTGTTAAGATTAGAATCTTTTAAAAATCTTTTCTCCAAATTTATAAATCGTGCCATTGCTCGTTTTCTAGATTCTCCCAACTCCTTATCCTCGACAAATGGTATTTTAACTACAAATCTGCCATCCTCATCAATTTTTGTTGTGTCCTTGAAGAGTTCCGTGCATTTTTCGTCGTCCGTAGTAGTTTTTGTTTGGGGGTTTCCCAAAATTTTTCTAAATTTACAGCTGTTTGTATTCGTTTTGTTCCGGGTATTTTTACTGCACCGGATAAGATCCATCCAAATTTTGTGCATTGTCCTATCACGGATTCTTCTTGTTTCAAACCTTTCGTTAAAATTGCCGCTAAAAAGTCTCCTCCAATAAGAATGTCAATTCGCTGCTTCCTCAGATATTACAGTGATTTGTGATCCTTGATCCACTAGTGCGCGACAGATGATCCATTCTCCTGTGATCGACTGAACTTCAACTTGAGCTGTTGCTAGCAATGTTGTCCTTGCTGTACTAGTCGTCATTGTAGTTTTTGATTCCCTTTCTATATGCAGTAACTCATAATGTTTTTCATTGCATTTTCCACATGTCTGTTGGCAAGGCTTGTAACTTGAAAATCTATGGTTCAAGCATTGAAAACATAGATGTTCTGCTCGGACGAAATCCCACCTTTCAGCTAGTTCCATTTTGATAAACCTTCTACAAGCTGGTATATTATGGCCTGAAATTTTACAATACTTGCAGGCATTATCTAATGTTGTGCTCATGATTTTTGGGTTTTCCTTGTATGTCCTTTCCAGGAATTGTATGACATCTTCTAGAGTTTGAATCTCCTTTGTTTTGCTAGAGGCATGTTCATACTGCTGCAGCCCTTGTGTATCAAATTTTCTGATAAGAATGCTGGCAATGAATGGCTCAGCATCCTTAACTGGGATTCCCATTCCTCTTATTGCATGCAAACTTTTATGAGTCGTATCTAGCATATTTTGTATACTTTTCTCTGAATCACTGTTCATGCTTGGCAAGTCCAAAATGCGGTTCCAGTGATTCGTAAATAACAGTCTTGTATTTTCGTATCTCGTTTTTAATATATTTAATGCTTCTTCATAGTTTTCACTGCTGATGTATAAGTGTCTTATTAATTGAGCCGCTTCTCCTTTTACTAGTTCTTTTAATCTTATTAGTTTTGCCTTTGAATCCAGATCGATGTTTGTATCTATTATTTCTTTGAACATGTCTGAGAAATTGGACCATGATGTGATTCCCTAAAAAAAAGGTGGTATTTCAATCGGTTTAAGCTTTATACTTTGTTCTGATGGCTTATTTTCTGTTAGCCATCTTATTTTTTCCCTTTTTCCTTCGTTGAGCTCTTCGTAGCGGTTCCTAATTGATGGCGTTGCTTGACCATGCTCTTTCATTTTCTTGAAGATCTCCGTGAGTCTATCGAACTCTTCTCTGATTTCATTTAAATCGTTTTGATGTTGTTTGTAATTTTTTCCAGCACGGTTAATCGTCATTTGTAGTGCTCGTGTCGCTCGGCTAAACTCGTCTGAGCGAATCTCATTTTCTTCCATTTGTTTTTGCATTGTATCGTTCAATGTTTTCTTTATCGCCTTCTGGTTGATTTCCATCATTATTTTATTTTTTAAGGCTTGTGTTTTTTCGTATCCTCCTTTTGCGAAATACTCGCCTCCACAAAGTGACTCATTTTGTATTAAAATTTGATGCTGGCTCTTGAACAATTCCCATTGTTCCTGGACTTTAACAGCCCATTCTAGGTCAGCATGTTCGCCTTGCATCAATTCCTCATCCCAGCATTTTAACTGCGCGTATATCTCAGATTGACTCGTCCCAATGGTATTCAATTGTTCTCTTGTGTACACCATTTTAAATAAGAATTCGAATTTTTATATTTATTTTAATATTTTTCTTTGTCAAACGTTCTTAATTTATTAATTAATTTTTCTTTTTCAGCTCCTGTCGTAATTGCAATTAATGTGTGCAATTCCTTCCGTTGCTTATTCCGTTGAGACCTTTTCCCGACTCTTTTCGTTTTCTTCTTCTATTCCGGTTTTGAATTTTCCGACTTCTTTTGACGCCTTTTAACGTATTCCTCGATTGTCAGTGGGAGGGGTCCAGCGCCTTTTTCCTTAGCGTCCTTTAGGAATTCCTTTCGTTTTTGGATTGAACGTTCTAGCTCCTTTATCTGACGTTCTTTGTACGCGGCATTACTTATGCGACGTGAATTTGCTTCTGCACGTCTTGCCTCGCTTATTAATTTTTGTTGTTTTTCCAATAATTCTGCGAATTTTCTATTGAATTCTTCCATTCCACAATATTCTTATTGTGTCACTGTAGTTGTGTGGATCTAGTTGTACCTTTATTTTATCGGTTTAGACGTCTCGTTGCTGCTACTTGCAGATTTTTCGTGCTGCTTACTTGCAACCTTTACGTGCTGCTTTTGCAGTCTTTTCGTGCTCCTACTTACAACCTTTTCGTGCTGCTTTTGCAGTCTTTTCGTGCTGCTTTTGCAGTCTTTTCGTGCTGCAACCTGCAGTCTTTTCGTGCTGCTATTTGCAGTCTTTTCGCGCTGCAACTTGCAGCCTTTTAGTGCTGCTACTTGCAGTCTTTTTATGCTGCTATTTACAGTCTTTTAGTGCTGCTACTTGCAGTCTTTTTCGGTTTTCGGTTGCTCCGGTTGCAGGTACCTCAGCGTAGATCTTGCCTTCTACGTGCTGTACTTCCCGTCGATGTTTTGTTGTGGCTGCTCTGGTTACAAGTACGTTTAGCGAAGATGTTGCTCTATATGTAACGTCCGTCCCGGCGTTGCTCTGTTGTGGCTGCTCCGGTTGCAGGTACGTTGGTGTAGATGCTGCTTTCTCCGTATTGTATTTCCCGTCGTTGCTCTGTTGTTGTTGCTCCGCTGCCTTCCGTTTGATCCCCCGCTGCCGTCAATGTTTTACTTGTTTTATTTTTATTATTTTTTTCTATATTATTTTCCCCTAGCTGCGTTACAATGCACGGTAGGTGCGATCGATGGACTTGGTTGCGTGATACCGACTAAGGTATCTACTACAAGTGGCAGTCGCTGAGCAAGATTGCTCGAAGGACCATATGCATGCAAAGCTTCACTGAACTAAGTCGCGATGTTAGTCGCAGCGTTAGAATAGTGTGTATGCACGCTCGCCAATCCCTAAATGATACACTCACGTGTTGGTTTTTAAGAACTGAACCTCGTTTATTAATTTGTATGGGGTTTTATAGAATATCTTATGTACTATTTGGACAGAGTTAGCTATAGTGCTAGACAGGGTTCACTATAGCATTAAAGTATCTTATGTACTAATCAGATCGATTTAGCTGTAGTGCTAGACCGAGTGCACAGTTGTGTTAAAGAGTCTTATTTACTAATTATGTCAAGTAGCCTAAGTGCTAGACAGAGTTCACTATAGCTCTAATGTATTAATGTGGTCGAGTACGTGATCGTTTAAAGTAATCCTTGCTCCTTTCTTCTCATTGTCATATATACTTATCTGTCTATTTCTTCTTATCTATTAGGCATGAATGTTTGTTTATGTTGTAATTGTCCCTCGGATTCTGAGCGCCGGGACTGCAGTCCGTGTGGTAACCTAACGCCTTGCCGACTCTTTCAAGTGGTTGTTCTCACGTTTGGCAGCGCAGACCGAGGGATGCTTCAGAAATATTTTCATTTGTGAACATACTCGTTGCAAAGATTTAACAATTTGAGCAATAATAACTATGTATACGTATTTCAGGTTTTAAATCAAATAAGTTTATTTAGTACAGTTTAGTTAAATTTGTATGCGAACCTAATAAACTTCGTCTTGTTCCAAGCCTCTTTTATATTCAAGTGGCTTTTTTCGATAATCATTCGGTATTAAAAATATATAACATTATGATTTACGCTTATGTAAAGTTACATAAGAATTTAGCCTAGAAAACCTCTATGGATTTAAAAAAATATTTTCAGCTGTCCGTTAAATTTTAAAATAAAAAGAATTTATAAATTCAAATGCTGGCGGCAACATTCCCCCTTCGTAAATTACCCCTATGGTTGTTAACTCAATCTTAAGGCAGCATCTAATATGGCAATTTTCGTCGCTGGCCTTTCCATTACTCCTTCTGAAGTTTGAATTGTAGCTCGTCTCACTTGCCCATCCGTTGCAATGATGGTATTGATGACACGACCCTTAAGCCATAGGTTCCTTGGAAGAGTTTCGTCCACAACGATAACTACGCTCACGATTGATATTGGATCACACTTCTCGAACCATTTGACATGCCTATTAACATCGGCGTTTACTCTTTTGCCCAGCGTTGCCAAAACAGATCCCCGAACTATTGAGATTGATGCCATCGTTGCCTGATGTCCATATCATCCTTGCAGATAGGCTTGTAGCCATCAGCAGATCCCAGTGATTTAGAGTAAAAGCGACATCATCTGCCGACTCAAGGGTTACAAAGGGCAATGGTCATGAATTGATTATGTACTCGGCTTCCATCAGCGCACTGCGAAGACTCATCGTTAAGGGAGTATGACGAGCATATGCTTCTCAACACTGTTTTAGTATTGCGTACAAGACGTTCCCATGCGCCGCCCATATGCGGTGCACCTGGTGGATTAAAGCTCTACCTATTGTTATCATACCAGAAAATGATCTTATTGTAGTACAATTTCACAAGCTCCTCTCTTAAAGCCTTTTCGGATGCTCGGAAATGTTTTCCATTATCAAAAAAAAAATTTCGCTGGTGTCTGACGCCTAACCATGAAGTTTCGGATGCACATGATGCAGGAGCTAGTGTCCAGGCTGTATGCAATGTTGATCTTGCACTTTTGACAGGCTTGGCGAACAGAATACGTAGTCGAGGAATGTGATTCGCACCCTTTATGTTATTGATTGTCGTTTCATGACTCAAGTGATGCTGCCTCTCATGGTGTGATTTGACTAGGAGGAAAGTTATGTAGTTCTCCCTTGGCAGTACTATAGCGTCGTCCTTGCTGTTGATAGTCTATAATCTCACTTTTACCCGCAGATTTCCATTGACATCGATGTAAGCATTTAGTCCGGAAAGTTTACTTTGTTTGTGTAGAGATACTGGACCTGACAATAATTCGATTTCGGACGAGTACGCGGACGCTTGAGCCTTTTGATAAAGTATATTTTTTGATCTACTGACCAATTCAGTAGTGACAACTTTCGACTGGACCTTGCAGTTTACTTTTGCTTTTAATCGCTCCAGGTATAAAAGAAACGTAGCGACTGCACTGTACATCTGACGAATCTTTCGAAAGCTGTCCACTGAGCATCGGGCATACCCAAGAAATCAGGACCATTTAGCCAATTTTTCACCTTAATGGTACTGCTCACTTTGCTTGCTGAGCAGTGTTATGTCCGAGCTCTCGAGGATTTCTCCTGCATTACGAATTGCTGAAACTTCCTCGGGACCATTTTCAGCCATTGCAGAACAGTTTTGGAATCCGAACAGTATGTGACGTCATACATTTTTTGCCCACGTGTGCTACTGACCCTTTTTGGGCAACACGTATGTCAACTACTGCCGCCTGAAGTTCCATGCGTGTGTTGGAAACAGGCTTGAGTGGTGCCACTTTGCTTTTGGCTGCCGCAAGCAGACAATTGATGGAACCGACATGGCAAGTGCGGATGTAGCATGCTGGTAATTCGCTTGCATTGACAAATGTAAAAATGCGTCTGGAAGATTATAAGAATACAATCTTGGGATTTCGGTTATCTGCACTTGTGACAACAAACTCTTCCACTGTTGCCAGTCGTCAAGAAGAGACTCCGGTAGCTCTTGATCCCACCCGGTGTCTTCTCCCCACAAACGCTTCAGCAAAATTTTTAGGCCGACAGTGTAACAAGATATCGGTCCAAGTGGGTCGAAGATCGACATCCTGGGATCGAATCCTCTACTAATACATCTCGGCGTAGTCGTGCGAATCTGAGAATGTACTTAAAAACATCAGTACTGGGCTCCCAATACATACCTTAGACCTTCTCTGTATCCCCAAACTGAACGGGACTTTGTGTAGTTGTGCTAACGTCCCTCAGTTGCTCAAGCACTTTGACAGAATATGAAGTCCAATTGCGTGTCTAGAAGCCACCTTAATCATGAACTATCTGAACTTGAGTTGCCACCACGAAGGCTTCCTGTTCGCTATTAGTGCTATCGATGTAGTCGTCAACTTAGTGAGCTTCATTGATAGCTTCATAAGCTCGAGAATACTGCTCGCTGTAAGATTCGGCATTCTTATTGCGCACGTAGTGTGCTATACATGGTGCACAGCTGATACCAAAGGTCATTGCACGAATCACGTATGCAGTTAAGTGGTTGCTATTATTAACGAACAATAAAAAACGTTGATCTTGTATATTTTCAAGTCGTATGTTGATCCGATGAAACATTTCCGCAATATCGCCACAGACAGCCACTTTGCCCACTCCGAAAGCAAGGATAACTTCCAAAAATGGATTTAAAAAATCAGGCCCAGTTAGCATAAAGTCATTTTGCTTGACATATTTGGGTTCATCGTTATAAAAATAGGCAAATACCATGCACTTTCGTTCTTTGCGTTTACTTCAGAATCCGTGAGCGGAACTGCATACGCTTTCCGTATTATGTTTTGAATTTGAGATTTAATCTTGTCGTACAATTCGGGCTCCTTCATAACTCGTATCACGTATGCAGTTAAGTGGTTGCTGTTATTACAGAACCATAAAAATCGTTGATCTTGTATATCTTCAGTTCGTATGTTGATCCGATGAAACATTTCCGCAATATCGCCACAGACAGCCACTTTGCCCACTCTGAAAGCAAGGATAATCTCCAACAATAAGAAATCAGGCCCTACGTTACCGGGGAATGGACACTTCGTCGAGGGCTGGCCCACGACAAATGAAACGGTAAGGATCTCTGGATCAGCATTGGTGCAGAGTCCAAAAGCCAACTCCTGAAGAAGCAGGGCCAGCTGAAGTTGGGACTAGGATGTATCAGAGCATACATCCCTGGACCGGACGGGAAGGATGATTGGTCAGCCGGAAAATCTAAGGGTTGTGCAGATTAATCTACATCACTCTGGGGTTCCGTCTGTAGACCTACTACGATTTATGGACAAGGGGAGGGTAGACGTGGCTCTCACCCAGGAATCCTGGATCGTGAGTGACAGGGTTAGTTAACTGGGTTCTCGCGGATACACACACCCAGTGGGACAAATGAGACACCCTGACACTGTAGAGAAATCGACCTAGACAATCATCGAGGCGCTCTGTAAAGCCTTTCTTAAATACTGCCCCATTAGCCGACCACCAAAGTCCAATAGCAGCGCGTGATGGACACAGGAGCTTGGTCGAATCAGGACGGAAACAAGGAGGCTATACAACAAGGCTAAGGCGAGAAGTGTTCTGGAGGATTGGGACACCTATCACCTGAGTCTCAAAACCTTTAAAAGACTCTGTAGAAAATCCAAAAGAAACTCATGGTCTGCTTTCGGCGAGGATCTGAGCAGAACCACTGAAGCGTCCAAACTCCGAAGGTTAATGGCTAAGGATTCCGCTAAACCAGGTCTACTATGTGACCTGGACGGCAATTTCGCTAGAGACAGCCAGGAATTTTAGGAACTTCTCATGATCACCCACTTCCCGGGCTGATTGGAATCTGATAACGGGGCGGGACTACCGCCTCCAAAATAAGTACAGAGCCTGAGGGGGGAGTGTACGCGGAAAGTGAGTCAGCCATGGACGAAGTATTCAATGAAGAAAAGATAATCTGGGCTATCAAGTCATTTCAACCCTACAAATCTGCAGGAGCGGATGGCGTTAGACAGGCCATGTTGCAAGCTGGGTGTCATGACCTCTTGCAATGGCTTCTGAGAATCTTTAGGGGATGCCTCTCTATAGGATACATCCCACGTATCTGGAGAGAAGTGAAGGTAGGTAGGTAGGTACACGTGGTAGGTTGCACTACACCCTGTAGCACTCCCTTTCAATTGAAGCTAGGCTCCTTTTTGTTCCACTGATTGTTTCTTCGTACCCTTTACGTAATTAAAGACCTGTGTTCTAAATCCACTTGCTGTGATTTAAAAACCTTAGTAGCATGTCCATCTTGATATTGCCAATATCACTTAGAGAGTTTAGCTGATGTTTCCCTAGAAATTTAAGTCTGCCCCTACTCAGTAATGGGCAGTGGCAAAGTAGGTGTTCCGTTGTTTCTGCCTCCTGCGAGTTTTTGCAGCTTCTGCAGAATGAGTTGTGTGGCACACCCATTCTCATGGCATGCTTGCCTATGTGCCAGTGACCCGTAACGGTGGCAGTTAGTCTGGTAATTTCCTTTCTAGAATTGCACAGTAGTTCCTCTGTGCGTTTCTTGTTATACGTTGGCCATGTTTGTTTGGCTCTTCTGCAGCTTCCGAGTGATTTCCATCTCTCGTTTGCTAGAGTTCCAAATTGCTTGTGTATAGTGTTTTTGATGGTGTTAAAGAGTGGTCTTACATCCTCTGGTGTGGACGTAAGCTCGGATCCCTTCCTAGCCAGTTCGTCCGCCTTCTCGTTCCCATGAAAGTCCCTGTGTCCTGGGATCCATACAAGGGTAACTTTGTTGTGTTGTGCTATCTCATTTATAACCCGCTTACAGCTAATAGTAAGCTGTGAGTTTTGTCTGACCGAGTTGAGGGCCTTAATAGCCGCTTGACTGTCGGAAAATAGCGCCACGTTTGTGTTTAAGAGTACTTGCCTTAGCAGAAGATTGGCTGCTTCCATTATTGCAAAGATCTCTGCCTGGAATACGCTCGTTGATTCCGGTAGATGGAAGGACTGATCCACTAACAGTTCGGGCGAGTATACTCCGGTCCCCACACCACAGTCCATCTTGGAGCCGTCAGTGTAGAGTGTAACATCAAAAGCGTCGTTCACTGTTCCGTCAGCCCACTCGTTTCGGCTCGGAATTATGGTTATGAACTTTTTGTTGAAGTTCGTTTTTGTAATTACATAGTCTGTCCTGACAGACGTATCTACTCTAAGTTAGCACAGTATCCGGCTGTGTCCTGTGTGTCTTGTTGTCCAGCAGTTTGATTCCTTCAACCTGAACGCACTTTGCGCGGCAGTGCTTTCAGTATGAAGTTCTATCGGTATTAAGTTAAGTATTGTGTTCAAGGCAGCCGATGGACAGGAGCTCAACGCACCTGTGGCTCCCGCGCATGAAGTCCTTTGTATACGTGTCAGTTTGTCAATGTTGTATTTTTTGGATAGGGCTGGCCACCACACAATAGCCCCATAAGTGAGGATGGGCCTGACCACTGCCGTGTACATCCAAAAAACCATTTTAGAGTGTAGCCCCCATGTTTTACTGAATATTTTCCTGCAGGAATAAAAAGCTATGCATGCTTTCCTTACTCTCTCCTCTATGTTCAGCTTCCATGATAGTTTTGGGTCTAGTATTACTCCAAGATACCGCTCCCTATCAGAGAGCTTTAATTCTTGTCCACCCAGCTTGGGTAGCTTTGTGGTCGGTAACTTTGTCATCCTCGTAAAGAGCATCAGATCAGTTTTTGTGGGATTTACTCCCAAGCCACATTTATTGAGCTTGGTAAGTGCCCTCTCCATTAACTCACTGATGGTATCCATAAAGGGTCCTGATACAAGAAGCTCTACAACGTCTGCGTATGCTATAGCCTGTACCCCCCTCCGTTTAGTTTATGTAAAATTTTGTCCATGTTTACCAGCCAAAGTAGCGGGGACAGTACTCCCCCCTGAGGTGTGCCTCTGCTCACATATCTTGTGAGGTTATCGCCACCCAGGGTTGCTATGTACTAATGTATCCCTCAACATTCATTTCATTGAGAGGGTCCAGGATGGAGCTCGCGTTGACGTTGTTGAAAGCCCCTTCTATGTCTAAGAAGGCCGCCATAGTGAATTGTTTATGCTCTAAGGAAGTCTCTATCTTACGTACAACTTCGTGCAGTGCTGTCTCGGTAGATTTCCCCTTTGTGTACGCATGCTGTGCTTTTGATTGGCTGTGTTCAATTTTTCCTCTTATGTGGATGTCTAGCTATTCTTTCTAGCGTTTTGAGCGTGAAGGATGTGAGGCTGATGGGTCTGTAGTCCTTCGCCAGGACGTGCCCTCTTCGACCCGGATTGGGTATGAAGATTATCTTAGCCTCTCTCCACGATATTGGTACGTAGCTCCATGTCAGACAGTCCCTAAAAATATCTAGCAGCCAAAGGAGCGTGTCGTCACCCATGGCTTGCAGCATTTTAGGTATGATACCGTCCGGTCTTGGTACTTGTAGCCCATATAAGTTTGTCCTTTGTGATTAATTCGCTGCTACGCTCTCCGAAGCTGATGCTTTCTGAGGGTATAGCACTTTCCTCTTCTGTATTTCCTGGGAAATGCATATCTACCAGTACCTTCAATGATTCAATGCTCGTCATTGTGCTTCTGCCGTCTGCGTAGTTTAGAAGACTGGGATTGCTGTGTTCTTTGGACAGGACCTTTGCAATTCTAGCCGTTTCCTTGATGTTTTCGATTAATTCACAGTACTTAGCCCAAGATTCCTTCTTTGCTTTATACAGCGCTTGTTTGTATGCCTTTAATGCATCTTTGTATGGTTGCCACTCCTTACTAGCGTAACTATGGTTGAAAGCTTTCCTGGCTTTCTTCCTTAATTCGCTCAGCTCCTGATTCCACCAAGTGGGGTACCTCTTTCTGGCGTACGTTACAGGGCTTGAGGATGTGTATGCTCTCATTAGTGTTTGGTTGAATTTACCCACTTCATCCTCTATTTCCTTTACGGAGAGTGACTTTTTCTTAAACGATTTATCACTTTGGATTGGACAACCTTTGCAAAGTTGTCCCAATCCGTCTTACGGGAATTACGTAACTTGGATGCTTTACTTGAAGTTGCTTCAATGTTAAACATTATATACCTATAGTCAGAGAAAGAGTGGCGCATAGATACTCTCCAGTTGCTTATGTTAAAGTCATTACTAACCGTGAGTAGCGTGAGATCCAGGACTTCTTCCCAACCTTGATACTCCTCGTTGCTTGGGAATATGAAGGTCGGTGTACTACCCCGGTTACATATGATTAAGTAATCGAAAAGGGACTCACCTCGATCGTTTATCTCTGAGCTTCCCCACACTGAGTGTCTGCTATTGGCCTCGCAGCCCAGCAGGGTAGTAGTTTTATTTGGTCTTGCCTTTGTGATGAGCTGTTCCACTAGTACTCTTGGTGCCGGCTCCTCGTGTGGCATGTAGACGGAGGTGATCAGAATTTCCTTTCCTTTGTGTAAGCCAACTCTGACGACTGTCAGGTCCTCATTGCTTAGACTGGGGAGAAAAAGTGCTTTAAATTGCATTTTAATAATGACACACGCCCTCGGCCTACCTGTTGAGTTTGTGTAAAATAAGTCATAACCTATTTCGCTGGTCCTCTGACAATCTTGTTTCGAGTCCATGGCTCCTGAACTAGGCCGATGTCTATGTCCTCCTCACGGAGGAGGACAAGCAGATTATCTGAAGCGACTGTGCTGCGCTTCAGATTGATCTGGACGACCTTCGGCATTATTGTGTCGTATTTTGTTGGATGTTGCACTCGGCATCCTGCTTTTCCGAGAGAAAAGATCCCCCAGCAACCCGCTGGTGTCCTCCACTTCCTCTAGGATATTATCCGGTGGCCCATTCTTGAAGACCTTGACCTTGGCCTTCCGCACCCCATACCACAGTCTGTGGTCCTTCGACTCCAGCTGAGCCAGACATTCCTCATTAATTAATAACAGGAATGGCTTCATCTCCTGTTCCGCCTTTAGGACCACCCAGTCGTCGGTCTTGACGTCTGGGTTCATCACCTGCAGCGTACGGATCAGTTTAGAATGGTCCAACTGACTCTTCGGCAACCAAATGCGCGCCCTTGGGCGACGAGGGATATCCCTGACCGGGATGAGCTTGATGCTAAGCCCATCCCAAGCTTTGCCAATATTAGCAACGCATTCTGTCAGGAACACTCTCGCCCCCTCGTCCGCACACGTGATCACCCTGTGCCCTCTGATGATGGCAGAGGAGTCGTAAGTCGGGATGGAGCTCCCTGGCCTGGCTAGGACGTGGTCCATCACCAGATCAGAGAGTTTGGTCTCCACCTCACCCCACTTCTCCGCTAGAAGCTTGCCGTCTGCGTTTAGCTCGTCCACCAGCGCCATAGCTAGGTTATCTTTGGCCACCTCACTGAAAAGCCGAGCCTCGACTTTACCAAATGAGGTGAGTCTGGGAGCTCCTAACGAATCCCTTGCTCTCTTTGGCGCATTGTGCCCCTCCTCTTGGGACCTGTTGCGCCTATTTTTGGCTGGCTTGTTCACTGTTGCTGCAGTGCAGGCCCGTTGTGCCTCGAACTTGGCTATTGTCTCCTGACAACGCTTTTTGTCATCGGCATCGCGCGGGTCAGTCTTGCCGTCTGCTTCATTTTTAGAAATCTTGCTTAAAGTGTAACGGGCTCGACTTGCCTTTGCTTTGAGCTGCTGGTATTCCGTGCGCGGTCTACTTTCCCCTTTGGGGTTTGCAGCGTTGTTCTTGCTGTTGTCGGTTTGGGGTGTACTTGTCTTAGCAGCACCTCCGGGTTTCTCCTGCACTAACGTCTCCTGGCTGGAGCCGAGTAGTGCCTCTTCATGGATGTCGCTCGTGTCGACATCCGCATCCGTTTGTCTCGGTTTATCTGAGGCAGGTGTTGGGGGGTTCATTTTTCATATCATAATCGCCCGCATTGCTCCGCGGGCCCGAAAAGAGTACTGGGAAAGAGGGTTGGTCCGCCATGGCAGCGCCCCTTACCATGGTAAGGCGTATTACGACCCGGGGTTGTCCGGCCCCGGGAAGGCTCCGTCCTAACACAGCTGGAATTTCCCCTCAACTGCGAACCGTTAAGTCAGCGGGTACGGGTCGCATGACGCCCCCGACTTGAGGGTAGGCCTTTTAAAGACCCTTGCCCAGGTCATGGTAAGGATGGGTAAGATGGGATTTATAGGTTTAGGGTGAGACCGGGATCTGACGCCGCTCAGAGTTGGCCGTACGCATGTACGTTTCCAGGGGACACCGCGAGGAGGTTCATTCCCGCGGAAATGAGTGTTAGCAGCCGTTGCTAGCTGCTAACACCTATGAGTCGACTTGATGCTTCAGGTAACAGGAATATCTACTCCAACTTGTCCAAGCTGAAGTTTTGCCTTGCACCTTCCGCACCCTGTTCCCACTTCCCGGGCTGATTGGAATCTGATAACGGGGGCGGGACTACCGCCACCAAAATAAGTACAGGTCCTGAGGGGGGAGTGTACGCGGAAAGTGAGCCAGCCATGGACGGATGGCGTTAGTCAAGCCATGTTGTAAGCTGCGTGTCACGACCTCTTGCAATGGCTTCTGAGAATCTTTAGGGGATGCCTCTCTATAGGATACATACCGCGTTCACAGCAGGAAAGATTAACCACTGGTCAGAGAAGGACTATAGAGCGATAAGTCTGGGTTTATATCTCAGGACAAAGCTGACCCACATGTCTTCAGCGGTTCTCAACACGCCTTCCTCAAAGGTAGATCAGTTGAGACAGCACTGCATGAAGTAGTTAGCAATATAGAAAACACCTTTCATAGAAAGGAGTTTGCGTTGAAGGGATTCCTTGATATAGAAGCAGCCTTCAACAATGTCAGGATCGAGTCAATAACGGCATTGGCTCAGGAATATGCTCAGCTGCAGAGCACGAGGAGAACGCCTCAAGGAGGAGTTATATCTCCTCTTGTGAAATCTCTTTCTAAACGACCTTCTTCTTAAACTGAAAAATAGAGGATGCAGAGAAACGGCCTGCGCTGATGACCTGGTTTTAGTGGTGACTGGCAAGTTTTTGCCAAAACAATCGGTGATCTGATGGAAAATTCACTCGACTTCACCCACAAAAGACCGAGCTGGTTCAGTTCACAAGAAAATACAAGATACGAGCTTTAGACTTCCTTCACTAGGTGGGACACAGCTCAGACTGGCAAAAGAGGCAAAGTACCTGGGAGTAATTCTCGACTCTAAACTCGCTTGGAAGAGAAACTCGGAGGAGAGGATGAAAAAGGCACTACAAGCCTTCTTTGTGTGTAAAAAGACTTTCGGGAAAAGGGGGGGGGGGCTATAACCGTATATAATTCACTGGTTTTATACAGCTGTTGTCAGAACCATACTAACTTATGAATCATTAAGCGGCCCTAGATGTCATACTAGACATGGAACCGATAGACGTCTTCCTGAAGTACGCGGCGGCCAGGAGCGCGGCCAGACTAAGGCTGCAAACATAGTGCGCGCTGAGACGAAGATGAAGATGAATACGAAGCTGAAGACGAAAAACAGTGCAGAACAATTCATATGAATTCGCTCGCCCGCAAACATAGTGCGCGCAGAGATGAAGACGAAGATGAAGACGAAACGCAAGCGATCAGCTTCAAACGGTGCAGTACTGTTTTGAAGACGAATCGCTTGCTATTTTTCTTTTTTCTTTTGTTCTACCCATGCTTTGGCGCATTGCATGTTACAATTTACTTGTGATTTGTGATTTGCCTGACGCACATGTTTGTGAAAATGTCTATAATAAATGAAGAGTTAATTGCAGCCGTTTTTAAAAAACGGTGTTTATGGGAACAGCAGAATAAACTTCACCACAATAGGCATATTGTGGACCAAAATTGGAATGATATTTCAAAGGAATTGAATGTTGATGGTAAGTAATTTAATTAATATTAATACAAAGAGAGATAATTATAAAATGAAATTCTTAAATACTATCACCATTTCTATGGCTGCAAACATAACTACGAAACGCGTCTCTGATTATTCGAACTCTTTTCTTTGAACTTTCCAATATATTTTTTGGATTGTTGTTTATAAATTGTTCTCCCTCTTGCATGTGAGTGTCCAGATCTTCTCAATCTAACATTGTATTATGCAGTATACAAATTGCTTTAACAATAATTTCTGCGTTAGGTGGTGTCGTTTCAATTGGCTTCCATAATATTCTCCATTTGGAGTTAATTATGCCAAATGCACATTCCACACACCTTCGCGCTCTGGACAAACGACGATTAAAGTATTTGTTTAGTCGTAATACAACATAGTCAATTAAGAGATCCAAAATGTAAAGTAACATGAAGTTACAAGTTCTGTTGCTCTCCAAAAAATGCTCTCTTTCTCTCTTGCGCGCCAAACATTGGTTTTGGGCAAAGCGCGGAGTGAAAGGAAAATAAACTACACTTATAAAATTGACTTCAAGCTGTGCAGTGGTTTTGTTTTGTTGCTGTCGTCGAAGATTCTGCCATCCCACCGAACCATTTGCTACTTGCCCACCGGCAAGTTCTATTGATCATTGTTGGACGATCATTTTGGCGCCCCCGGGTGGACAGGCATAACTACTTTGAATTGAAGATTGTTGGATAAGGACTGGATTTGAAAGTTGGATGATGAACTGTCACGCATTTCAGGAAAGTTCTTACCAGGTAACGAGTGCAATATAAGTGCGGCCAACTAAAATAAAACATTAAACACCAGTTTGTGTTAATGTGCAAGCAAACGCTAATTTGCAAGCGTTATACCTATGTGTGCATCAACATAGAGGCATATGTACTTCCGCGTACATGTGTATGTAATTTGTTATTGCTTGTCAGAGTGGCCGCTTCTATTTTGCATTCGTCGATTGCTCATTACTTGTCATATAATATACATATATAAACTCCGTTATATATTTATATAAACGCTACAACCATAAATAATATTAATAAAAATAATTCATTGCTCGCACAGCTGTTGAAGCGATCATAAATATTTAGTTTACTTATTTACTATGTACATATTATTCATGTACATAAGCTAACATACATAACATTCTTCGATTCTCTAATTCCGTCTCCAGCGCTTACGTCGCTGATGCCTCACTACTCTAGCATATAGTGAGGTTCTCTGCCAGCGCGCAGTCATCGACTCATAAGCACCTGTTGTTGTTGTTGTCGCTTAACATTTGGTCTGCCAGCGGTCGCGTCGCTGCTTTCTTGCCCTTAGCATCTCGTTGCTAAGTCGTGTGAGTTGCTCTGCCAGCCATCGCGTCGCTGCTTTTGTTAAGCATTAGCCTAGTGCTGCAGTCAATAGTGCTTGCGTCGCTGCAGCCTCACTACTCTAGCATTGTTGCTGCTCTATAGAGTGAGGTTTTCTGCCAGCGCGCTGTCATCGTACGCTGCTTTGAAATCATAAGCACCTGTTGTTGTTGCTTAATAGTTGTGCTGCCAGCGGTCATCGTGCGCTGCATTCGACCCACAAGCATATCTCGCTGCTTAGTCGCGTGAGTTGCCCTGCCAGCGGTCGCAGCGCTGCCGTTGTTAAGCATTGTCAAAGTGCGGCAGTCAGTAAAACAGTGTCGTCCGTATATATTAGACACTGTGCATTCGAACACTTGGTGTTACACGGTGAAACAGTTACAGTGCCGTCGTAGTATATTAGTCACTCATTGGACAGTTGACTATACGAAAATAGTGTCGTCCCAATATATTGGGCACAGTGCATTTATCCTTTGCATATATATATTTAAAAGAAAATAAATTTGAATATGGTTGGAAAACGAGGAAAGGGGAACTATTCCGACGACCTCAACACCAGCAAAGCGGATTGCTTGCTTCTCTCACATAAGAATGTTCTCCGTGATATTCTGCGAATAAATAAATTTGCGCAAGATACTCCAGGCAATATTGAGCCCATGGAGCTTGAGTGTAGGTTGGATATTTTGTCCCGCTATATTGATGATGCCTTTAATATTCAAAAGGAATTAGACCAAATTGACCCGTCGCTAGCCTCTAGAGCAGACTTGGAGAATCTGTGTATTACCACAAAGGCAATGTTAATGAACAAAGCCAGGAAACCCAAGTCTGATAGGGAAAGTTTTAATTCTACAATGCTCCCAACCGTTTCGCATCATAGGCATTTACCCTATATGAAACTGCCGAAGTTTAGTGGAAACTATGCCGATTATAGGAATTTCATTGGCATTTTTGATAATTTGGTCGATAGTGAGGTATCTTTCACAAATATTGAGAAATTCAATCATCTTCTGTCATGTTTGGAGAAGGAAGCGCTAGGAACGGTTCAGGCTTATCAAGTAACAGAGGAGAACTATCCTAAGGCACTAGCAGCATTAAAACGGGTATATGACAACAGTTTTCTGATAGTATCGGACACTATCGCAAAGCTTTTTGATCTTCCGAAAATGCAAGGCCCTTCGTCAACATCGCTCCGAGCCTTGATCGATAAAGTTAGAGCAAGCTATGAATCTCTGTTGTCATTGGGCAATCACGAACAAATTGCCAACTTATTGCTTATACACTTGATCATGAGCAAAGTAGATCACAGCACGCGTTCAAAGTGGGAAGAGAGCCTTGACTACACTCAGCTTCCATCTTGGGAAGAGTGTGAGGCTGCTCTTAATAGACGTTTTCAGCATCTTGCAACTGAAGAGTCGTCATCTGGTCGACCCCGACAGCAGAAATCAAGTACTGAAGGGATGAAAAGGAATGGAAAGACGGCATTGGCAGTTGCACAACCGAGTCAGTCTCCATCTCTGAAATGTCCATTCTGCAGGTCTAATGATCATTATATTTCCGCTTGTACCCTGTTCGCAGAGCGTACGCGAGATGAACGCTTCAAATTCGTCAAAGACTGTTCGCTTTGTATCAATTGTTTGAAGAAGGGTCATACGACTCGAACTTGCAAATCAGGCAGTTGCAGAGTCTGTTCGAAACCTCATCACACTCTCCTACATAAATATGTGCTAGATTCAGAACGAGCTGAATCTTCCAGCCAACCGGTAGTTGCCCATGCTGCAGCTCCAACTTCGTCCGTCAATCATGCCGCAGCTTTTTCGGACCAAGTTATTTTGGCAACTGCAGTGATTCGGGTGATGGATCAGTCCGGTTCTTACCAGTTGGCTAGAGCACTTTTAGATTCTGGGTCGCAAGTAAATTTCATGACAGAAGAGTTGGCTAGAAACTTAGACTTGAAAAGAGAGCGAAAGGATATAAACTTGCTGGGAATCGGTAAGCGCAAATCTTCAGTGCGTCATATTGTTCAGACGTCAATAGCGTCCCGAGTTGACGAGTTCGAATTAATGACTGAGTTTGCTGTGTTGGGAAGTATTTCATCGTATCAGCCGGAAAAACGAATTGTGAGCGTTGGCGTTCCGCGGGATGTTGAATTGGCTGATCCCGAATTTCACAAGCCTCAACGCATTGATCTGCTACTCGGAGCAGATGTCTTCTTCGATTTGCTGAAAGAAGGGCACATAAAGGGAAGTAGCGAATCCCCAACATGGCGAGCTACAGCGCTTGGCTGGATTGTAGCAGGACGTTGCCGAACTAGAAGCTCCTTGGAAACTCAAGCGACAGCTCTTGTCAGCGTGAGCCAAGACCATAGTTCTACCCAGGAGTCCTTTTCGTTGGATGCGCTTGTTCGCAAGTTCTGGGAGTTGGAAGAAGTTCCAAATCTATTAAATTCTAGCCTATATACCCCTGAACAAATCCTGTGCGAAAAGGCCTTTGTAGACACAATCAATCGTCTACCCTCGGGTCGCCTCAGTGTTGAGTTGCCATTTAAATCGAGTCCACATTGTCTTGGTGCATCATATGAAACGGCTAAAAGGCGTTTTCTAGCCTTGGAGAGAAGAGTCTCTAAACAGCCGGATATTCACGAAATGTATGTCAAGTTCATGAAGGAGTACATTTCGCTAGGTCACATGAATGCAATTGAAAACACAATCCCAAATGAGCCTCATTATTTTATTCCATATCAATGTGTGCTCAGACCTCAAAGCTCATCCACAAAGTTGAGAGTAGTGTTTGACGCGTCCTCTAAAACATCATCGCAGAAATCATTGAATGACATTCTCATGGTGGGTCCCACTATTCAACCATGCCTATACTCAACTTTGTTGCGATTTCGCCTTCGACCATTTGCATTGTCGGCTGACATTACCAAAATGTATCGACAAGTCGAAATTGACTCCAGACAGCGTAAATTTCAGCTGATTCTATGGAGAGAACGACCCTCAGACCCACTTCAAATATATCAACTGAACACTGTCACTTACGGGACCGCTTCTGCGCCGTTTTTGGCAATTCGGAGTTTAACATATTTAAGTGAGCTGCACGCAGAATCACATCCACTAGCTTCGAAAGCGATTGCCAGTAGTTTTTATGTGGATGATCTGATATCTGGCGCAGATACTGTTGAGGAGTTGCAGTTGTTGCATAAAGAGCTGGTCGCTGTTTTAAATCCATTTGGCTTCATTTTGACAAAATGGTCATCAAATTGTGAGCACTTTAATAGTGAAGCTTCTGACGATTCAGTACCTATTGGGCATCAAGAGGATACTAAAACGCTAGGGCTCATTTGGAGTCCTCGTGATGATGCGTTTAAGTACTCTATAGACAATTTATCTTTAGATGTATTGCCCACTAAACGTGCCATACTGTCGTTTGTCTCCCGATTATACGATCCGCTTGGATTGCTATGCCCTATCGTCACTCAGGCGAAAATTTTGATGCAGGAAATTTGGCTGCAAAAGATCGATTGGGACGACAGGATACCCAATCAATTTCTCAACAGATTGCAAGACATTACAAAGTCCTTTGAAGAATTGGAGTCAATCCGAATACCCCGTTACGTCGGCATCTCTAAGAGAACCAAGTGCCAAGTTCACGGATTCTGTGATGCCTCGACGAGAGCTTACGGGTGCTGCTTGTATGTAAGGATTGAAGCCGAACATGGCATAGAAGTGCACTTATTGACTGCCAAATCGAAAGTAGCTCCATTAAAGGTAAAATCAGTGCCACGTTTGGAACTGTGTGCTGCACAATTGTTAGCTTCTTTGTGGGATAAGGTGAAGCACCTGTTGCACATGCCTCTAGAGCGAGTAGTGTTCTGGTCGGATTCTGAAGTAGTTCTTCATTGGTTACAGACGCACCCATCTTATCTGCAAACCTTTGTTGCTAATAGAGTAGCAGATATTCAAGAATTGACATCAGATGTGTGTTGGCGTTATGTTCCGACCAAAGAAAACCCAGCAGATTTGGCATCTCGTGGTTGTTCCACTGCTGAATTGACTGACTCACGTTGGGTTATTGGACCTGCATTTTTACAACGTGAATATAACCTTTGGCCAAGTAATTCGCATCTTGACTTGACCAAAGAGCAGTCGTTGTTGGAGAAGCGAAGTTTCGCGACGGTTTTGATCGCGGCCGATGTAGATTCCAATCCATTTCAGGAATTAATAGAGAAATCATCGTCTTACCTCAAGATACTTCGCATCGTGTCATATGTATTTCGATTTATTAACGGAAAGGGATCAGAGTACAGCTCGTTGGTACCAACAGCAGCAGAGCTTGAGCTCTCATTTCTTGCTATTGTGCATTGTATCCAGCAATCAGCATTTTCAGATGAAATCGCTAAGCTTGACAAATCGGCTGTATTGAAATCGTCATACCAGAAGCTGAATCCATTTATGTGTCCTTATCAAAATGACAAACGAAAACTGAGGTTGCTGCGTGTTGGAGGTCGATTATTAAAGGCACCGCTGCCCCATAATGCAAAGTTTCCGTTGCTTATGCCAAAAGAATGTCGATTTATCAAGTTGTATCTACAATATTTGCATCGATCCAATTGCCATGCAGGCCCACGTGCGCTCGTGAGCATGCTCCGACAGCAAGTTTGGCTGATAAACGCTCGCCAGGTCTGCAGTGCAATAGTACGTCGTTGCGTCCATTGTTTTCGATATAAACCGATATTGGCAGGGCAAATAATGGGAAACTTACCCGCTGATCGGCTACATGGAAATAGACCGTTCGAAATCAGCGGAGTGGACTTTTGTGGTCCAATACCTGTCACGTTAGGAATACGTGGCAGAGTGCCTATCAAGATGTACGTTGCGGTATTCGTTTGTTTTACGTCCAAAGCTGTACACTTAGAAATTGTTGCCGATCTAACAACTAATTCTTTCTTAATGTGCTTATCCAGATTTGTGGGCCGACGTGGACTTGTCAGGCGCATTCACTGCGACAATGCCACCAATTTTGTGGGTGCGTCGCGCATATTGGCGGACCTACAGGCCAGTTTCATCGCCAACCGGGATGCCATAACGTCGTTCGCTGCGACCAAAGGAGTGACGTTTGCGTTCATACCTCCCCGAGCGCCACATTTCGGCGGCCTATGGGAAGCGGCGGTAAAGTCTGCAAAAACGCTGATGGTCAAGGCAATAGGAAGCGCATTGCTGCGACAGGACGAATTGGCAACCGTCTTGGTAGAGGTGGAGGCCATTCTCAATTCCAGGCCAATCGTAGCAGACAGCAGCAACCCGAACGACGGCGAGGCAATAACTCCAGCGCATCTGCTCGTCGGGACAACGCTCGTAGCGCTGCCATCCGCGTCAACAGGTCCCGTCCCAGACAGCAAGCTAAACTACTTGCAACGATGGCAGCTGATCTCAAGCATCAAGCAGCGATTTTGGGTCGACTGGTCGAAAGACTACCTGCTGAGCCTGCAGCAGCGGCAGAAGTGGTCAAGGCAACAGCCCAACCTAGAGGTCGGCGCCGTAGTCGTGGTTCACGACGACAACGCTCCCCCTCAGCAATGGATGTTGGGAGTAGTGGAAGAGACGACAAAAGGCGCGGATGGCAAAGTGCGCGTAGCATCCGTAAAGACTAAGACGGGAGTCTTTAAGAGAGCAATCCATCGATTAGCACCCTTGCCAATTGAATAATTGAAGCCCTACGTGCGTTCAACGCGGCCGATGTTTAGTCGTAATACAACATAGTCAATTAAGAGATCCAAAATGTAAAGTAACATGAAGTTACAAGTTCTGTTGCTCTCCAAAAAATGCTCTCTTTCTCTCTTGCGCGCCAAACATTGGTTTTGGGCAAAGCGCGGAGTGAAAGGAAAATAAACTACACTTATAAAATTGACTTCAAGCTGTGCAGTGGTTTTGTTTTGTTGCTGTCGTCGAAGATTCTGCCATCCCACCGAACCATTTGCTACTTGCCCACCGGCAAGTTCTATTGATCATTGTTGGACGATCAGTATTCATTTTACAATGTTAGATTTCTTCTGGCATAAGGTCGAAGAACCCAGTCCAAAAGAGGATAAGCTTCATCTGCAAGCAACACATATGGCATAGTTATGGTGGTATTGGGCAAATGGGAATCCTTCGGAAACTTTAAGTCTCCAGAATTTTTCATTGTGTAAATCGCTGAGGAAGCAAAAGTTCCACCATCACTTTGACGTCCGTAACCACCAACTTCGATGGTAACAAATTTACACTTTGCGTCTGCTACTGCCTGCATCACTATTGAGAAAAATTTATTATAATTATAAAACATTGATTCTGAATGCGCTGGACATTTTAGACGTATGTGCTTTCCATCAATAGATCCAACACAATTTGGAAATTGCCAAAGATTCCAATACTCATCCGCAACTTTTGTTAAATTTTGTTCTGTGGGAACAGCCATATGTAGAGGTTGCAAGACTGTCCACAAAGCTTCACCATTCGAAAGTTAAAAGATATAGATCTAAATGAAGTGCAAGTAGCGAGATATCTAAAACAAGAAAGCAAGTTAAAACAATTTAATTATCGTAACTAATTATTAATACTCGTATATGTATGTATTTTTCAGCCATGTCTTTGAAAAAAAAATGGAAACAATTGAGGGACACGTTTCGAGCTGAATTAAGGAAATTTCCACCGGAACGCTCTGGCGACCTTGGACCTGATTCACTCAACGAGATGTGTTCTCAATGGATTCATTTTGAGTCCATGAGTTTTATAAAGGACCAGATAAAGTGCCGCCAGTCTTCCGGAAATTTGAGTCACCCCAAAACCCATGATGTTAAAGATATCAGCATTAATGTTGGCGAAGATTCGAGTAGTGCAGATATAGAGGCGATGCATAGTCTAGATATAGAGACGCAGCATAGTGCAGATAAAGAGGCGCCGCATTATGATGAAGATAATTACTTGAGTACATTTGAAGTTGAAACGTCCACCCCAAAACAGAAGAATGGCAAGAACTGCGGCGGAAGAGTATTGGAAAACGACCCAGAGATGCAATATATTCAAAGAGCTGTGGCCAGAACGTAACCCAAAGCGATCAATTGAACTACTACACTGCACAGGATAAGGATGTTGATGGGAGTCCTAACGGGTCACTGTGCCATTGGCCAAATGGCAGTACGGTACGGTGTACAATCACAGGACTTATGTCGCAGCGATGGGCACGAAGAAGAAGAGAAGATAG
The DNA here is from genome assembly GCA_958299025.2 of Drosophila histrio. Taxonomy (NCBI): domain Eukaryota; kingdom Metazoa; phylum Arthropoda; class Insecta; order Diptera; family Drosophilidae; genus Drosophila; species Drosophila histrio. The sequence continues at coordinate 7,297,861 of OY282582.1, forward strand.
GGCGACTGGCCTGCACTTCTTAGAAGGAGAACCCGTTTCCTCGGGGAACGCTTCTTCGAGGGACTGTGCAGTCCGCTGGTTGGTTCCAGGGGCGAATCCCGCCGAACGGGACCAACTACGAAATCTAGAATGCAAAACTCCTTTTCCCGCTCACGTCAACCTTCCCATAACCCTACCTATTCCTACAGTTAACAGATACCACAATGGGCCGAATGGCCTCTGGGTGAGCTTAACTTCTTGAGCAGTCTGCATAACCTTACCTACCCTACCAGATAATGAAAAAGCTAATTGACTCAACAATCTCCTTTGCCTGCATAGATTGCTAAGATGTGCCTCCAGTTTGCAAGCCTCCATTGTGCAGAAAATATTTTGCACGGCCAAAGCAAACTCAATGAATGCTTCCAATTTGCTCTTAGGTGGCTGCAGCTTTTTCACCATTTTTGTCTGTTTCTCTAATATGTGCTCTGACCTGCCGAAGAACATCCTTAGCGTGTTCATCACCTCTGGAGTCATGCTTGGTACAAGGAGCTTATCCTTAACAAGCTCGCGCGCCTTCCCTTAAAGTCTTTTCTGTAGACGCAACATATTTTCAGTATTCGAGAAGTCGGCTACTGAAATGCTGTGGTTGAATGTGCTCATGAATATCGGCCGCTCTTCCGGATCACCGGTGAATGCTGGCAGCTCCTTATTTGGAAGTTGTATTTGCATGTGAGGAGCGTCTCACGTCGATGTGTCGGTCGTACAGGAATTGAGTTAGTTCAAGTTTGTCCCGTTAAACACCATTTGCATTCCACAGAGATATTCGTAGAGACGCCATTGATTATTTGGATTGTTGAGATGCAAGCATCTGTATCAGTGTGTTTTGATTTTGCATGAGGTTTTGCAAAGTTGTTTTCATGAATGTTGCAGAGAAAAGATCATGGCTTCAATATTGTTTTGTGGCTGCCCCATGGGCTGGTGAGAGTTTACCATACTTGGCTCTGCTTCAATTAAATGTGGAATCTCTGTTGTGTGGGTTGAGTTTTCTAGTCCTGTTTTTAAATCACTTTCAATCGAGGTGCCTTTGATACTGTTTGCGGGACCAAATGAAGATCTTGCTGCTTTAGCGAAGAAGAAGTCAGGTGTAGTTTGGGATGGTATAACTACATTTGTGTGTTCTGGGAGTGTGTCGTTGTCGCTCGGCGGATTCGGCTTTTTAACTCTTTATGAACTGGACAACCTCCATAGTTTTCTGTGTGATTTCCTCCACAGTTTCAACACATTTTTGTACTTGGGTCTTTTTTATTAGCAGGGCAAGGGTCAGAGGCATGAGTCTCCGCAAGCTACACAGACTGGCCGAAGAAGCGCTTGTGTGGTTCTTCGACAGTAATCCTGCGATGTAACAGGAACTGCAGCTCGTCGATTGACCTTGAAGAGTGGTTGCGGTTTCTTATTTTTGTTGATAATATTTGTCACCTTCTTGGCGAGAAAACCATTTTCATGTAGAGCTTCTGTGATTTCGACAGGCGTTACCTGCTCTTAAATACCACTTGCAAGCCCTTACTGCTTTTTAGTTGGTATGTGTAATAGTTCTTCTTAGTGCCATTTAGGTATTTTGACACTATTCGGAAAAGTTTCAACGAATATTGGTGGGGGCTTTTGTCCAGCTTCGGGTTGGCGAGTCTCAACATCAGCCAGAATGGAGTATCTATTAGAGTTTAGAGTCTCAGGAGTTTCGCTGACATTATTGGCACGGTTCGTTTTTGGTGTGTTTCCATCCTTTGCCTTTTGTGGGCTGAGTTTGCGCTTGATTTGGATGAAGCGATCCATACCTGTCTGCACAGCCGGTCCCGTTATCTTGTCTTAATTTGGTTCCATTGTTTGCGTGTTGCTGTTATTGATGGTATTGGCACTTGAGCTTGCATTTGATTTTTGATATTGTTGTAATTTGCGCTTGCGCTGCAGGAGTGTGTGACAGAAACCTTTGTAGTTGTTGTTGTTGCTGCGGTTGCAGAAGTTAAAGAGGTCACTGTACTTGTTGTTGGTGCGGCGTGTATCGAAATTATTGCATTCGACGTTGTTAGAGAGCTGCACTGCGAACTCCATGACGTTGGAGGCACAGTTAGTAGAGCCGGAGAGCAAGAACATGCTCTATGGTTGCCTATGCTCAAGAGAGCTGGGTTGCTCTGCATTGATACTTTTTCCGCCTCGTTGTCGCGAGTTGAGAAATATGAGTAAAAGCTGTTTCGTTGATCGATGGGGCTTCTCGGCTCTTTTATTTGTTCATTGCTCATTTTAAGCTCCAAAATTACTTAAGATAATTTGTATTGCAATATACAGCCATTATTTTTTCTAACCTATTAATTGAAAGGCTTCGACCTCCCTCTGCAAAAAATATTTTGTAAGTGAGAAACGTTTGTAATAAAAATTCAATATGAAAACGGTCCGCTGGATTGCTTTTATGATATTCTATTTTCTAATCATAGCATTTTTATTGCATATTTTGCATATCGGAATATATGCTTATACTTACTTACTTTGCATATTTTGGCATATTTTATGCATATGCATTATATGGAAATATGCAAAAAAAAAACATATATGAGCCTCAATTTCGACTCAGTTTTCAATGAAACGAACTTTGGTGTCATCAGGGATCACCTAACTTAATCCTGCGAAAATATGCAAATATGCTAAATCCGAGGTCTACTTATTACGTACTTATTGCGTACCAGCGACGAGGCGGTTGCGTTCGAAGTGTGGCGCATGTCGACGACACGTCGTTTTCTCAAATATAGTTTAATGTAGAAGTTTTTTTAAGAATGTTACTCGTGGCAAAGACTTAACAATTTCTTAGAGCACTTATATTAATTTTAAATCAAATTAGTTTATTCAGTATACTTTAGTTAAATTTTTAGCGGAGCCTTTAAAACTTGGTCTTGTTCCTTGCCTCTTTAATATTCGATAATCTTTCGGTATCGAAAATATATAATATTGAACTTACCATTCATGTAAAGTTAACATAAGAATTCTGCCTAATTGACGTCTATGGATTTCAAACGATATTTTCAGTAGTCCGTTAAATTTAAAAATAAAAAGAAATAATAAATTCTAATTTTCGCGGCAGCAAAAATGTTAGGTATAGTGCAACATCAATTGAAATGTGTGCCTTTCAGAAATAATATACATATATGAATTTAGTATTTATAAGTTTAAAAGTACTCTCTTAGAGATCATACAAACGACCACTGTCTCGTAGCATTGCGCTTTTTCCATCACTAAAGTTTCAAAACATCTTCGTTTTTATTACCCATTAGTTTCGAAAAATTCAATGTATTTGAATCGTTGACAATATTACTTCCAGAATCATCTTCCATCGATCGATATTATGACTGCAAATTATGATCTAAAATTGTGGCTTGTCTAGCATTACCTTTGTATCCGCTCTTTTCGACTGAATGATATTCTGGCATGGTTTCATTAGAGGGGGAAAAGTAGGTAAAGCAAAGTTTGACCGAAGCGACAAAAGCATCACGATCGTTTTTTAACGAAAAATTCAGTCGGGACAACTCTTCGACTCTTTTTAATATAGCACGATCAGAAAAATCACCGACAACCGGCATATTTTGAAGATTCAGCAGTACGGATGTTGGTAGTAGATAAATGTTTGTCCATTTGTTGAAACTTAGCTTCAAGAGACATAACAGAATCCTAGTCAACGTGAATTGCAGACGGCATTGGGACAAAGTTCACCTATTTTGTAATTATCCTTAAGTTCGGATTCTTAACGTTCAGTTCAAGGATGTTCAGTTTATTTTCTGAGAAAGTCCAATGCAGATTGCAAAACTAATGGACCACTTTGCCTCGTAAACCTATACCCCCATTGGGACGATTTCTTTTTTGCACTGATGATTTGTATGTGTTAGGTATTTTTAATTGTAAGATCTATTATGGAGACGGTGATATATCAATTGATATACTAATATTATGTTAAAGAAACTTACTGCGCGCACATCGGCTATTTGGTAATGTAGCTATGTGGCTCGCTTTTTTTGATTTTCCCTGGTGATCAAGTTGTTGATATTCCAGTTCAATTTTCAAACATTTTTCTTCATCGTTTTTCAAGAGTAACTTACATATACGACCTAACCTAACCTAACATTGCGAATTTTCGACGTCCCATGGCTGCTTTGCATTCCAAATCATTGCTTTGCAGCTTTTCTATAAAATGAAGCTTATCCTGCACCTCGATCTGCTTGCACAAAATCATAAGTCGCAACATGTTTTTAATCCTGTCATCATCAAGCAGGCTGATAATTTCGAGTACATAACTGTAGGATGATTGCAAAATGTTCATACAATTGTTGATGTCCTCTCTTTCCTCTTGCATTACGTTATGTACATCTTTATGAAGCTCTGGAAACAAAAACAAACTTGTAAGACAGTGTAAGGCTATAATGCATAACGGTTAATCCACGGTCTCTAGCTTGCAGCATTTCCTCCTTAACCTTAAAATAATTTTCAAGTTTCAAAAACATTTCCAGTGGGTCTTCATTACATGTTTGTATATTAGCAATGTAGCCAATTGCACGTGGAAAACTTGAATTCATTTTTATTATTCTTATAAGTATTTTAAATCAATACCACCGATAACTGACATTGTCGTTTAGGTGTGTTCAAGTCCCGTTTTTTTTTTATATTAGAAAATTCACCATAACATAAGCAATGTTAAAGCTATAGACTTGAGTTTTGACACACATGATAAAAAAACTTGGGCTTAATGTGTCCTGAAAATTTCATCGCAATGCCACGCCCCCTTCGCCCATAACTCGAAAAAGCTGATAACAAGAGCAGTTTTACAGCTAGAGACTTGAGATGCGGCACATATGGTAAGTATCCTACTCCCAATGTGTTTTACAAATTTCAGTACGATCGCATATTGAACTCAGAAGTTATTCAAGAAAGAAACTTATGTAGTGTTGCCAGACTATCGCAAGCTACCTACTCTCGATGCAAGCAAAATCGACTTCAAGCGATATATTTAAATCCTATTATAATGAAAATACTTGTCTTTGAAGACCTGCACAGGGTTTCCTATTGTCGCTCGCGCTCGACTGTTTTAAAATGACAAACGTTTCGCGTTAGGATTCTTCCTCCTCCATCGACTTTAACAATGTTGCCATTTTTCTCCTTTAATATGTATTCTGCTGGTCAAACGTTGGAGTCAATTTGTTGGTAAGAATTACGTTCTTTACTGGAACTTTGTCGCCAACCTCTATATCTATTTCCACAGCTCCATGGTTTGTATAGACCAATATATTTCCTCTATGTTAATCTATGTTGAGCTTTAGTTCGGTAGGAGGACTTCCAGTGGTGCCGTGTGAGGTAACATTATACATGAGTACAAAATTCTGGATCTCTTCTTGGTAGCGTTTTTTATTAGCGTATGCCATCTTTAATCGCTTAAGTAATGAGCAAAGCAGCGACCTTGGTGGTGAACGGACGTGTTTCGGGCGAGTTATGCAAATGTCATCACTTACCTCGTCCCCACTACTTAAGTCTAAACTGTCAACACCCTCACCATTATCAATAATGCGGCCTGGTCTGCAATCCACTTTAATGTAAGCAAACCCGAACTACTTTAATGTAAACATCATAGGCTCAGCACATTGACATAAACAAAGCTGGCCCAAAGATCACACTAACCACTAAGAACGTTGACATAAACATATCTGGACCAAAGATCACATTAGCTATCACACACCAATACAAACCCATATTATAAACAAAGAGTGGCAAAGCCATCTAATATAATTATGTTTTAGTATACGTTTGTAGAGCGCTAAGCTCAGTTGACACCCAACCCTGAATCGAACCACTTCAAAATAAAACATATAATTATTACGAGTGTTATATTCTTTTCTTTATTGTGAACTCAATCAATATAACTGGCGCAGCCGGTCTGAAACGGACAAATAAATTACACTAAAAGTGATTTCTTGCAAAAACAGCTAAAGGCATAAGCAGAATCATATAAGTGCAATATAAAAAAGTATAAGTGGCATAAAAAAGAGACTAAGTCATAATTGTGTCACCTAAAACTGCGAAGTAATAGTAAATATGGCAAACGGAAGTGAGGAGATGCAGAGGTGCATCCAAGCACTCACTCAAATAATTGCGCAGCAACAACATGATCTTGTCATTGTAAATCCCCTTACAAGACAAAGGAACAACATTGAAAAAGAAACCAGATACCTTCCAACGTTTACTGGAATAGAAGGAACACTGCATGGATTCATCGCGTCGGTGGATCAAGTGATGCAGGAATACGGAGACGACGCGGACCAAGTCTTCAGCGTAATTTTCAACACAGAAATCCAAGGGCAAGCACGAACCGTACACAACATTAACACACCAACATCATGGGAACAATGCAAGGAGAAACTACGACATCACTATCGACCAAGAATGGACCAGATGGGTCAAACAAGGAAAATCAACAATTTGAAAGTTATCAGCATTAGAGACCTTGATATCAAAGTAAGATACATTGTAGAAGAAATAACTGATTTTGCAGTATTTAAAAATAATGAAAACCTTGTTAGCATACTAAGTGCTTTATTAATACAAAGAATTAAAGAATTAGCATCAGGTTCCATGGCAGTTTCATTAATGCCCCTTACTACAGTACCAGCAGTCAGAGAGGAAATAGCTAAATATATTGGCCTAAATTTTGGTAACTTAAATCAAAGATTACTAATTCAAAGAAGTTTTGATAACAATGGATCAGGTAATAGGAATGACCAAAAGATTGAAAACAATCAACAACCAAGTGCAAGCAATAATTTTAGAAATAACAATATGCAAGCAAGCCAGAACACAAGACGCCATTATAATAACAATCAAGAACAAAATCAGTATAATTACAATCAACAACAAAATCATAATAATAACTATAATCAGCAACAGAACCGAAAGTATAATAACAATCAACAACAAAATTATAATTATAATAATAATCATAACCAAAATCAGAACTATAACAACACTCAACCAAACAGAAATCAAAGTAATAAGATTCATCAAAATAATAATGTTCAACCACAAAATCCTCAAGACGCAATGAGTGTAGACAATTTAGCAGAAGAAAATAATAAGAGCACAACAAGTGTGAATCCCCAAGAATTTTTTACCCAAAAGCCTTGGATGAATTAAAAATATTAATAGAAGGAACAATTGAGGGATGCAGATTCTTATTTTTGGTGGACACTGGATCCACAATTAGCATAATAAATACAAATAGAGTACAGCAAAATGTTTACGAAATAATTGAAAAATACACAAATACTATTCATACTATTAACACAACCTTTAAAACTAATAATTTTTTGGTAAAAACCAAAGCACCGGTTGAATTTCAATATTCACCAGAAGTGCATGCAAAATGGGTGGCCTTACCCCTAGACAAATCATATGATTTTCTATTGGGCATGGATTTCATTCAAAGAAATGTTAAAAATATTGATTTTAATAAAAAAACAATACACTTAATTAATAATGTCGAAATTCCATTCTTGTCCAAGATTCCTAAAGAAACTTGCGTACTAGAAGTAAGTGCAATTGATGACTTCAATATAACAAGTTTAAATACAGAAGAAAGCGAAATTATAAAAATATTGAATAAAAAATTTAAAGGGTTATATTACAAGGAAGGTGACCAACTTACAAACACAAATACAGTTGTACACAGTATAAAAACTACAACGGACCAACCAATAAATTCCAAAATTTATAGGTGTTCTCCAAAATATGAAAAGAAATCAGAAAGCAAATAATTGAAATGGAAAAAAATTGCATTATCAGGAAAAGTAGAAGCAAATATAGTTCACCCATATGTATGGTACTAAAGAAAATTGATAATTCTGGAGTACAAAAGTATAGATTGTGCGTAGACTATCGTCGATTGAATCATGTAACAGTCTCAGATAAATACCCATTACCCCTTATGGATTCAATATTAGACAAACTTGGCAGGGCTCAATATTTCAGTACATTAGATTTGGCAAAAGGCTATCATCAGATTTTGATGGCTGAAGAAGACATAGAAAAAACTGCATTCGTATCGCCAATGGGACTTTACGAATATATTAGAATGCCATTTGGACTAAAAAACGCACCAGCAACTTTCCAAAGACTAATGAACGATATTTTAAGAGATTACATAAACAAAATATGTGTGGTATATTTGGATGATATATTAATATTCTCAACAACTTTAGAAGAACATAAAAACTCTTAGAAAAATTTTTTCGAAAACTTCAAGATCACAATTTAAAAATTCAGGCAGATAAATGTTCATTCATGAAACAAAACACTGAGTTTTTAGGTCATGTACTTACAAAAGACGGCATACAACCAAACCCAAAAAAGATACAAGATATTTTAGCTATTCCAATCCCAAAAACAGAAAAACAACTTAAAGGTTTCTTAAGTATGACAGGATTTTACAGAAAATTCATTAAAGATTACTCAAAGATCGCATGTCCTATGATCAAATATTTACAAAAAGGGAACACAATTAATGGAAATGACCCAGAATATATTGATTCATTCGAAAACTTAAAAACACTCATAAGTTCACATCCAATATTAAAATTTCCAGAATTTGATAAACAATTTACAGTAACAACAGATGCGAGTGATTTTGCTATTGGCGCAATTTTGTCACAACAAGGTCAACCAGTGGCATTTGTATCAAGAACTTTAAATAAACATGAGAAACAATACAGCGCAACTGACAAAGAGTTCTTAGCCATTGTTTATGCAGTAGATTACTTCAGACATAACAGATCATCAACCAATAAAATACTTAAGTAAAAAATACAAAAGAAAGGATTTAAAAGACAAACACAGAAGATGGATTTTAAAACTTCAAGAATTTGATTGTGACATTCAATATGTAAAAGGAAAAGACAATAAAGTAGCAGATTTTTTGAGTAGACAAGAAACAGCACCATTAATAAACAAAAACAATAATGATGAATCCAATTTAGAAATTTCAGACACCATTCATTCAGCCGATGAAAACGAGCCAATAGATTTTTATATACAAGAAGAATTAATAAACAAATTCAAGACACAAATTATTGTAACATACTCAGCACAAGACAGTATTATCAACAATCATGGTAGAAAATTATAGAAATCAACCCAGCAGATGAAACAATTGAAATTGAACAAAAATTACAAAATAACATAAATAAAGGCACAATTGGAATATATTCAGAAGTACCAGACTCGGTATATTACAAAGTTCAATGCATTATAATCGACCTCTTTAAAGACACAAAAAATATAAAATTTCGGAAATGTACAAAAAGAGCCATAGAAATAGAAACCGAAGAACAGCTTCATAAGCAAATAGCATTATACCATACTAAAGAATCTCTTCATAGCGCCATGAACGAAACATTTTATACGCTAAAAGACAAAATCTATTTTCCAAAATTGAGAGATCACATTAATTTGGTAATATAAAATTGTAGGAAGTGTAGAGAAATAAAATACGACAGACATCCATTAAAACCAAAATTTAACATAACTGAAACACCACAAGATAAAAATCAAATAATTCACATAGATATTTTCCATATAAAACACAGATCGTTCGTAACAATAATAGACAAACTCACTAAATTTGCAGCAGCATATAACATTAAAGACATTTACAAAGTTTGGTAAACCTAAGAAAATTATTATGGACAATGAATTTAGAGCAGAACAAATAACAAGTTTTTTGAATAAAGAGGATGTAGAATTGCATCTGACAAAACCAAATTCACACACAGGAAACGCAGACATAGAAAGACTTCATTCAACTTTGATTGAAATAATTAATAGTATAAATGAGGACATTTCAATAGAAACAAAAATTCAGATCGCCATAGGTGCATATAATAAAAGGTATCATACTACAATTCAATGTTCACCCAACCAGGCAAAGAACGAAAAAAATGCAAAAGAACTCCAAGCTATAATAACCAACAATAAAGAAAAAATTATAAATAATATAAATGACAACAGGGAAAATTATGAAGAAAAAAGGGAAGAAGGCCCAATCTAAAATTATAAACGTCTTAGACACAAGGACGAACCTTATTTCAGATATACTAAATTAAAAGAAGTGCACCCTTGTAATATTAAGAGACCATTAAATATTGAAATAATAAATAAGTAAAAAATAAAAAAAAAAAATAATAATAAAATAAAAAATAAAAGTAAATAACATTTTTTTTCTACATATATACTAACAAACCTAGTAATAAGTTTTTTTTTATCACTTACAGAATATTTTATTGATTACACTAATGACACTGTCAATGGTACAGACTAGACTACATGTGGTACCAATTCAGGAAATATCAGGATACGTTCCAATACATATTCAATCAACAGAAATTGTCAATGATACCGTTATTATTTTAGACATAATAGATCAAAATAACCATAATTTAATAAAAAATTTGAACCAACAAATTTATATCAACACACATTTCAATGACACAATTAACAAACTTGCAGATACAATTGTACAAGATAGAAGTGTAATATCAATCAAATGCAAAAATTAAAAAATTTAGAAGAAAAAATAAATTACATTCAAGAAAACATAGCGTCAGCCAAAAACAATATATTTTTACCCGAATTATTAACAAAAGAAGAAATTATTAAATTTGAAATTGACTTCTACAAAATTAAATTGATTAGAATGGGCATTTTAAAATACAAAAATAATGCAATTGTCATGGCAATCAAGCTACCTAAAACTTTTATAAAAACAGACCTCAAATTAATTATTCCAATTCCTAATGAAAATCATATTCAAATCGATCAGGACAATTTAATTGTTACAGAAATTAAAAACAAAACATATAAATATGAGAAAAATGCAATTTTAAGAGAACTAAAATTAAGCAAAAGTTGTACTCTCTATAATAACTGCAAATTTATATACAATAACAAATCAAGTGTAGAACAAATAGATGATGAAACAATAATCGTAAGAAATGCTGTTAACGAAAAACTAAATCAAAATTGTGACAATAGAAACATTATACTAAATGGAAATTACTTAATACAATTTGTAAATTGCCAAATTCATACATTATCCGAAACCTTTTCAAATGAACAAATAGAATTCTACGATAGATTTTTCTACCCAACAAACTTATTAAACCAGTCATATAAGAACACTTTAAATTTTGAGTATTTTACTATACACAATTTTGAAAATTTAAGCGAAATAACAGAACTAAAATTTCATAAAAAAGTCGGCTATGGAATGGCAATATCACTTACATTAATCATAATAATAATTGGACTTTATTTGTATATCAAACTTAAAAAAAAAGAGATTCACATTAAAGTAAATAGAATTCAGGAGAATTAAAACTCTGACGGTGGAGGAGTTATGCAAATGTCATCACTTACCTCGTCCCCACTACTTAAGTCTAAACTGTCAACACCCTCACCATTATCAATAATGCGGCCTGGTCTGCAATCCACTTTAATGTAAGCAAACCCGAACTACTTTAATGTAAACATCATAGGCTCAGCACATTGACATAAACAAAGCTGGCCCAAAGATCACACTAACAACTCAGAACGTTGACATAAACATATCTGGACCAAAGATCACATTAACTATCACACACCAATACAAACCCATATTATAAACAAAGAGTGGCAAAGCCATCTAATAGAGTTATGTTATAAGTATACGTTTGTAGAGCGCTAAGCTCAGTTGACACCCAACCCTGAATCGAACCACTTCAAAATAAAACATATAATTATTACGAGTGTTGTATTCTTTTCTTTATTGTGAACTCAATCAATATAACTCGCGCGCTCTGAAAAATCTCTAGTAGTGGACGAACTAAAAAGTATTTATTTATATTAAAGTTAGCTATAATTGAAATTAAAGCTAACTTATGTATGTCTATAGTGCTGGCTGCTAAGGCCTTCGGCTAGATATTTACATATTAACAATAGTTTTAATTTAGTTTTAAGTCATATGAGGTTGTATGTATTTGTGAGCTTAAGGAATTTTATTATTTTGGAGATGTTCTGTGGGGTTGGATTTGAGAGGATCAGTATGGGGCATCTGTATGGAAGATTTGATATTTAAGTTGTGATGTTGCGGGGCCGTTTGTCAGGATGTGTTTTATCGTGAGGTCTATTGTTGAATGGCAGTTTGGGCATGGTAGGATGTTGACAGGGTTGATGTAGTGTTGTTGTGTTAGCCTTGTGTGTCCTAGTCTGAGCCTTAGTATTTTAATTTGGTCGCTGCGTGTGATATTTTTATAGCCGGTGCCCATTAAAAATGGGCAAAAAATGCAATAATGAATTTGTGTGAATGTATGTAACAGGCAGAAGGAAGCATCTCCTACCCTATAAAGTATATATATTCTTGATCAGTATCAATAGTCGAGTCGATTTACACCTGTCCGTCTGTCTGTCCGTCTTTCCGTCCGTCCGTCTGTCCGTCTGTATGAACGCGTGGATCTCAGCAACTAAAGGAGCTAGAAACTTCAAATTTGAAATGTAGGTTCCTGAATACCATACGCAGATCAAATTTATTTTTAATTTTCGATATCAAGTCCCGTTGGTTTTAAAATTAGAAAAATCACCATAACATAAGCAATGTCTAAGCTAGAGACTTAAGATTTGGCACACATGATAAAAAGCTTGGGATTAATGTGTCCTGAAAATTTCATGGCGATGCCACGCCCCTTCGCCCATAACTCGGAAAAACCGATAACAAGAGCAGTTTTATAGCTAGAGACTTGAGATTTGGCACACATAATAAGTATTCTACTCTTAATGTGTGCAACAAATTTCAGTACGATCGGATATTGAACTCAGAAGATATTAAAGAAACAAATTTATGCAGCGCAGCAGATCCGTCGCAGCGCAGTAGCAGCGCAGTCGCTGCGCCGCTGCGACGATATAACGAACGAAAAGACGCGTTTGTTCATGTATGTTTGATATGCCTTTCGTCCGATGTGGCGCTAAACATAAACAATCAACAGTCGCAGCAGTCCACTGTTGTCAGACTATCGCAAGCTTCCTACTCTCGCTGCAAGCAAAATCGACCTCAAGGGATATATTTAAATCCTATTATAATGAAAATACATTTCTTTGAAGACCTGCACAGGGTGTCCTACTGTCGCGCGCGCTCGACTGATCGGCTTGTTTTGTTTTAAGGTTTTTAGGTAGTGGGTTTTGTGCGTTAGGTTAGTGTTTAACTGCTGGTGCCATCTCTTGCAGATTTGTATGTAGTGTTTGAGTTGATGATCTTTTTTGTTGTAAGGAGTTTATTTAAGTCTGTAGTGTTAAAGTTGTGGGTGTTATGTAGGGGCATCTTTATTGTGGATTTAGCTATTGTGTCGGCTAACTCGTTTCCACCAATGCCACAGTGGCTGGGGATCCAGAGCAGATTTTTTTAGGGGCAGTTTTGGTAAGGAGGGTTCTGATAGTTGTGGGATATAAGTTATTGTTGTTAATATTGCTGATTGAGTTTATGGATGATAGAGAGTCGGAACAAATGATGAAGTTTCCTCTTCTGGTTTGAATTAGTTTTATTGCGTCTAGGATAGCTGTGGTTTCGGCTGATAAGATTGATGAAAAGTGAGGTAGTAGGCTTCTCTTTAGGATTTCGTTTTCAGTGGTGATGGCGAAAGTAGCGGTGTTGTTTTGTAGCGATCCGTCTGTGTGTATGAAATGTGATTGTTATATTTGTGTTTGAGTTCATGGAAGTGTTTTGTTAAATTTTTGTAGTGTGGTGTTGACTAGGGAAGGGGAAAATAGCCATTGTGGGGTAGTTTTTATACCCTGTGCCCATTAAAAATGGGCAAAAGTGGTATAATGAATTTGTGTGAATGTATGTAACAGTCAGAAGGAAGCATCTCCGACCTTGAAAAGTATATATATTCTTGATCAGTATCAATAGCCGAGTCGATTGACACCTGTCCGTCTGTCTGTCCGTCTGTCCGTCCGTCCGTCTTTCCGTCCGTCCGTCTGTCCGTCCGTCTGTCTGTCCGTCTGTATGAACGCGTGGATCTCAGCAACTATAAGAGCTAGAGACTTTAAATTTGGAATGTAGATTCCTGAAAACCATACGCAGATAAAGTTTATTTTCAATTTTCGATATCAAGTCCCGTTTGTCTTAAAATAAGAAAAATCACCATAACATAAGCAATTTTAAATCTGGAGACTTGAGATTTGGCAAACATGATAAAAAGCTTGGGCATAATGCGTCTTGAAAATTTCATCGCGATGCCACGCCCCCTTCGCTCATAACTCGAAAAAGCTGACAAGCTAGATAATTAAGATATGGCATACAGGGTAAGTACCCTACTCTCAATGTGTGCTAGAACGATCGGATATTGAACTCAGAAGTTATTCAAGAAACAAATTTATGCAGCTCTTCAGATGCGTCGCAGCGCAGTAGTAGCGCAGTCGCTGCGCCGCGGCGACGATATAACGAACGAAAAGACTCGTGGTTCTGTGGCTCTAAACATAAACAATCAGCAGCCTTACTTACTTACTTGTCTTTGAGGACCTTCACAGGGTTTCCTACTGTCGCGTTCCTTTTATTTTGCTTTATTTTAATTTTATTAACAAAAAGTTATGTTTTTCTACAATAACTCATTTAGTTTTTTGACAAGAAGTCATTGTTTTTCTACAATAATTCATTATGTTTCTTGACAAGAAGTCATTGTTTTTAGTATAATAAATACAAATGTGTAGTTTAGTAACATAAAACAATTATTTTATTACAATTTTCAGCATATTCTTGGTTATTTTTACTACTTTAAAAATTTCCGATATTTTCAGCGATATATCGATTTTTGAAAATATCGATGGTGAAAAAATCGATGGACGCATTACCGATTTTTTTGCAGCCCTAGAAGTCGCAATGAACTGCAAGAGACTAAAGAAATGTTATATTTAATGTACATAGGTTACGAACTTGAAGACATAGCTGAGGAAAATAAATTAAGCAAGAACATTGATTGAATACTTTTATTGTTATTACTTTTTATACCCTGTGACCATTATAAATGGGCAAAAGCGGTATAATGAATTTGTGTGAATGTATGTAACAGGCAGAAGGAAGCCTCTCCGACCCTATAAAGTATATATATTCTTGATCAGTATCAATAGCCGAGTCGATTGACACCTGTCCGTCTGTCTGTCCGTCCGTCCGTCCGTCCGTCCGTCCGTCCGCCTGTATGAACGCGTCGATCTCAGCAACTATAAGAGCTAGAGACTTCAAATTTGGAATGTAGGCTCCTGAACACCATACGCAGATCAAGTTTATTTTCAATTTTCGATATCTCACCCCCCGCCCACGCAAATAGAAGAAGACCTCAAATTCCAAGATAATTCAGCCTAACATGACTGATAGTTGAAGTATAACTGACGCTGAGGAATTTGCTGAAAGTTTCATCGCGATCGATCCATAAATAAGGGAGATATTAAGGAATTTGTTTTAATTCCATTTTTTGGCAAAAGCGAGAGAGCATATGAAAATTCCATTTGCGCAAACGAGAAAGCATATGATAATCTGATAATTTGCGGTGTCGGCCGCTGTATGGCGCATTGTGTTATGTGGCATGTGGCGCCATCCATCGGTCACACGCAGAACTATACATTGTTATGTAAATTAATATTAGCGATTGTTTACAATCTTTGTTAAGATAATACAGCTTAAATTAACAGAATAACCACGCTAAGCAATTTGCTGCAAGTTTCATAACGATCGAACCACAAATAAATGAGATATTAAGGAATTTTTATTATTAATATTATTTCATAGTTGTTCTTTTCACTATCGCTCGCCTTGTCTTTCTTTCGGGAATGTAAAATTAATATTAGCGACTCATGTTTGTTAAGATAACACAGCTTAAATTGACAGTAGAACAACGCTAAGAAATTTGATACAAGTTTCATAGCGATCGACCCATTAATAAAGGCGATATTAAGGAATTTCTATTTTTGCCATTATTTCATAGTGGTTGGCAAGAGCGAGAGCACATATGACAATCTTTTTTGCACTATCGCTCGCCTTGTCTTCCTCACAGGAATGTAAAATTAATAATTGCAACTGTTTACACTCATCTTCGTTGAGATAACAGAGCTTAAATTGACAGTACAACAACGATAAGCAATTTGCTGCAAGTTTCATAGCGATCGACCTACAAATAAAGGAGATATTAAGGAATTTTTTATATTGACAATAATTCATTATAATTGGCCAGTTGTCCAACACTGTTCAACCACAGTTTGAGAGTTTTCCAGCACTGATAAACTGATTAATTACTATTATTATATTAATTTATATTTGAGATTGCTTACACGTATGGTTGACATAATCACGTTTCTATCAAAGTATTAAAATAATTAAATTGTTCTGCATTACAAAAACCCATATATATAAACATTTCTTTAAATTTCAAAAAGAAATGGTTTGGCGCGCAATAAGATAACTGCTGTGTGTGAGAGAGAGAAACATGTGGTGTTGCCAGACTACATCCAGAGTGAAATTTAGTTTGTTGCAATTTTGGCCGCAAGCAAAATCGATTTCGAGCGATTCCGATAACGATTTTCGATTTATTCGTTCTAATTTAATTCAAATAAGTTGGAAAAGTGTCCCCTTTACAATTGTATTGAAATATTTAAATGTATATGTAGTCATAAAAAAAGCACTTCCACTATAATTAAAATACTTTTTAAATAAAAATTTTATTTTAAGACCTGCACAGGGTATCCACCTGTCGCGCCCGCTCGACTGATCGGCTTGTTATAAATATAAAATAAACCAAATATATTATATAAAAGTTGAATTGAAATTACATTTTGTTTTTACGGGAATTTATACGATATATATATTGGAAACATGACATCCATCAAATATGTTCTCTATAGTGTATGTATATATGTATTTAAAACATTAATTTATATATTATTATGTATATAGAATCACAAATTTACACATAAATTACAAAAAAAAGCATACGATGAATGTCGCATTTCACGAAAATCATCGCATAAACACAAAATCCAACTTTGAACACCTGCTGACAAATTGTCTGTCGTCCGATTTTTAAGATCTTATACTCATTTCTCTCAGCTACAGGAATTCTCTATTAAATGCTTTTTAAATTTTTGTGATATCTGACTTGGATCAAAAGATATGATTTTTGCAAAGTAGAATGAGAAAACGAGCCACTGTGCGCCGTCTCCCTGATGTTGGCCATCGTCACCGACGCCTCGTAGTCCGCATGTGCGCGGTATGTTCCCCCTCCACCCTTAAATAATTGAGTTAGCCGGACATTGTTTTTCTGTTCTTCATGTAAGTATAATTTTCTTTCCTTAATATCTAACATTTATATTATTGTTTTGCAATTACTTTAAACAGACTGACATGCTTAACAAGGTTACATGGACAACGGTAAGGATTGATAAATAGAGAAAAACAACCAAATGAGGAACAACAAAGAGTCGACGAAACAGGAGTAATTGAATCGGTATGTATAAATATAATTCGCATGTATGTGTATGTGTATATGTTTGTTTATGTTATGTCATATGTGTGCATGTGTTTCACATGCAGGTAAACAAGAAATATAATGATGTATTAATCGCTTATTGTTACCTGAACCTGCCAAAAGAGCTCTCTGGGTGATATAAGGGGCGATGTTGCAATGAATGTGTTTGTGTGCACATGTACATATATAAACATACATGAATTTGTTAACTTTCTTGCTTTAAATTGTGTGCGCTTCGTGTTTCCCCTATTCTGTTTGTATTTACAAATATTTGTTTTCTCACAGTACGTTAATATTTACTTCTTTATTTAATTTAGCTGATATATATTAATTATTTTTATTTAGGTCAACAGGGCTTTCTTCTTTTTATGTTTACTTTTATTTACACAAATATTTCTCTTTATTTGTAATTTAACCATTTATGTTTTCGGTTGACAATATATTTGTTCGCCCATGGCGCAAAGAACCATTTGATAAAGTCTTTTATTCAACACGGTTTATTCTCATAGGATTTCTTATCTGCAGCAACACGCCAAATTGGGTATGACACCCGAAAATGAGATAACAGCGGCACTACGGCTCTTCTGGCACTTCTTTAAGCACTAGCGCCCTTGGGAGCATCGGAACGGACTCACGGTGTTTTTTTTTTGAATCTGTGGCTAGCTTCCGTTGCCGTAACGCAACCGCTGTCGTGCCTTCAGAATCGGTTGCGCTGCCTCACTGCCCTGGTCCGGCGGAGCCCTGCTGGCCTCTCGTCGCGTCCACAAAAACTTGGGGTTGCAGTCTGGTCCTGTCGGGTCTTTCTCGTACGTAAACTTCTTCTGCCTTGATTTCTCTTGCTACACCCACGTTCCCGTTGACCTTCTCTATTCGACCTCCCTGTGCGGAATTGCAGCAACGTTTTCTCCTGCTGAAAAAATTTTTTACCTCTCTTTATTTTCTTTTCCTTTTTCTATCCTCGTTGTTGCTGCTATCTATAGTCCCTTCTCCTCTCGGCCAATGGGTATCTATCATATCGCCGTCTTTCTTTCGCATTTCCCCTCTCAGGGTCGGGCGAATAGTGGGTTGCCACCCTCTGCAGTTTCCATCAATATTTCCCACTTTTATCGCCGGGAACTTATCGATAGAAATATCAGTGACCCCCGCCCCCTAGATCGACAATATGCTGGCGCAAACGATAGTCAGTCAATCGAAATGTAACAGAGATTACAGAGATTTTAAAGCAAAAACCAGTCGGAAAGGCTACAGTCGAAGTCGACTATGAGAGACCCTTTACTTATTCATCTAAATGGAAATAAGAGTAACACTAATAGTTCGCCATAACGCGTTGTAGCGTCAATATGCTCTTCTTCTTCCTTTGGTCCGACACTGAGTAATATTGAGTTTTGAATAACTCCCGAGTTTATTATCCGATCGCGATGAAATTTTCGGGGTCCTACCCCGATGTTTGTCCTATGCGCCAAAATTCAAGGCTCCAGTTTTAAAATTGACCATTTTATGGGACTTTGAGTTTTTTTTAAATTGCTTCGGAGATTATTATACGATCGCGATGAATACGTTAGGATACGTTAGGACCCTGATACCCGTCCTGTGTGCCAAAATTTTTGTTTTTCGTTTTATGTGATTTCAAAATTTTTGTTCTTACGGAGGCGGAAGGAGGCGTGTCAAAATTTTAAGATAAACTTAATCTGCTTATCCCATAGATGAACCACCATACCAAATTTGGTGACTCTAGCTCTTATAGTCTCTGAGATCTAGGCGCTCATACAGACAGACGGACAGACGGACATGGCTATATGGACTCGGCTGGTGATAGTGATCAAGAATATATAAACTTTATGGGGTCTGCCGGACTCCCTTCGACCTGTTACGCACATTTTTTTTTTGACGAACATAATAGACCTGTTTTACTTTTTTAAAGTAAAGGGTCTAAAAACTTAAAACCGACATTCACAGATACGACTGAGAGTGTAATAAACAAGCTGATAATATAAATATACATGCATGAATATACTATCGTGAGCGATTTATATCAGTCGAAAAGCTATACGCTTGCTATAAAAGCTCCCTTAATATCCAATATTAATTTAATTTGAAACCATAATTTGCATAAGACACTATTTAGTTTTCCACAACAACGTTAGAAATTTATTTGCGAGATTTTAACGACGGTGCTAAACGCGAGAATTTGGCTGTGGCTCAGAAAAATTTCCTTGCTTCGCCTTAATCGACAACGAGAATAAAAGTAGCATGTAAAACAATGTAACAGTGCAATGTAAGCATAACAGCTGAGCCAAGTGCAAGAGAGGCTTGCCACCTTGCTTGCAGTTACATATGTTACGCGTAATTACATGTAATGACGTAATGCAATGTAAATTTAACAGATCTTCAAATTCAAATTTAACTAGTACATAATACCAAGACTTTATGAGGATGATGTTGCTGCTGAATCCAAAATACTCCCCCCGTTGGAAGCTTGACTTTCAACAGAGTCCTTCAAAGGCAGCACGCACAGCTTGTTTACAGCTCTTCTAACTACTCCAGACGAGGTTCTAAGATCGGCTACACGAACGATTCCATCCTTGCCAGGAATAAGCTGTACTACCCTACCCAGCGGCCAACGCATGGGGGGCAGATTCTCATCCTTGACGAGCACCATGTCATTAACGCATAACGCTTGCGTTGGAGTTCGTAACTTAGCTTGTTGCTGCAACAGAATGAGGTACTCCTCACGCCAACGGGCCTAGAACACCTGCTGCAACTGCGACACACGCTGCCATGCATCCAATCGGTTGTAGTTCAGTCTCGTGAAGTCTGGCTCGATGATAGTTGTTGGAGGACCAACGAACAACAGATGAGCAGGAGTCAGAACATCTAGATCCGCTGGGTTGTCTGACAGTGAAAGTAACGGGCGTGAGTTGACAATTACAGTAATTTAACAAAAAAGCGTGCGAAGTTCATCGAAATTAAGCAACGAACGACCAACAGAGCGATAGAAATGGTGCTTGGCCAGCTTCACTGACGCTTCCCAGAGTCCACGAAAGTGCGGAGAGCGAGGAGGAATGAACTTCCATTCGATGTCAGCTGCGAGACAGAACTGCCGAACCAATTCTGTATGGGGATCGCTAAGCATAAGATTTTTTAGTTCCGCTAGTTCGTTCCTCGCTCCAACAAAGTTTGTTGCATTGTCGAACCATATCTGGCTGGGATGGCCACGAGTAGCGATGAATCGTTTTAGAGCACTCAAAAATGTGGCAGTCGTTAGGTCCTTTACTAGCTCTAAGTGTATTGCCTTGCTGGTGAAACAGATGAAAACGCTGACATAACACTCAATAGGTGATCTCGTCCGAACTTCCGATTTGTAGAAAAAGGGTCCGCAATAGTCGACGCCAGTGACTATGAATGCTCGAACGGCTTCCAACCGCTCCTTTGGAAGGCTTGCCATCATAGGCTCTACAAAGCTTGGCCTTGCTCTGAAGCATGTCACGGATTTACTAACAGCCTTCGAAACAGTTCTGAGTCCACCAATTGGCCAATACTGCAGTCGAACCTTCGCCAGAAGTGCACGGGGTCCAGTATGTAGGCTCCTTACATGAAAATGAACGATGAGGGCTAAGGTGATTGCATGACGCCGCGGCAAAATAATTGGATGTCGAGCATCGTAGTTCAGAGATGAATTGCTTAGTCGACCACCCACACGTAATAGCCCTTCTGCATCCAAAAATGGTGCCAGGGCTGCGATAGAGCTTGATTTCCTCACATTCCCATAAGAGCGAATCTGCTTGATGTCATCCCATAAATTCGCGATCTGCACAAGCCGTAGAAGAATCCGGATACCGTGATGGATATCTGCAACAGTGAGTCCTCCATGCCTTAAGCCCTTCATAAATTTGTAGACGTAGCCAAAGGTACGCTGCATGGAGCCAAATGAATTCAAGTGCTTGCAAATGACAGTTACATCCACATGTGGCGACTTAGCGATCAGCATACTTTTCCTCAGCTCGACAGAAGGGTTCTCAAAAAGACAGGACAAGGGCCAATTATAACGAACTTCCAATAAGTACGGTGGGCCTCGCAACCAGAGCTCCGATTGCGCTAAGACATCAATAAATGTGCCTCTGGAAAGGATATCAGCTGGATTTATATCCGTAGGAACATATCGCCACTCCATGCTGGCGGTAAGCTCTTGTATGACGGCTACTCGATTCGCCACAAAGATATTGAACCTGAACGGCTCATCTCGAATCCACGACAGAACCACGGACGAATCACACCATCAGTAGAACTGGCCGGAGAAGATTTCAGTGCGCTTAATTTCAGTCATCAGATTTGCCAGGAGCTTCGCTCCACAGAGTTCCAGCTTTGGGACCGTCAATGTTTCAGCGGAGCCACTCGGGACTTGGAGCAGAGGATGCGACTTGTTGCTACCGGACTTCTGGTCACCACATAGACGCAGGCTCCGTAGGCTTCCATACTGGCATCGCAAAATCCGTGGATTTCAACTTCTTCTTCTGCACTTAGCACCACTCCTTCCAGGCAGTATCGCGTGCTACAGGCAAACTCTCATCAAAATCCAGTTGATCCTTGCAAAACTGTTGAATAAAAATTTTTGCTTTTGTAATTACTGGTCCTAACAGTCAAAGCGGGTCATAAAAAAAAAGCAACAATAGACAAAACTGATCGTCTAGAAGGCTTCGCTGTAGACTCTAGAACAGAGAACGAAAACAACAGTTGATCAGTCGCTGGATCCCATACAAGACCAAGAGCTTTCGTGACATCACTTCCATCATCGAACTTTAAAAGTTGTTCCCTATCTTCATCAGCGACTCCATGGACAACATCCGGGTGACTGGAACACCACTTCCGCAGCTTGAAGGTCCCACGAGACAATATGCCGGCAGTCTGATTCATTTTCTATCTGGCTTCAGAGACTGAGTTGGCTCCAGATAAGAAATCATCCACGTAAAACTCCTGCTGAAGGGCATTCGAACCGACTGGAAATGCATCACGCTCATCAATAGCCAACTGGTGCATCGCACGCATGGATTGAAATGACGCTGATTTGGTTCCATACGTAACAGTATCTAATTTGAACACTTCAATCTCCTTCTGAGGCGAATCTCTCCAGTATGCATTGATATAGACTGTCAGGCGAAGTCACTCGGACACAGCGATACATCTTACAGATGTCAGCTGTGAGAGCGATACATCTTACAGATGTCAGCTGTGAGAGCGATAGGATATGTGCGAAATCTGATCAATTTAGCCTGTATGATTGGCCCCGCCATGAGCACATTATTCAAAGCGAATCCAGCATCAGTCTTAGCAGAGCCATCAAACACAACGCGCATTTTAGTTGTGGTGCTGTCCTCCTTCAAGACGCAATGATGTGGGAGAAAGTACTTGCAACAACTAACGGACTCAGCAGAAACTCGAGACATATGATTTAGATCGAGGAATTCCTTGATAAAGGCTGAATACTGATCCTTCAAATGCACATTATGACTCAATTTTCGTTCAAGTCTGATAAAACGACGATATGCCTGATCATAAGACTCTCCAAGTAATTCTGCGCTGCGCTTCAACGGCAATCGAACTGAGTATATCGATAACGAAGCTGGGCTGGCTATCGGTGATGGTTGGAGCTATAAGAGCGCCAAACGTGGCTGAATATTCCGAAGCTTGTGACTTCATGATGATCCTTACAGCGGCAACTGCCGAAGATCTGGTTTTCTTTAGTTGCAGCCTATGCGCAAAACGGGATGTGACCATGTGCAACTGAGAACCAGAGTCTAATAATGAGTGCGAGGTCGTTGACACGGCAGCGCTCGAAACAGACGATAGGTGAGACGACGTGGTCGGTTGAGCGTCTGGCAGCGCATTAAAGTACAGCAGGGTATGATGCTTTCCTCCACAAGTACGACAATAATTACTGCTGCATGAACGTGTTTGATGCCCCTTCTTTAGACAGTTAAAACAAAGTGCCAGCTTCTTAACCTCCTTATGACGAAGGAATGGAGAAAAATTTGCGAATTTACTACATGTGTATATTCCATGACCAGGCACATCACAAGAACTACAGCCATTTTGGTTAGTCTCGGCTACAAATGCCTTTCTGCTGGAGTTAGTAATTTGGTTGGATTTGCCCACCTGAGAATTTGGCACATGAGATGATATGGCATGTTGAACGCTCTCCAGAAATTCTTTCCAGAAATTCCAAAAACTCATCAGCTGACGGCACCTTGTCAATGGATGTGGCTTCCTCCCATCTGGTCTACGTCTTAACATCCAGCTTCTGAAGCAGCGTATGAACAATCATGCATCCCGCGATTTGCTCCAAACTACCCAAGGTTTGCAGAGCACGCATTTGAGAGTTGACCTTGTCAGAAAATTCACGATTCACAATTGAAGCCGACTCCGAATCTACCGTCTTGAGCCCAAGAATCTCCTTGATGTGTGCCTGAAAAACAAGACGTTTATTACTAAATCGTTTTTTAAGAATATCCAGAGCCACACGATAATTGGCACCGGAAAACTCTAACGATGGAACCGCATCCAACGCAGGGCCAGACAAACACGAGCGGAGATGCTGCATCTTCTCAATACTGGACAGTTCGGCATCCTTGTCGACTACAGATTCAAACATTGCGATGAAATCCATATATTCCGTGTAGCCGCCGGAAAACTTAGGCAACTTGAGCTCGGGCAAACGCGTTCTGCTGGTCATTATCACAGATTGGTTTAAAGTCTCATCATAACGACCCAAAGTAGAATGAGCGAAAATGGGCTGCCGTCTCTGCATATGTACAAGAACGCGAGCTTCAAGCCATCACTTCGTCAAAATCATCTCGTAGCTTGCTGCCAATCTCATCAAAATTAAACTCTTCTAGCGAGTTATGAGCTTCAGCAAATGCAGATTTAGTGCGCACAATTAGCATAAGACGCATTTCCAAATCGATGGCACAAAATGAATTAACCTTTGCCTCGGTTAGCTCATATAAAATGCCTTTGGCGCGCTCAAACAACACATCCACTTTGCGTTTAAAATGAGTCACCCTGTTTGGCAACATATCACTGGCACCTTCATTTGCCATGATTGCTTTTAACAAAAGCTAATTAACTGTACGCCCACACCGATAACGCGACAGCTGCTTACATACACGGTATACATATGTATGTATGTATAAGTCAGCTACGAATGACCGCAAGAAAGGAACACGACAAAGTCAGCTAGCGGAATCTATGTAAACAAGCTGAGCTGTAAATTGCCAACACACACATGCACATATGTTTGATAATTATAAGAACGCACTTTATAATAAGCAATTGTAATGCACTCTAAGCAATATTAAGTCTTGTTGCTTATATTTGCGCTGCACGAAAGAAATGAGATCTCGCCGGGGCCTCCAAATGTTGAGTTGCCAATGTTTTTTATCAACTTTAAATTTGCACAAATTACCACTAATAGATAACAACGACGGTGCTAAACGCGAGAATTTGGCTGTGGCTCAGAACAATCTTCTAGCTTCGCCTTGATCGACAACGAGAATAAAAGTAGCATGTAAAACAATGTAAAAGTGCGTAAGCATAACAGCTGAGCCAAGTGCAAGAGAGGCTTGCCACCTTGCTTGCAGTTACATATGTTACGCGTAATTACATGTTATGACGTAATGCAATGTAAATTTAACAGATCTTCAAATTCAAATTTAACTAGTACATAATACCAAGACTTTATAAGGATGCTGTTGCTGCTGAATCCAACAATAATTATACAAAATGTCAAACATGATGAATTCTTTTAATATTGTTATTCAAAATGAAATTCAACTACTACCAATAATGTCATTGAGTAGTTTTCCATTTGACGTAATAAATGGACCTCGTAAAGTGACGAAATTCGGTCCCAAGATTATGCCAACCCTGGAGGAATACGTGATGTTTTTGCCTGCAGTTTTTAACGGCATGCCAGATGATGCAGTCGATGAATTTTCCTCACAAAAAAAATTAATTAGAAAAACTAAAATAAAAGACACAAATTATAATAATTATAAGTTTATTTTAGAAAAAATTTAATAAAAATGGCTAGATTTGTTTGTGAATTTTGTGGTGTTTTTTTTTCAATAATAGTTCATTGAAACGTCATATTCTTCGAAAACATATTAATAATCCATTAGAAAGGATTGATGAACAACACAAATTAACATCAAAAAGTATATATCAAACATTGATTTGTCATATATGTAAAGAAGAAATTCTTAGTTCTAAATGGTCTTATCATTTACCAAAAAATAAAAATAAATGACTCTCCTGTGATCAATTCAATGAAAATGTACAGTGTACTACATCTCTTTATACCCTGTGCCCATAAAAATTGGGCAAAAAATTGTAAAATGGAATTTGTGCAAATGTATCTAAGAGGAGAATAAGGCATCTCTTTCCCTACAAAGTATATATATTCTTGATAAGTATCAATAGCCGAGTCGATTGACACTTGTCCGTCTGTCTGTCTGTCCGTCTGTCCGTCCGTCTGCCTGTCCGTCTGCATGAACGCGTCGATCTCAGGAACTATAAGAGTTAGAGACTTCAAATTTGAAATGTAGGTTCTTGAATACCATACGCACATCAAGTTTATTTTCAATTTTTGATATCAAGCCCCGTTTGCTTTAAAATTAGAAAATTCACCATAACAAAAGAAATGTTAAAGATAAAGACTTGAGATTTGCCACACATGATAAGTACGCGCGGGGCGCGATAGTGTATATAATAGGTTAAGAATTAGTTTAAGTCACCGTATTGTAAGTGATAAGCATTAGTATTAAGCTGGCATTGAAGCCAGAATTAGTATACTCAGCGCACGGAGCGCGTCTTCGAAGCCGCAAGAAGGAGTAGATTTGCTTTGAATAGGAGCATAATGGCCGTGGCTCGCCGCCAAGCGTATGCCGTCGATCGGCTGTACAACACTGCCGGCAAATGCAACTCTACCTCCCGAGAGAGCGAAAGCTCGGTGGTGAGTTGCGAAGTGGTGGTGAGTTTTGGGCAGCCGAATCTGGCGCGTGGATTGACCGCGAACAAGACGGGACTTTGTGATCGACAGTGGAAATTGGCAGAAAGGCAGAGCGCTAGGGCTCCACTAGGCAAGTGCGGCAGGGACTCAAGATATAACCACGAGCCTGTTTAATAACAAAGAGTATTTTTGATAACCGAAAACTTACACTTTTCTTTAACACAACTAATATTTTGGCATTAAACAGCGAGGGCAAGTCCCGTTAGCCGAGGGAGTAATCCCGGCATTTTGTGTAGTACAGTTAACCCGTATGGATATAAACAGCGAGGGCAAGACCCACTGGTAGAGCGAGTAATCCCGGCGTTTTAAGTAGTGTAACTAACCCACTTGATCTAAACAGCAAGGGCAAGTCTCGCTGGCCGAGCAAGTAATACCGGAGTTTTAAGTAGTGTTGAAGTTGTCCAGGTTTACAAATTTTTTTTTTTTTTTTTTAATAATGCTTTGCTATTTATTTATTGAATCTTCTCCAGAGGGAGACTAACAATAAGTTTATCAAATCTTAAAAATAATGCGTTAGATAACAGCCGTGTTGACTGAATCCGAGTTAAAGGGCCCTAATGGATTATTGCTGGGCTGGTAGGTCGTTGCGTTGGAGGCGTGTTCGGTTACACACCAGAGATAAGCACCTTGCAAGATGATTTGGGTGCAAAGATAGTTTCAGGTGGTAGTTTGCTTTTTGTTGAACTATTTCATCTTTTACGGGTAGAATGTTTAGATCTCTATGAATGTTTTCGTTCCGAACATACCATGGCGCCCCAGTGATGGTTCTCAAGATTTTGGATTGTTGGCGCTGTATGATGTCAATGTTGCTGCTACTCGCATTTCCCCAAAGCTGCGAGCCGTAGGTCCAGATTGGTTTTAGAGTGGAATTGTAGAGTAGGACCTTGTAGTCCAAGCATAGACGGGATCGAGAATTTATAATCCAATGGAGGCTATTAGCTTTTAGTTTTAGGTGCATTTTTTTAGCTTCGATGTGTCTCTGCCAGGTAAGTCGCCTATCAAGGTGTATGCCAAGATACGTCACTTCATCAGCTTGGGGGATCTGCGTATTGTATAACGTTAGCGGAGGGCAAGTCTGCCTATTAAGAGTAAACGTAACATGTTTACACTTTTGCTCGTTTATTTTAATACGCCAGTCTGATAGCCACTTCTCCACCACCACCAGGTGGTCAGCTAGTTGTGCTGTAGCTTGTATTGGACATCTAGAGCGACTTAAGATAGCGGTATCGTCAGCAAATGTAGATGTTGTCAGTCGCTCGTTTATGGGTATATCCGCCGTGAATAGAACATAAAGGGTTGGCCCCAGTACGCTGCCTTGAGGAACTCCAGCTTCTATACTGTGGTCGTCGGATGTAGTAGCGTTGCATCTCACTGCGAAGACTCTGTTGTAGAGGTACGACTCAAATAGCTTATGAGTATGTTCAGGCAGTAGTATTTTGATTTTATACATGAGACCTTCGAGCCAGACTCGGTCGAATGCTTGCGAGACGTCGAGGAATATCGCACTGCAGTATTCCCGATTTTCGAATGCAGTACGTATTGCTGATGTTATTCGGTTGACTTGCTCGATAGTTCCATGGTTCTCCCTGAAGCCAAATTGATGTGCTGGAATTACATTGTTTGTCCTCAGGTATGGGATTATCCGCGCAAGGAGGCATTTTTCAAGCAGTTTTGACAAGCACGAGAGTAAGCTTATCGGTCTGTACGATGATGGTATTGTGTGGTCTTTTCCTGGTTTCGGTATCATTATAATGGTAGATTTTTTCCATTTTTTTGGAAAATATCCAAGTCTTGTAATTGCGTTGAAGAGCTTACAAACGAGGCAGATGGCGCAGTTTGGAAGTTCAATTATCATTTTTGGAGTTATTAGATCACAACCTGGTGATTTTTTTGGTTTCAGTTGTTCTCTGATGACTTTCGCAATCTCGTTAGGCAGAAACTCAATTGGCTCAGTCTCAGTTTGGCTACTAGTTGGTAATGCGTCCAGTTCAAATGAATTAGTTGCGGGATTTGGCTGGAACACATTTCGAAGGTGAGAAGCAAATGTGTTGGCTCTGTCTTTGTCGCTGCGGGCCCAGCTGCCTGAAGAGTTTCTTATTGGAATGACAGGTTCGGTCGGTGCGCTAAGATTTGGATGAGCCCTCCACAGCGGATTCTTTGTGCTGGTTGGCGATAGTTGCTCTATGTACCGACGTTGAGCGTCTTCTTCGTCTTGTTTTAGAGCCTTGGTGAGTCTGTGAGTGGCTTCTTTGAGGCGCTGTTTTGAAGATGGCGATCTGTAGGTCTGCCAATCTCGTCGCAATCGTCGTTTTTGCAGAACAAGTTCTTCAATTTGCCGATTGGTTCTGTTCTGGCTGGACTGCGCAGATATCCCTTGCGGTGTTGAAGTTTTGGCTGCTGCTACGAGTACAGATTCCAGAGCATCAACAGAGCAGTCGATGTCCTCTTCGATGTTGAGCTGCGGGGTTAGCTGAACATGGGAACTAACATATTTCTTGTATTTAAGCCAGTTGGTTCTGTGCGTTGTCAGCCTATGAGGATGCTCTATGATTTGCGGGCGTTGGAGAAGATTTAGTAGCACCGGGGAGTGATCGGATGATAGGTCCGAAAGTGATTCGGCACTTATCAGATTGCGTAGAATGTTCTTCGTGACTGCGAAGTCAATTAGATCTGGTAGCTTTCTGGGGTCTGCTGGCCAATATGTTGGCCTACCTGAGGAAACGTAGTCCAGTTTGTTGTTTGGTTTGATGATTGCGTTGTATAACTGCTCTTCTTTGGGGGTCACAAGGCGGGATCCCCAGTGCGTGTGCTTGGCATTGTAGTCTCCTGCTGCTATAAATCGCTCCCCTAGAGTATTGTAGAAGTCCATGAATTGACCCTCAGAGATTGTGAAGCGAGGTGGGCAATAAACAGCGGCAATGGTGAGATTGCCGTTACCCGATTGTACGTTTATGGATGTAGATTGCAAATAATTTGTTGCAAACCTTTTATGAAAATGGTGCTTGATGCGGTTTCTGATTAAGATGCCGGATCCACCGTGAGCTTTGCCATCCGGATGATCTGTACCGTAAAACAAATACCCTCGAATTTGGAAGTTGTATTTGCATGTGAGGTGTGTCTCTGCGAGCAGCATCACGTCGATGTGTCGGTCGTACAGGAATTGTGTTAGTTCAAGTTTGTGCCGTGAAACACCATTGGCATTCCACAGAGATATTCGTAGAGACGCCATTGATTATTTGGACTGTTGAGATGCAAGCATCTGTATCAGTATGTTTTGATTTTGCATGAGGGTTTGCAAAGTTGTTTTCATGAATGACATGAAGTCCATCATATTTTGTTGCAGAGAAAAGATCATGGCTTCAATGTTGTTTTGTGGCTGCCCCGTGGGCTGGTGAGAGTTTACCATATTTGGCTCTACCTCAGATAAATGTGGAATCGCTGTTGTGTGGCTTGAGTTTTCTAGTCCTGTTTTTAGAGCGCTTGCAAACGAGGTGCCTTTGATAGTGTTTGCGGGACCAAATGAAGATCTTGCTGCTTTAGCGAAGAAGACGTCAGGTGTAGCTTGGGATGGTATAAATACATTTGGTGTGTTCTGGAAGCGTGTCGTTGTCGCTCGTCGGATTCGGCTTTTTAACTCTTTGTAAACTGGGCAGCCTCTGTAGTTTGCTGTGTGATTTCCTCCGCAGTTACCACACATTTTTGCACTTGGGTCTTTTTTGTTAGCAGGGCAAGGGTCAGAGCCATGAGAGTCTCCGCAAGCTACACAGACTGGCCGAAGAGTGCAGTAGGATCGTGTGTGTCCGTATTCTTGGCAATTTGTACATTGCACTGGTCCATTGCGCTTGTGTGGTTCTTCGACAGTGATCCTGCGATGCAACATGAACTGCAGCTTGTAGATTGGATGTACTTCGTTTTTCTTCAGTGTTTTATTGTCTGGTTCAAGTTCGACCTTAAAGAGTGGTTGCGGCTTCTTATTTTTGTTGATAATATTTGTCACCTTCTTGGCGAGAAAACCATTTTCATGTAGAGCTTCTGTGATTTCGACAGGCGTTACCTCTGGTTCTATGCCCTTAAGTACCACTTGCAAGCCCTTACTGCTTTTTAGTTGGTAAGTGTAATAGTTCTTCTTAGTGTCATTTAGGTATTTTGACACTATTCGGAAATGCTCCTCAGTTTTTGTTTGTAGCTTGGTTTCACGGATATTCCCTTTAGTGAGTGAAATAACATGAAAGTTGTTATTCCCGACCAGCTCAGCAATTTTGTTAACAAGTGCGTTGGAAATCTCCTCCCGAATGTATATTGGTGGGGGCTTTTGTTTCTTTGGGACCTCTTGTCCAGCATCGGGTTGACGAGTCTCAACATCAGCCAGAATGGAGTATCTATTAGAGTTTAGAGTCTCAGGAGTTTCGCTGACATTATTTGCACGGTTAATTTTTGATTTGTTTCCATCCTTTGCCTTTTGTGGGCTGAGTTTGCGCTTGATTTGGATGTAGCGATCCATTCCAGTCTGCACAGCCGGTCCCGTTTTCTTGGCTTGAGTTGGTTCCATTGTTTGCGTGTTGTTGTTATTGCCGGTATTGGCACTTGAGCTTGAAAATGATGATGTTGTTGTAATTTGCGCTTGCGCTGCAGAAGTTGAGCGCGCAGTTGTTATCGCATTGTTGGTGACAGAAACCGTTGTAGTTGTTAATGTTGCTGCGGTTGCTGAAGTCAAAGAGGTCACTGTACTTGCTGTTGGTGCGGCGTGTGTCGAAATTATTGCATTCGACGTTGTTGAAGAGCTGCACTGCGAACTCCATGACGTGGAAGGCACAGTTAGTAGAGCCGGAGAGCAAGAACGTGCTCTCTGGTTGCCTATGGTCAAGAGAGCTGGATTGCTCTGCATTGATATTTTTTCAGCCTCGTTGTCGCGGGTTGAGAAATATGAAGAAAATCCATTTCGTTGATCGATGGAGCTTCTACGCTCTTTCATTTGTTCATTGCTCATTATGAGCGGTTTAATCGTGGCACTTTTTATAACTATGCACTTGTTTTTTCACATAAAACAGAATTTTCTTTTTATATAAAGCGTCCTTTCGCTATTATTATATAACTGCAATACAATTTGCAATTATTTTACTTTCAAGTTCGTCCACTACAAGAGCATTTCCGGAGCGCGCGCGAAACACGTCCGTTCACTACGAAGGTCGACGATGATCTGGTTTACAAATATCTTGTAAATTGTAGACCCGGACAGACTGAGATCTGTACCCGGCTGGAAACTTCCTTACAAGTGGCGCACGAGCAATGACGTTTGAAGTGGAAAGGGGCGTGGCTTAAGAACCTATGGTCATGCCCAAACAAAGATTCACCTAAGTACCGTTTGATTTTGGTTTTTTAGTAGAAGCACGCCTAGTTGGTTATACCCACCCTAACCTAGCTTTCTATTCTGGCATAGCAACACGTGCTTGGGAAAAAAAGAATAGAGAGAAAAGCACAGTGTATGCACCCACCCCCGATTACACGCACACATATCCACGCTTTTACGAAAAGAGCATGCGCCGCAGTCGTTGACGGCGTCGAAAAGGGCCGTCTCAACGTCGATACGCAATTGTTCGCTCGCGTAAGCAGAGCAGCGGCCTCTGAAGAGAAAAAGTACGTACCGCAGTCGACGTCGGCGTCGCAAAGTACCGTACGTTGCGTTCAGCGAGTGCAAGTGCGTTATTGCGCATGCGTGTGCTGAAAAGAAAGATAGTTTCATGCACAGTGGGCCGAGTGCCGTAGTTTAGTGAGTGAAAATTCACGAAACACGGAATGAAGAGTTTGACGCAGGTTGTTGGCGGACAATTCAAAGAACAATAATCCAGTGCACAGTGGGCCGAGTATCGTGGCTTTGTGATCGAAAATACACGAAACACCGAAGGAACAATTTTATGCAGTGTTAATGCGCAGTTTGCCGGCGGCAATTAAAAGAGCATCAATCCAGGGCACAGTGCGCCGAGAGACACGAATTCCGAAGAAAACCGTGGCTTAAGGAAGAAAAAATGCAAACGTGGTGCAGAATAACCCAGGTTTGGAAAATCAAGGACTGAATATCAAATAGAAGGGCGATGGAGGCAAGTGAGTGCCAGAATCCAGGAGTAGGCGTGCGCTGGATTTACCAGCGGAGTAAAGAAGAACTGGTAGACTAGCGCAAACGCTCGGGCTAGCCAGCGAGGGCCGCGTAGAGGATCTGCGCAAGCGGTTGGCTACGTTTGTTCAAGACGGGGGCCATACGGCGGAAGCATTGGCCCGGTTGGGAGAGAATGAGGCACGGTATGCCAAAGTGGTGGAGTCCTTACCAGTAGGCATCGCGCCCGGCATGGACGAGCGCTACCGACAAAAGTCCCAGAAATGGGGGATGCAGTATGACGGGCAGACTGATCCGCTCGTGTTTATAGAGTCTCTAGAGGAGCGGGCCATCACGTATGTCATCGACCTCGAGCAGATGCGTCGAGTGGTGAGCGAAGTGTTCGTCAATAGGGCAGCAAGCTGGTTCCTGGAGAGTGGATTGAGGAACGTGTCCTGGGCGGGATTCAGGAGCGGATTCTCCGTCTGCCAGCGGCGTTGTACGAAGAGGTCACTCTAGGATCAGGGACAAGCGACATTCACCCGAAAGACCGAGAGTGCAGATTAAGAGAGGTGTTTAACATTGTCTATAGCAATCTGCAGAGAGCCGCTAAGGACCATGGGCGTCATTACAATATGCAATGGCGAGAGGCGGCCAACGCTTTTATCTCTGGTTTTAATTTATCAACACCATCTTTCGAACGCTGCGGACGGATATGCGCAAAGCTGGCGCCCAAACTTGATGGCCGCTATAAGGTTATGAAGTTCATATCCCAACATAGTGCGTCTCGCGAGAGAGGACGAAAGCCGAAAAAGGGTGGCTAATATAATGCAGTTCAAACATTTCTTTTAGAATGGAGCCTTGGATTAAGATGAACCATTCTCTTCGGAACCGGAAGCGGCAAACACTGCAGCCAACTAATTAACTTTCTCTTTCGTAGACATACCTATCATAATCTCCATAACGTAGTTCTAACTAACCTAAGAAATTTTGTAGATTGTTAGCAGCACTGTAGTTACTAATTAAGTCAAACGATACAGTCTTATTATTTTAAGTTCACAGATGGATTCGAAAACCATTATTATTAGTGAGGACGAGCAGTCAGAGGTGGAGGAGGAGTTCGACAGCGATGCTACGGAGCCGTACCCGGGGTACGAACAGTGGGACCCGAGGAGAGGCCGGGCCCACTACCAGCCACGGCGAGACGGTGCTACGGTAAAAGATGACGCATCGGACGACGACGGCACCTTCCCGAACCCGGAGTGGAGAGACCGGCAGCGTGGGGCGTCACCGCCACAACTCCGGCATACCGTGTACACCCACACAAGTAGGACGGTGGAACAGGCGGACGGGGTTGTCATGATACGGTCGACAGAGACAACGACTATATTCATCTAGGCGCCCCGCTCGGCCAACCCGCATTTCTACGTGAAGGAGCCGAGGACGCCATCCCCGCTGCCTGCTCTCCCGGAGCCGGAAAAGGTTTGTGAGCCCGAGGCCATGCCTAGCGACGGAGATAATGTCAGTGGCCGCACGTTCCCGGTGGCTTGTGCGCGTATGGAGGAGGCGTCTGACGAGCAGGAGGTCATGCCACCAGTGGAGTCCTTGGTGGAAGACTCGACGACATCGATCGCGCCGACGCCGAGGAACGCTTTGCCCCGAAAGAGGTTATGACTGTATCTCCCACGGGAAGCGACCTCATGAATGTCATGACGGACATGCTGGAGGGGTGGGAGCTCGACATGGAGGCATTTTTCGGTGATCAGCGAGATCCCATGGCCGCGTTGCGTCCGCTGATCCCTCAGGGGTGGTGCATATTCCCAATAGGAACCATACTGACGCGGGCACCATTGCTCTCCTTCAGTCCGAAGCGCAGCGGTACAGAGGACGACATCGCCGCACGCGATTCAAGGTGAACGTCGGCGAGGACGGCTTCAGTGTCACTTCAGTGTAGCCGACAGCGGGGACGTGATGGTGACCCTGCTGAAGAAAGGGGGGGGGGGGTATGAGGCGGTCCGCAAACGAGCCGAGTCACAGCTGGCATGGGTCGCGCGTGGCGCGATAGTGTATAAAATAGGTTAAGAATTAGTTTAAGTCACCGTATTGTGAGTGATAAGCATTAGTATTAAGCCGGCATTGAAGCCAGAATTAGTATACTCAGCACACTGTCTTCTAAGACGACTAGTTTTACTTTCTTGCGTTTTGAATAGCATAACTAACCCACATGATCCAAACAGCGAGGGCAAGTCTCGCTGGCCGAGCGAGTAATACCGGCGTTTTGAGTAGTGTTGAAGTTGTCAAGGTTTACAAATATCTTGTAAATTCTAGACCCGGACAGACTGAGATCTGTACCCGGCTGGAAACTTCCTTACAAGTGGCACCCGAGCAATGACGTTTGAAGTGGAAAGGGGCGTGGCTTAAGAACCTATGGTCATGCCCAAACAAAGATTCACCTAAGTACCGTTTGGTTTTGGTTTTTTAGTAGAAGCACGCCTAGTTGGTTATACCCACCCTAACCTAGCTTTCTATTCTGCCAAAGCAACACGTGCTTCGAAAAAAAAAGAATAGAGAGAAAAGCACAGTGTATGCACCCACCCCCGATTACACGCACACATATCCACGCTCTTACGAAAAGAGCATGCGCCGCAGTCGTTGACGGCGTCGAAAAGGGCCGTCTCAACGTCGATACGCAATTGTTCGCTCGCGTAAGCAGAGCAGCGGCCTCTGAAGAGAAAAAGTACGTACCGCAGTCGACGTCGGCGTCGCAAAGTACCGTACGTTGCGTTCGGCGAGTGCAAGCGCGCGATTGCGCGTGTGTGTGCTGAAAGGAAACGGGAGTTTCAGTGCACAGTGGGTCAAGGGCGGTGGTTTCGTGAGCGAAAATACACGAACCACTAAAATAAGAGTTTTATTCGGTGCTAATGCGCTGTTTGAGGAGTACCGATTCCATTCCTGGGAGAAAAAAAAACGTGAGGTGCGATAGAGTCAGGTGAGTGCCGCAAAGAAGAACTGGTGGACGTAGCGCAGGCGCTCGGGCTGGCCAGTGAGGGCAGCGTAGAGGATCTGCGCAAGCGGTTGGCGACGTTTGTGCAGGACGGGGGCCATACGGCGGAAACGTGGGCCCGGTTGGGAGAGTATGAGGCACGGTACGCCAAAATGGTGGAATCTTTGCCTGGAGGCATCGCGCTTGGCGTGGGTGAGCGTTCCCGCCAAAAGTCCGAGCCGGACTTGAGGAACACACGGCTGTACGAGCCGGCGTCGTTCCCGCCGGTTAGGCTAAGTGCCTCAGGGGCGAGGGTTATACCCGACGTCCGGGTGGAAGTGGCGGCCGGAGTGGCAGGGTTCGGCTCGGCGGAGGCACGGACTCCCGCTAATCCCAGAGGCACTGTAATAGCTGTATCCGCAGGTGCAGTATCCACAATGGACATACTATCATCCACAACTCTCGAAGCCACTGGAGTAGCAAACGATATGAGCTGTCATTTGTATATTTGACTCAAAAAAGCAAGTTGGGGATAGGGGTTGAGGGTAGTGCACCAAGTGATATGCGTATTGCGGCGTTAAATGAGGTTTTAAGTTTATTAAGGATCGATTTTGGGGCGTGTCCGTAGATGAATAGTGAATAGTTCGTAATCTATTTTTGGTATTAATGTTGATTTTGTTACGATTATAAGTTTGTGCGTGTTGCAATTAAATCTAGGACTTCCTAAGCATTTTATGACATTGAGTTTGTTGTTTAGGGCTGGTTGAATGTGTTTAAGTGTAAGTCCTATCTATATTTGTTGTTTATTGGTAATATTAAGATCTTTAGGATGGAACTGAGGGAATCGGAGTATTGTTGCATGATGTGCTGCAGGTGCAGTTCTGCTTTCGTCAAATGTGTAGATGTTGGCATTTTTGTAGGGATAGTGATGCTTCTGAATATGGACACCATTCATAAATGTCCGAGAATAGTGTGTCTAGGTTGTATGTTTGGTATTTTTTTATTAAATGGAATTATTAGAAAAAAATCATCTGCGTAGCCGCTGAATTGTATTTCTTTTTAGGCTGACGATATTTCAGAGTTGTTGTAGGCAATAAGGAATATAATGATTGTTATTGGTGATCCCTGGGAGATGCCGTTGGAAAGTTGGTATGTTTTTAACTTTAATTCTAATTTTCCTACTAGACATGAAGTTTTGAATAAAATGTATGATTTTCGGTCCAACTTTCCAGCTGATTAGCTGGTCGATAATGGTGTGTACTCCGACTCTGTCAAAAGCTTTTGAACTGTCAAGGGCAACGACGGATGTGAGCTTTTTGGTTTTTAGAGACTTGGTTATCAGGTGGTCTACGAGGAGCAGACCGTCTGAAACGGATTTTCCGAAGGATGAAGTTATTAAAAATGTTGTTGAATAAGTTGGTGATTCTAGTTTTGAGTGAGTGGGAGGGGATTTTGAGCATAGGTTTTTTTTTAAAGGAATATTTATTATAGTGTTGATGGGTGTACTGCTACCTTACATTAGGCAAATAAAACTAATCAGAAATAAAGGGTTTAATTACATTCTTGTTGATTCACATTAAAGAATTTAATTAATAATTTAATTCATTTAATAATTACAATAGATATTAGTGCAATTTTTCAAGAGACTTACATATATAAGATTTTAATATTATCAGAAAACAAAAATTTAGTCAGAATCTCTCTGGGAGATCCTTAGGATGTTGTCGTTTCAATCTTCTTTTGACCCTTTGGGCAGAGGTATTTAGCCGGCAAGCAAGGCTGTTTGGGTGGAATGCCAGCCTCTCGTTATATTTTTTGGCAATGAGTTGTATCCTGTCCCATTTTTTAGATACCTTCAGATCGCGCTCTATGTCTCTAGTGCGCATATACCAGCGGGTTCCAGAGATCTTCCTTAAGATTTTCGCTTGGAGCACTCGATTTTTATTTAGGTTTGACTTGGCTGCAATTCCGTAAACTTGAATTGCGTAAAACAGGCAAGGAGCAAGAATACATTTATATATTTTGACTTTATTTGCCAGTTATACCTTGTATTTTTTTTGCGCTGAGGAGCCAAGACATCCTTTGCCTTAAACGCATGCTGCAGGGACGTAATGTATCTGCGGAAGGTGGGACTCCTATCTAGGACGACGCCCAGGTATTTGTGTGCCGATGAATGATTCAGCGTCGTACTATTGAGTTTTACGCCGAGACAGTTACTCACCCGATTTGTGAAGGTAACATTTGCGCATTTATCTGCATTAATGCACACATTCCACTGTACTGCCCAGTCCTGGAAAGCGTCCAAGTATTGTTGTAGCGCTCTTGACGCCCTCCAAATGACTTTTAACAAGCACTGCGGTGTCGTCGGCATACGTCGTCTTCAACAATACCTGTGATTGCCGTGTGGGTTGGCATATCCGCTGAGTATAAAGAGTATAGCGTGGGACCTAGGCCGCTGCCTTGGGGAACTCCAGCATCAATTGTTTTTGTCGAAGACTTGTATCCATCTGTGAAGACATGGAGCGTACGTCCTTGAATAAAACTTTGTACGAGCTGGAACTGTTGTGAACTTAGCAGCCTCTTAACTTTGTATAGAACCCCATGTGGTACACTCTGTCAAAAGCTTGTTGAATGTCCAGGAAGGTAGCAACCGCGTACACTTTTTTTCCAGGGTCTCTAGCGAGAAATTGACTACTCTATTCAGTTGCTCTTGAGTGTCATGCTGCAACCGGAAACCAAACTGGAATTTGGGGATCGCAGAAGAAACAGTCAAGATGGGAGTAGGCTGATCGGTCTGTAGGAATCCACTTCAGTTGGCTGCTTCCCTGGCTTCAGAATCATTATAATGCTGGCTGACTTCCACGCTTTCGGAAAGTTGCCCACACGTAATATTGTGTTAAAAATTAGCACCAGAAACAGAAGAGACTTGTCTGGTAGGAGCCGTATAGTTCGTGGGTTGAGTAGGTCCTCTCCAGGAGTTTTCTTGGGACACAACTTGGACACCAGAAGTTTCACTTCTTCCAGCGTAACAGGCTCTTCTGGCAGTGCCATTTGAAACGGTAACTCCAATGACTCAGAAACCAGTTGACAATGACTGGCCGGTGCATAGTCGTGCGGCTTGAAGAGTTGCTCTAAGTTATTGGCAAACACTTCTGCTTTTTCAAGGCTTGTACGACACCAGTCTCCTGTTGGGTCTATAATTGCTGATTTCGGAGTGGCCTGAGATTTGTACTTTTTGGTAATTTGCCATAGGGAGTAGTTTGTGGAGACATCAGTGCCCAAATTATCCAGCAAGTCTTCAATTTCAGCTCTCTTTCGGCGTGCTAGCACTTTATGGAGTCGATTGGCCAGTCCATTGTGAATTTGCTGGATTCGAACATCGCCTGTCCTAGCATACTCTCTTCTGACCTTTCGTTTGAGTCAAAGATCGCAGATGGTAGCTGGGGCTGTCTGGGCACCGCTAAACGACGCTGTCTCCTAAGTGCAGCTCGCGTCGCAGCTTGCTTTAGGTTGTCTATAAAGAGTATGATGGCGTTATCAATATCATCAGCATCATGTAGTTCAATATTAATGTCAACCGTTTGCTCCAGGTGATCTTTGAAAAACTCTATATTTGCATCACGGGGGAAAAGACGAGAGCGTTGTGGCTTGCTCATCGAAGTGACGTGTAATTCAGCCAGCAGAGGAATATGGTCAGACGAGAGCTCATGACTATGCCCATGCCGTTACTTTCCTCAAGCTCAGGATCTAGTGTTGCCCCAACAAGCATGTTTGGCATTATAGTCTCCGCCTGCTATAAATTTGTTGCCGAGTATAGAGAATATAGACTCCAATTCACGTTTTGTCCAACGCTCACTGGGAGGGAGATAGATAGCCGCAGGTGTGACGGTTCCTTCTGATGTCTGCAGTTGCACGCTCGCTATGGCTGGGGGCTGTGACTCAAG
The DNA here is from genome assembly GCA_958299025.2 of Drosophila histrio. Lineage (NCBI taxonomy): Eukaryota > Metazoa > Arthropoda > Insecta > Diptera > Drosophilidae > Drosophila > Drosophila histrio. The sequence continues at coordinate 7,337,534 of OY282582.1, forward strand.
CTTAAGCGCAAAATGACTGTGGCGCCACCTCGGCTGTTTCCACTAGGGTGGACGGTGTGATATATACAATATCCGTGGCAAACATGATATCTATATTATGTGTGCAGAGAAATATTCGATGCCCAAGATAATCCACGTGCGTTCCACAATCCGATTTTTATAGCCTGTGCCCATTAAAAATGGGCAAAAAAGGCTATAATGAATTTGTGTGAATGTATGTAACAGGCAGAAGGAAGCATCTCCGACCCTATAAAGTACATATATTCTTGATCAGTATCAATAGCCGAGTCGATTTAAACCTGTCTGTCCGTCCGTCCGTCTGTATGAACGCGTGGATCTCAGCAACTATAAGAGCTAGAGACTTCAAATTTGGAATGTAGGTTCCTGAATACCATACGCAGATCAAGTTTATTTTCAATTTTCGATATCGAGTCCCGTTGGTTTTAAAATTAGAAAAATCACCATAACAAAAGCAATGTCTAAGCTAGAGACTTGAGATTTGGCACACATGGCAAGTATCCTACTTTCAATGTGTGCTACAAATTTCAGTTCGATCGGATATTGAATTCAAAAGTTATTCAAGAATCAAATTTATGCAGCGCAGCAGATGCGTCGCAGCGCAGTAGCAGCGCAGTCGCTGCGCCGCGCCGACGATATAATGAACGAAAAGACGCGTCTATTCATGTATGTTTGATTTGCCTTTCGTCTGCTGTGGCACTAAACATAAACAATCAACAGCCGCAGTCCAGTGTTGCCAGACTATCGCAAGCAACCTAATCTCGATGCAAGCAAAATCGACTACAAGCGATATATTTAAATCCGATTATAATGAAAATACTTTTCTTTGAAGCCCTGCACAGGGTATCCTACTGTCGTGCCCGCTCGACTGATCGGCTTGTTTTAGTTTTAGGATTAAGTGGAAAAAGGAGCCAAAGGAAAAAAGGAGTAGATTTGCTTAGAATAGGAGCATAACAGCCGTTGCCCGCGGACAAGCGTACGCCGTCGATCGGTTGTACAACACTGCTAGCAAATTGCAACTCTACCTCTCGAGAGAGCTCGGTTCGAGTCGACGACGGCGTCGAAAAGGGCCGTCGCAGCATCGAAACGCATGTTAGATCGCGTAAGCAAAGCAGCGGGCTCTGCCAAGAAAAAGTACAGTCGAAGTCGGCGTCGAAAAGTACCGTACGCTTGCGTTCGGCGAGTGCAAGCGCGCGATTGTGCGTGTGTGTGCTGAAAGGAAACGGGAGTTTCAGTGCACAGTGGGTCAAGGGCGGTGGTTTCGTGAGCGAAAATACACGAACCACTAAAATAAGAGTTTTATTCGGTGCTAATGCGCTGTTTGAGGAGTACCGATTCCATTCCTGGGAGAAAAAAAAACGTGAGGTGCGATAGAGTCAGGTGAGTGCCGCAAAGAAGAACTGGTGGACGTAGCGCAGGCGCTCGGGCTGGCCAGTGAGGGCAGCGTAGAGGATCTGCGCAAGCGGTTGGCGACGTTTGTGCAGGACGGGGGCCATACGGCGGAAACGTGGGCCCGGTTGGGAGAGTATGAGGCACGGTACGCCAAAATGGTGGAATCTTTGCCTGGAGGCATCGCGCTTGGCGTGGGTGAGCGTTCCCGCCAAAAGTCCGAGCCGGACTTGAGGAACACACGGCTGTACGAGCCGGCGTCGTTCCCGCCGGTTAGGCTAAGTGCCTCAGGGGCGAGGGTTATACCCGACGTCTGGGTGGAAGTGGCGGCCGGAGTGGCAGGGTTCGGCTCGGCGGAGGCACGGACTCCCGCTAATCCCAGCGGCGACCCCTGTGGTCCCATGGTGCGTCGTCAACTCGAGGCCCGGCCGACGCATAATATCGCGCAACAAGTCCGGACTTGGGACATGCAGTATGGCGGGCAGACTGACCCGCTTGGGTTCATAGAGGCTCTGAAGGAGCGAGCCATCACGTATGGCATCGAGCTCGAGCAGATGCCCCGAGTCGCGAGCGAAGTGTTCGCTGATGGAGCAGCCCGCTGGTTCCGGGCGAGTGGATTGAGAAGCGCGTCCTGGGCGGAATTCAGGAGCGGATTCCTGGAATCTTCCTCCCGCCGCGTTATTTCGAGCGCCTCGAGTATCAGATTCGTTCCCGCCGACAGCGTGAGGGGGATGGATTTAAAGACTACCTCATGGAAATCAGGAAGTTGATGCATCACGCGGGCTACAGTGCGGCACAAGAATTGCACCGGGTGTACGAGAATGCTGGCCGGTTGTACAAGTTATATGTACGCTGGCATGATTTCTGGCGCAACCGACACGGATGTGCGCGGAGTACGAGAACGTGATTGGGAAAGGATTGGAGTGCCCCGGTAAAACACACGGGAACCAGGCCCGCTCCGGTCCGGCGTATGAGGAGGCCGGACGGGCAACGCAGAACGCGGGACGGCCTCGTAATTCGTTCCGCTCCCCGCCTGCAGCAGCGCAGGTGGCGAGCGCAACCGGAGGGAACTCTGCGCCATTAACACCGGCGCCGGTGAAGGTGACGAACCGGATGTTGACCCAGGATGGTGGGCCATGATTCGATGCCCGTCGGGTCTGCCACAGGTGCGCGCAAGAAGGCCACTTTGCGCGAGAGTGCCAGAGGCCGCGGATTATATTCTGCCGGCAGTGCGGACAGCGTGGGCGAAGCAGCCAGGAGTGTTGCTGGCGCACGGCTGCGGGAAACGGGCAGTGGCGTCCCCCAGGTCAGAATCGGGGCGACGCCGGCGACAATCGACAGTAGAGTGCCCATTGGTGGTAGAAGGAGGCCGGGTCGTGGCAAACGTGGAGATTCGTGGACGAAGGATTCCGGCCACAATTGACACCGGGGCCACACGGAGTTTTGTTTCCGAGAAATGGGTACGAAGGTGGAAGATCAAAGGAGAGGCTCGGGAGGTGCCGACGCGGATTCGGCTCGCCGACGGATCCAAACTAGCGGTTGATAAGTTCTTGAAGACGGACGTGGGATTGGCTGGGAAGACAGTGAGCCTGCCGATGCTGATCATGCCATCCATGCTGGACCACGTGATACTGGGAACGGACTATTTGTGCGCTGTGGGAGCGGCGTTGCGATGTGACAACGCGAAGTTGATTTTGGAAACGGTGGTGGCACCGTCGGTAGAACCCCAGGCGTCCTCACCTCCTGCACCCAAATAGCGGAATGTCTGTTCGACGAAGGAGGAAAAGGGGAGCGAGGAAATCTTCGGATAGGTGCGACGGGTTGTGTGAAGGAGAATCTGTAGGCGTTCGCAGGGGTGCAGACCAGCACAGAGGATGGCGGGCCGGCTCTGGGAGGGGAGAGTCAGTCGTGCTCTAACGAGCGGATGGCCCCACTCGGGTTGACAACGGCGGAGTGGAGAGAGGAGGACACTAGTGAGTCCCCAGAGGAGGAGGCAGAATGGCCAAAGGATCTGGAGCCAGAGTTGAAAGCGTTCTTGGAAGAATAGCTAGCACGTTTTGAGGATCTGGAGAGAGTATCGCATATAGCGGAGCATAGAATTCGGATGAAGGACGATAAAACTCTCAAGCTGAGGAATTATCCCAAGAATCCGGCGATGCAGAAGGTGATCGATGAGCAGGTAGATGAGCTGATCCGGGCGGGTGCGATTGAGCCGTCACGCAGTCCACATAGCGCTCCCATTGTCTTGGTCAAAAAGAAGACTGGGGATTGGCGCATGTGTATAAACTTTGGGGCAGCTCAACGCGCATTCCAACCCGGATGCTTACCCTGTCCCTAGCATCAATCAGAGATGGAACCCCATGCTTTCGCGTACTTAGACGATATAGTCGTGATAGGAGCCACTAAGGAGCAACACGTGGCCAACCTGAAGTAAGTGTTCCGGCGGCTGAGAGCGGCGAACCTGAAGCTGAATCGGAAAAAGTGTAGCTTCTTCCGGAAGAGACTGGTGTATCTAGGACACGTGATCAGTGGAGACGGAATTTGTACCGACCCGGATAAGGTAGAGGCGATCAGGAACCTGAAAGCCCCAGCTAACTGCAAGGAGCTCCGCCAGTGTCTGGGCATGGCGTCCTGGTACAGGCGGTTTGTGCCGGGTTTCGCAACGCTTGTGCAGCCAATGACAGCGCTGCTGAAGAAAGGTAAGAAGGCGGACATGGGGAGAGGACAAGGAGGAGGCCCTGCGTCAACTGAAGGAAAGCTTGACGACGGTCCCTGTTCTTGCTTGTCCGGATTTTTCCGCCAAGTTCGTCTTACAGACCTACGCGAGTGATTATGGTCTCGGCGAGGTGCTGACTCAGACAGTGGACGGTGAGGAACGAGTGATAGCGTACGCCAGTCGTAAACTTCTAAAAGCGGAGGTAAATTATTCAGCCACGGAGAAAGAGTGCCTGGCGATCGTGTGGTCCATCAGGAAGTTACAATGCTACCTGGAAGGGTATCGCTTCGATGTGATAACCGATCACCTGGCACTCAAGTGGCTGAACTCCATAGAAAGTCCGACAGGGCGTGTCGCTCGTTGGGCGCTAGAGTTACAACAGTTTCAGTTCGATGTCCACTATCGCCGTGGGAAATTGAACGTAGTGGCGAGCTCACTTTCAAGGTGCCCTCTGGAAGCTTGCCAGCAAGCCGTAGGGGCAGAGTCATCTTGCAAGTGGATAACCAACATGCGGGACAGGATTGCGAAAGAACCAGCCAAGTTCGCGGATTACGTGGAGGAAAATGGGCAACTCTATCGGAATCTAGGGCGCCGGGCGGACGACGAGGATTTCATTCCCTGGAAACTCTGCGTTCCCAGTGGGCAGAGAGCGAGAGTGCTACGAGAGTTCCACGATGCTCCCACTGCCGGTCATCAAGGAGTGAGGAAGACGGTCTCCAGGCTCGCACAGAGGTATTACTGGCCAGGTATGTTCCGGGATGCCGCGAAGTACATGAAGGGTTGCGAGTTGTGCCAGAAGTTCAAGTGCAAACAGCGTAAACCCGCGGGTCAGATGTTGACGAGGCAGGTGGCCGAACCAATGGCGATATTAGGCGCCGATTTTGTTGGACCCTTCCCCGTTTAAAGCACGGTAATACCATGTTGCTGGATTTCCACGACGCGTTTTCGAAATGGGTGGAACTGGTGCCCCTGAAGAAGGCAACAGCAGCATCGCTGCAAACAGCGTTTCGGGAGCGGATTCTGAGCAGGTTCGGAGTCCCTAAAAGGTTCGTGTGTGACAACGGATTGCAGATCACCAGCAGAACCTTTCGATCGTTTATGGAGTCGCTGGGAGTGGAATTGCAGCAAACGGCACCCTATTGCCCCCAGGAGAATCCCACCGAAAGGACAAACCGGACCGTGAAGACCATGATAGCGCAGTTCATCGAGGGTCATCAGAGCACGTGGTACGAGCTACTGCCCGAGATATCGCTAGCGATCAACTGTAGCGTGGCGGATTCAACCGGATTTAGTCCAGCCTTCCTGATGCAGAGAAGAGAACCACGATTGCCGGCGGCGTTGTACGACGAGGTCACTCTAGGATCAGGGATAAGCGACTTTCACCCGAAAGAACGAGAGAACAGATTAAAGGAGGTGTTCAGTATTGTCTATAGCAATCTGCAGAAGGCCGCCAAAGACCAAGGGCGTCATTACAATCTGCGAAGGCGAGAGTGGCGGCCAACGCTAGGATCTCTTGTCTTACTACGGCAACACCATCTTTCGAACGCTGCGGACGGATTCGCCGCCAAGCTGGCGCCAAAGTTTGATGGCCCCTACAAGGTCATGAAGTTCATATCCCCCATCATCGTGCGTCTGGCGAGAAACGTCTGCAGTTGAAACCTTTCTTTCAGAATGAAGCTCCCGAGGAGGATGAACCGTTCTCTTCAGAATCAGAAGCGATAAACTCGGCAGCGAACTAACCAACTTTTCTTTTTCGTAAACACACCTAGCATAAGATCCATAACGTAGTTCTAACTAACCTAAGAAATTTTTTAGATTGTTAGCCGCACTGTAGTTACTAATTAAGTCCAGGAGAGAGTCTAGTTATTTTAAGTTCACAGATGGATTCTGAAACGATCGTTATTAGTGACGCCGAGGAGTCAAAGGTGGAGAAGGAGGTAGACAGTGATGCCACAGAGCCGTACCCGGGGTATTAGCAGCGCGACCCGCGAAGAAATCGGGCGTATTACCAGCCCCGGCGAGATGGTGCTACGGTCGAGGACGACGCGTCGGAGGATGGCGACACTTCCCCGGATTCGGGATGGAGGGACCGGCAGCGTGGGGGGTCATCGCCGGAGGTGCACGGTGATCCCGAGGCCGTGTGTGTATCGACGAAGAGGGTGAGCCCGCGGCGGCAGGCATCGAGGAGCCGAAGGTACCTTCCCCGCTGTCTACTCTCCCGGAGCCCGCGATGAGGTACGGGCCCGAGGTGACTCATAGCTGTGGAGGGACTGAGCCCGCCGCCTCAGACATGGAGGAGCCACGGGTCCCCAACAGAAAACGACCCCGTACCGGTCTTGGGTCGAGCCTGTGTCGTGCGACGAGGGAGAGGGTCCCCTGTTCCGGCGCCGCTTCATCGCCAAACATCTGGAAGTGGACCCGAAGAGTGTATTTCCGCGAGTAAGCATCCGCTACCGACCAGACGTGGTGCAGAACGCCCGACCCCTGTCCAAGTGGTCGAAGTTGCCCGGGATCGACGAGCCCGCACGGAAGCGGCGCTCTAATCGCCGTCGAAACCGACGCCGGCATAAGAGGCCCCGCAGCAGCGGGAATAGTCTGCCGCGTGAGGAGAGGGTGGTTAACCAAGCGAAAAGGGTCAGAGGAGCGGCACAGGAGGAGCCACGGTCGCTGGCGCCGCGTTCGCCCTGCGTGCGCTTATTGGGATCCTTTCCTCCACGGAGGGTAGCCAGTGGCCGCGGCACCACCACTTGGGCAGCGGTCCCGGTGGCCTGTGCGCGCGTGGAAGAAGACCTGGAGGAGCGAGGGGTCCCACCAACCCTGGAGTCGGTGCTAAGAGCCTCGACGGCCCCAGGCCAGTCAACGCCGGTGAGCGGTTCATCCCCGAAGGAGGTTGCGGCTGTATCCCCCACGGGAAGCGCTCTCGTACACGCCATGACGGATTTGCTGGACGGCTGGGAGATCGACATGGAGGGCGTCTTCGTGGAGCAGCGAGATCCCTTAGCCACATTGCACCCGTTGATCTCTCAAGGTTGGCGTATCTTTCCCATCGGGACGATCCTTTCGCTGGCTACAGCTGGCAAGGGGCGCGCAATGCGCGTTGATGTATATAGTAGGTTAAGAGTTAGTTTAAGGCAAAATATTGTTAGCATTAAGCATTAGGATTAAGTCGGCATTGAAGCCTAAGCACACGGAGCGCGTCTTCTTAAAGACTAGTTTTAGTTTAAGGATTAAGTGGAAAAAGGAGCCAAAGGAAAAAAGGAGTAGATTTGCTTAGAATAGGAGCATAACAGCCGTTGCCCGCGGACAAGCGTACGCCGTCGATCGGTTGTACATCAACGCCAGCAATTTGCACTCTAGCTCTCGAGAGAGCGAAGGCTCGGTGGTGAGTTGCGAAACGGTGGTGAGTTTTTGTGCAGCCGAGGCTGGCATATTTGGCAGACGTCGCGAGTTGGCGCGTCTGTGCAAAACGAAAGGAGACAAGTGAGTAGCAAATAGACGGAGCGCTAGGGCTCCACTAGGCAAGTGCGGCAGGGACGATAGGTACAATTAAGAACACCGAGAATAATAAAAAGAATTGTTGTTAATCTAAAGCTAACTCTTTTCTTTTAAACCTAACTAATATTTTTGGTAATAAACAGCGAGGGCAAGTCTCGTTGGCCGAGCGAGTAATCCCGGCATTTTGCGTAGTAGAACTAACCTTCTTACCCTAAACAGCGAGGGCAAGTCCCGTTGGCCGAGTGAGTAATCCCCGCTTCTTGAGTAGTCTAATAACTTTCTAGGTGAATCTTTCCATCCCCTCTTCCAGCGTCCAGCGAAATTTACAAATATCTTGAAAATTCTAGACCCGGACAGACTGAGATCTCTACCCCGGCTGGAAACTTCTTTACAAACAGTCGAAATAATCAATGGCGTCTCTACGAATATCACTGTGGAATGCCAAAGGTGTTTCACTTCGCAAGCTTGAGCTAACTAAATTTCTGTACGACAGACACATCGACGTGATGCTGCTCGCAGAGATGCACCTCACATGCAAATACAACTTCCAAATACGGAGCTACTTATTTTACGTTACAAATCATCCGGATGGCAAAGCACACGGAGGAACTGGCATCTTAAGTAGAAACCGCATCAAATACTATTTTCATAAAAGGATTGCAACAAATTATTTGCAATCTACATCCATAAACGTACAATCGGGTATGGGCAATCTTACCATTGCCGCTGTTTACTGACCACCACGCTTTACAATTTCTGAGGGTCTGTTCATGGACTTCTACAATACTCTAGGGGAGCGATGTAAAGCAGCCGGAGACTATAATACCAATCACTCGCATTGGGGATCCTGCCTTGTGACCCCTGAAGGAAAGCAGTTATATAACGCAATCATCAAACCAAACAACAAACTGGACTACGTTTCCCCATGTAGGCCTACATATTGGCCAGCAGACCCCAGAAAGCTACCCGATCTAATTGAAAGAAAACAACGCGATTGGCAGACCTACAGATCGCCATCTTCAAAACAACGCCTCAAAGAAGCAACTCGCAGACTCACCAAGGATCTAAAACGAGACGAAAAAGATGCTCAACGTCTGTATATAAAGCAACTATCGCCAACCAGCACAAGGAATCCACTGTAAAGGGCTCGTCCAAATCTAAGCGCACCGACCGAACCAGTCATTCCTATAAGAGGCCCTTCAGCCAGCTGGGCACGCAGCGACAAAGACAGAGCCAACACATTTGCTTCTCATTCATGATATCCATGAACCATTCGGAAAGGTATTTCTGTTCATTGGTGTCGGTTTACTTGGGAGTGCGACTTGCAAGAAATCTTTACAATACACATTTTGCCACTTTTCTATCTATCGAAGGCCACCACACTTTTGTTATTAGGCGCCTTTTCATGGCTGATTTGCCTAGGTGTCCTTCGTGAGCTAATTTAAGTACTCTTTCACGCAAAGTTCCACGGATTACAATACGGGTTCCGCGGAGTAAATTATCGTTAATTGTGGATATCTCAAAGCGAAACTGGTAGTATCTACTTCATGTTGCCTTCTCCCACGAATTGTTACTTAGACAAGTAAAAACATTCACTATTTCTTTGTCTCGAACATTTCCAGCCGCTATTTCAGATATGGCGATGTGGAAACAGTGGATGCGACTATGTGAAAGATGTTTTTCTCGCCGTCCCAGTCGACAGTATTTTCTGTTGTTTATAAGGCAAAATCTATAGAGGGAGTCAGCAGTGTTTTCCTTACCCGAATTGTAAATCACTTTTAACTTGAAAGATTATAATGTCAGTAGCCATCTTTCAATTCTAGCTGGTGGTTTTGAAGTAGGCTTGAAAATAGTTTCAAGTGGCTTTAGAATTTTTCTACAGCTCATACTAGGGCAAGGCTTTCTTTTTCCGTTTGCGAGTATCTTTTTTCTACGCAAACTCTTGCTAATTGTAAATTAAGGCCATTGAATGCATGTTTTCGATCATTAATGGGTTTCTTTCAGAAGTGCGGGTAGCCAAATCATGAATGAACTTCCCTAAGTAAGTAACAAGTCCGAGAAAACTTCTTTGTTAGCAGGGTCACGAAACGTGGATATCACCAGCGCCTTCTCCGGATCCACTTCGATGCCAGTATCTGATAGAACATATACAAGGAACTTTAACTTCTTGAATTTCAGAGAGCATTTCTCGTTGTGTAAAAGTAAGTTATTTTCTTGAAATATGGTTTTCACCGTCTCGAGTGCTTTGTTGTGTTCGTATTCATTGCGCCCAAATATTATGACATCATCAATGAAATTTAAGCAATTCTGGCCCGGTGATAATATTTTTTCTAGATTTCTCTGAAAGATCTCTGGGGCAGAACTTACCCCAAACTTAAGAATTTTGTATCTGAATAGTCCCTTAGTGGAAATAAAAGTATCAATGGCTCAGCTGGATTCGTCTAGTTCCAGCTGGTCGTTTGCGCTCTTCAAATCCAAACGAGACAAGAATTTTGCACACCGAAGTTTCGTCTTAAAAGTCTCGAATGTGGGCAGCGGGTAGTTTTCCCTAAGGATGGCCTTGTTAGCCCGTCTCATATCGACCCACAACGTGATATCGCCGTTTGATTTGAACGCTATTACAACGGGTGAAATCCATGGATTTGAGCCTGGCACTACTTCGATAATGTCCAGCTTAATGTTATCATCCAGTCTTTCCTTTATTTTACCATCAAGAGCAACTATAATCCTTCTTAAGGGTTGTTGAACGGGATTGACGTTCGGGCCTATAGATTGCTTGACACAGACATCTTTCCATTTTGGAAATGGGATAATGGTTTCTATTTGGCTTACGTCCACTAAAAGTTTCAAGACCTTTAGTTGACCTTTTCCAAGCAATGAATTTTGTCCACTTTCTATGACGCAAAATGTATAAACTTCATGATTTCTGCTTACTGATATTAGGGCTTCAAAAACAGTAGTAAAGGCTTGTCTGATGCGTAGGCTCGGAACTGTTTGGTGAACTGGGAGCGCACATTGAACATTGAAGTTCCCTTGTCCATAAGCCTTGTCCAATCGACTTATGAGGTTGTACAAGGATCCCGAGTCTATAATCGTTTTAATTGGGTTACCACCCACGTGACAACGTAAAGCCACCTCTTGGTTATCGTTGTTAGAAATTTTGAAACAGCCGGAATGATAGACTTTTTCAAGTTGGTTAGTCGGTCCTTCCTCGATTGCCCTTATCTCTGTGCAACGACAGACTCTCCCACCTTTCCAATTGCTCTTTTAGTCCTGCATTTATTAGCAAAATGTTCATGTAGTGAACATTTAAAACACCATGAATTTATCGTCGGGCAATTCATGTCGTCTTCGGGATGGTTGTAGTGGCCACAAATATTTTTTGGGATTTGGTCCCCGGTGTAATTTCTTCAAATTGATTTTGTGAACCAGATCCTCCAGGGGTTGCCCAGACATCGACAGTATTTGCTTATTAATCTGGTTGTCCACTTAACACATTAAATAATTTCATAAAGGGTAGGTTCCTTTCCTAAACGTTTCTTATTCAGTTCTAGAGGTGCCCATGAATTCAGAATTTTATCCTTTAGTGATATTTCCTCTGCTTCTTCTTCGGATGAGTCAAATAAGCAACAGAAATTGACTAAAGTTTCCAATGAATGTTGTCCACTTTCTATGACGCAAAATGTAGAAACTTCATGATTTCTGCTTACTGATATTGGGGCTTCAAAAACAGTAGTAAAGGCTTGTCTGATGCGTAGGCTCGGAACTGTTTGGTGAACTGGGAGCGCACATTGAACATTGAAGTTACCTTGTCCATAAGCCTTGTCCAACCGGCTTATGAGGTTGTACAAGGATCCCGAGTTTATAATCGTTGTAATTGGGTTACCACCCACGTGACAACGTAAAGCAACCTCTTCGTTATCCTTGTTAGATATTTTGAAACAGTCGGAATAATAGATTTTTTTAAGTTGGTTAGTCAGTCCTTCATCGATTGCCCTTATCTCTGTGCAACGACAGACTCTCCCACCTTTCCAATTGTCCTTTTAGTCCTGCATTTATTAGCAAAATGTTCATGTAGTGAACATTTAAAACACCATGAATTTATCGTCGGGCAATTCATGTCGTCTTCGGGATGGTTGTAGTGGCCACAAATATTTTTTGGTCCCCGGTGTAATTTCTTCAAATTGATTTTGTGAACCAGATCGAGGGGCTGCCCAGACATCGACAGTATTTGATTATTAATCTGTTCGTCCACTGAACACATTCCAATAATTTCATAAAGGGTAGGTTCCTTTCCTAAAAGTTACTTATTCAGTTCTAGAGGTGCCCATGTATTCAGAATTTTATCCTTTAGTGATATTGCCTCTGCCTCTTCTTCGGATGAGCCAAATAAGCAACAGAAATTGACTAAAGTTTCCTCCTCCAGCTTATGTGATATTTCTAAAAAGGTATCTCTTGAAAGTCGAGTTAGGCTCAGGGCTGAAGTAACCGGTTAGTTTTTTGAAAAGGGTTTCAAATACGTCGATTCTGGTCTTTTCATCGTAGGGTACGATAGATCCAGGAAGGGAATAGGCCACGGCTTGTGACTGTTGGCCCCAAGGATGCAGCAACTTATTCCTTTTTCGGACCACCTCAGTGATGTCTTCCGCGACGATGTAAATTTTGAATGCGCGGAGCCATTTTTCGATTTCAAGCGATATATTTAAATATATTTTACAAACTCCAATTCCATTACAATTAAAATACTTTTCCTTGTAGACCTGCACAGGTCACGCTCGCTCGGCTGAACGGCTTGTTTTGTATAACTTAAAGTATTTAAGTTCTTCAACTTCGGCTGTTCTCAGTAGTCCATCGATGCGATCGCTGCCGCACAGCGGTTCACGCTAAAGTTCTGGCGAATACGTTGTAGGGTAGCCAGGTTGAACCCACGGGTCAGTAGCTGCGACTCCGCCTGTGTGATTACCTCGCGCATGTAGTTTTGTACACAGGCGCTCTCCGATAGCTGATTACAAACTTGTGTCGGAAGCACAGTTTGGCTTTCTTAACTTTGTTTTTGTAACGCGACTTTCGGCAGGATTCGGCGCGTTGACGCTGTGCATCAAGGCTGTAAAATAATGTTTGGGTCGTGACTGCGTCCAGATCAGGATTTGGACGTCTTTTTTCCACAACGGAATTCTCAAGTAGCATTTCATCAACGTAGCTTTGCTCCTCGTCGGCATAGTGTGCTGCAGCTCGAGTGCCACCATCTCGTCAAGCTGTTTCGGCTCATTGCTATGCACCAACGGCTTCTTAGTCGGTAGAGAACTGATTTCAGCCTCCGAATAGTGGCCCATCTGGATGTAACGTTTGTGCAGATAAAGATAACTCTGTTCCATCTCAGTTATAGCTTCTTGATCTCGATCTGCTCGACTCAAAATCAAAATCGCGTCTGCTATCATATACTTTTCAGCGCCTCGCATTTATAGTCTGCAAACCCGAGATTTAAGAACATTGTCAGGTCATCTGTATATGCCGGAAAGCTCTGAAGACCTTTTATGAATCGAAATGCAACCATTTTATGACATTGTTTGTGTCATAACCACATCAGCCGCTCACATAACCTACCTGTCTCAAACAGACTATCCCATCCCCATGTAAAATAACGGATTAACACACTAATTACCTGAGAGAGTTATGTAGTCGAAGTTCTTGTTCTCTCTCTCTTCGCCTACATTTAACAGTGGAAGATTACAAGCTCGATCTAGGCATAAAAGCTCTGAAGCTCTCTCGACTATTCAAAAGCTTTCGAGCTTACTTCTAAGTAAGACGCGAACAACACAAGAACATTCAAGTGAAATAAATACTTTTATAAAAATTAAAATCACAAAGAACATTATTTTAATTTAATGAAATGTTAACATATCAATGTTAACAAAATTGGCGCAGCCGACGGAGTAACCAAAAACATTAAAATACCCACTTAAGTGCATTATTGAGCGAATTTGTGCTTGTATGTTATTACATACATACCTACCTTGTGCAAAAGACACATAACCTGAAAAGTCACGTTTTGTCAGAACATACCGGCTTTGACAAAGATATTCGAAAAAGTGTGTACAGAAGAATAAAAACCAACTAAGTGTTTTTGTGCATCGGATATTTGCTGCATTTCGTACAACCTCGTGTTTAACCTAGAAACATCTTGTGCATTTTCTATGCAGCGTGCCGGCATTTAAAACTGTACTCATCTCTGTATGTATGTGTGACTGTGTGTTTAAATCAGCAATTGCACACACATACACCAGCATCTCGGAGCGAACTTATTCTGTTCACAACTGGTTCGATGATAAGTTCAGAAGAACGTTTGGCATCGATTAGCGACGAGAACTAACAGAACTAATTTTGTTAGTATATTGTAAGTTCTAAAGAACTCAGCGGCTATTTTTCTTTAATAGCGATGGCAAACGATTTTACCTTATCGTTTGGGGACATTCTTAAGGATGCCCACCACATTCACGAGTACAGAGGAGACAACTCAAGGGCTCTATCATCATTTATTCGTGAAGTGGAGATGATATTTTCATTATTACCTCCCACATCTACTGCAAGACTCTACGTCCTTCGCCGTGTCATCCTCAACAAAGTTCAAGGCGCAGCTCTACATGTTGTGAGAACCATCGAGAATTCCGAGCCGTCGTGGGATGACATCAAGACGATTCTTATTCGGAATTTTGGCGTAAAGGAGTCTTATAATCAACTTTACCAAGAAGCGTTTATGCTAAGTAACAAAAACGATATTACAGAATATTTTAAATCTTTAAGAAGTATAATGTGTAAAATTAATGAAAAATATGAATATGATAATGTAAAGCATTCTGAGTTTAGTCCCAAAAATGTTGAAGAAGCTATGTTAAGAACATTCTTGAAAAATATCGATGTAAATTTAGCTTCAGTCGTAATTAATAGAAGTGTTGAAAATTTAAGAGAAGCTTTCGATTTATTAGAAACTGAAGGTCTTGTTAGAACTCAAAATCTTAAAACAAAATTTTCACAAAGTAATGAAAAATCGAAAAAAAACGGAAAATCAAAACTATCAATATCAAAATAATAATACAAATAATCAAAGAGACCGATCTTACAAATCAAATTATAATAATCAAGATCAGAATGCAAAACACAACAACAATTTCCAAAATGTAAAAGCTAATTCAGGAAACTTTCGATCAGGAACACAAAATTTAAATTCGAATCAGAACTGTACAAATCAACAAATCCATATTTCAAAAATGGAAATCGATCATGTCGAAGTAGATAAAACTAACTGTAGCCAATTTAAAAATGATAATCAAGATCAAAGCTTCACTTCTGAATCAATGTCTGAGCCAAAGAACTGTTCTTGCCATGTAAGTTTTCATATAGTTGCCTCGAAAAATCACTTCCCTTGATTAAGTTAACTTTAAACAATGAAATAATCACAGCCTTGATCGATACTGGTTCAACAACTTCCATGTTAGATACACTCAGAAAAAAATGCCGTTCTGAATTTAGGTATGCCCATGCTTGACTTTATACCATTTTGTTCTTAAAATTTCAAGATTTCTGTGTTCTATAATTCTTAAATTAAATACAAATCGAACTAAAATGAAAAATTCTGACCGATCGTTTCTATGACAGCTATGTGTTGTAATTGTCTAATTTAAACCAGATTTGGTCAGAATGTATACAACAATGCTAAATATATAATCTGTGAGTTTGGATCAGATATCTCAAGGAACAACAAAGCTTATCATACTTAACAGAGATTTTCATGCATACACATACATATCTATGTACATATATACATATGTATGTATTTGACATGCTGAAATTTTTGAAGACGGGCGTCAACGCGTCGCGTAGAAAATGTTACGACGGAATTGTTGTTGTCAAACGCAGCAAGAAAAAACATCAAAGAGCTGCAATGCGTTTAACCCTATCGGGACTTCCATTTGTTCAAATGCTTAGCATAGTTAATCTATAGATTTTTTAATATATTATTATAACAGTTGTGAGAGAATAATCGGGTAAAGTATATAATATTATTTGTTCAATGTTATATACGTTGAAAAGTTCTCAATTAAAATTTAACAAAATAGTCAAAGAAGACAGCAGTCCCTATTGGGTTAATCGCTTACTGCTTTTGACAATCGCTTTGCCTCTTTTTGCTTCAAGAGACGATGCGTGCATCTCTTTCGTTCGATCTAGAGATGGTCACGGTCCGCATTATTTTTGACGAGACCAATCGTGATCACGTGTAGCACGACTTACCAGGCGATTGCATATTGCAAATGATCACGCCCGGGCGTGATCGATTTGACACTGGGACCATCTCTAGTTCGAGCTCTCGCATCGTTTCTACAATTAGTGTATTTGGAACATTAAAAGTGTTATGAGTGAAAATAATTTAAATACAAGTGAAACGCCAACAGACGATATTCGTCTTGAATGCCTATTACGCGAATTAAATATCAACAGTGTTTTACCTTATTTAAAAGGTAAGTGATTTTTAATTATTTTATACAAAATATTCTTATGCATGTACATAAATATGCAAAAAAGTGTTGTACGTTTTGCCGCAAGTTTTTATGGATGTGTGTGTGCGCGCGTATATTCTTTTTGTTTTTGTCCATGTTGTAGGTAATTTTCGACTACCTTATTGATTAAATTGGTTTTAATAGGCACATGTTAAGTAATTATTTAAATTAGTAGTTCAAGTGTCTATATTTATTTAAATGAAAAAACGCGCATTCACACACACAACCTTGCGACAAACTTATATACATATGTATGTACATACATACATATTACGCACTATTTTGTCGCGCAAATTATTGGAAAAGAACGGTGGTCAATGCAACAACTGGAGATTTACATATGTGTGTATGTTGACAAATCTTAGTGATGTGATTGTTCATGCTTATGCGTTTTAAGTGCATAAATATGTATGTACATATGTATGTACAGCGTCATTGACTTCATATTCGTTGTATATGGGAGTACGTACACACACGCACGCAAACTTTAGACATGTATATACATATGTATGTACATACACAAAAAGTATTATTTCGCAATTGCCAAAAAAGTGACTTCGAAGAAAAAAGCGGCGATCGATGCAAAGACTTGATATTAGCATAAGTATGTGTGTGTACGTATATACTATATTAAATATATGTGAACATTTGTAAATTATGTGTCAAGTAATTGTTTTTAAAATAAAAAATATTTGCTTAATAATTTTTAAAAATAGGTTGCCAAAACAATTACCTGACTAGCTGTACATAATATGTACAGTCACTGATTTCCGATATTCTCCTAAGCTTTTACATACACACACAAACATGCATTCTTACTGTGCGCGAGTAGAATAGCTAACAAAAGGAAAATAAAATTAGAAGATTGAGTGTTTAATTTTTTTCAATTTCGGCTTTTCTTTTGCAAAATTAAATGAAATCGCTTAATATTTTAATTAATAACTTTAAACAAACCTACAACTTTTTATTTAAAATTAAGTAGAAATATTTAAAAGATAAAGGAATATATTTTTATTTGGATTTAAATAATGACATGAGGCTGGTTTCATTTTTCTATGTTTATTTATTTTAAACTTATTTTTTTGGTATCAAATAATGTATGCAGATGCCAAAGTCACATACCGATGCCTTCAATATATGACGCCGGAGGAAATAAAAAGCAATTCCCCCTGTTGTTTATTCTAAAAATGTAATTCAATATTTTATATCTCTTTGCAGACGCTCAGGATTATTTAACAATAATATTATCGACATCAGTGCGGCCACCCACAGCGCGTTTTAAGGAACAATCAGGAAAATCACACAAGAAAGCACCAATTTTAGACTCGCAGCAAAGTCTTGTGTTGCGTTTACCCACAACCAACGATTACCAGAGACAAATCAGCGAATTAATTAATAAGTATTATTCATCAGGGCTAACAGTACAGTCATTTAAATTTGTCGAAGGAATTTGTGATTCGAATATAAATAGATTTTATGTACCAAAAAAACCTCTACACGAGGTAAAAATCTAGTGACGAAAGCATATTCACGCCCTAAAATTACTGATATCAAATTTTGTGACGAACAATATTAATTTTAATATGTAAACTATTCTAATATAAAAAATAGTTTGTCATTCCGCACATTGCGCAAAAAGGTGCAGCATTTGTGTAATTAAAAAACCTTTCTGCGCAGTGCCGAATGCCAAACGAACGACAGAATATCCCAGAGTTCGAACCCGGGACCTCTCGCATGTAGGTCTAACCCATCATCCATTAAGCCAACGAGCCTACCGTCAGGCGCGTGCTAAATTGCAATTTTGTTTAAAGAACTGTAATTGACATTACATTTTGCTCTCGTCGCTGCTGTTCTACAATTAGTGTATTTGGAACATTAAAAGAGAACACTAGTGTTATGAGTGAAAATAATTTAAATACAAGTGAAACGCCAACAGACGATATTCGTCTTGAATGCCTATTACGCGAATTAAATATCAACAGTGTTTTACCTTATTTAAAAGGTAAGTGATTTTTAATTATTTTATACAAAATATTCTTATGCATGTACATATGTACATACATACATATGCATATATGGATGTGTGTGTGCGCGAGTTATATTGATTGAGTTTACAATAAAGAAAAGAATACAACACTCGTAATAATTATATATTTTATTTTGACATGGTTCGATTCAGGGTTGGGTGTCAACTGAGCTCAGCGCTCTACAAACGTATACTTATAACATAATTCTATTAGATGGCTTTGCCACTCTTTGTTTATACTATGGGTTTGTATTGGTGTGTGATAGCTAATGTGATCTTTGGTCCAGATATGTTTATGTCAACGTTCTGAGTGGTTAGTGTGATCTTTGGGCCAGCTATGTTTATGTTAATGTGCTGAGCCTATGATGTTTACATTAAAGTAGTTCGGGTTTGCTTACATTAAACTGGATTGCAGACCAGGCCGCATTATTGATAATGGTGAGGGTGTTGACAGTTTAGACCTAAGTAGTGGGGACGAGGTAAGTGATGACATTTGCATAACTCCTCCACCGTCAGAGTTTGAATTCTCCTGAATTCTATTTACTTTAATGTGAATCTGTTTTTTTTTAAGTTTGATATACAAATAAAGTCCAATTATTATTATGATTAATGTAAGTGATATTGCCATTCCATAGCCGACTTTTTTATGAAATTTTAGTTCTGTTATTTCGCTTAAATTTTCAAAATTTTGTATAGTAAAATGCTCAAAATTTAAAGTGGTTTTATATGACTGGTTTAATAAGTTTGTTGGGTAGAAAAATCTATCGTAGAATTCTATTTGTTCATTTGAAAAGGTTTCGGATAATGTATGAATTTGGCAATTTACAAATTGTATTAAGTAATTTCCATTTAGTATAATGTTTCTATTGTCACAATTTTGATTTAGTTTTTCGTTAACAGCATTTCTTACGATTATTGTTTCATCATCTATTTGTTCTACACTTGATTTGTTATTGTATATAAATTTGCAGTTATTATAGAGAGTACAACTTTTGCTTAATTTTAGTTCTCTTAAAATTACATTTTCCTCATATTTATATGTTTTGTTTTTAATTTCTGTAATAATTAAATTGTCCTGATCGATTTGAATATGATTTTCATTAGGAATTGGAATAATTAATTTGAGGTCTGTTTTTATAAAAGATTTAGGTAGCTTGATTGCCATGACAATTGCATTATTTTTATAGCCTGTGCCCATTAAAAATGGGCAAAAAAGGCTATAATGAATTTGTGTGAATGTATGTAACAGGCAGAAGGAAGCATCTCCGACCCTATAAAGTACATATATTCTTGATCAGTATCAATAGCCGAGTCGATTTAAACCTGTCCGTCTGTCTGTCCGTCTGTCCGTCCGTCCGTCTGTATGAACGCGTGGATCTCAGCAACTATAAGAGCTAGAGACTTCAAATTTGGAATGTAGGTTCCTGAATACCATACGCAGATCAAGTTTATTTTCAATTTTCGATATCGAGTCCCGTTGGTTTTAAAATTAGAAAAATCACCATAACAAAAGCAATATCTAAGCTAGAGACTTGAGATTTGGCACACATGGCAAGTATCCTACTTTTAATGTGTGCTACAAATTTCAGTTCGATCGGATATTGAATTCAAAAGTTATTCAAGAATCAAATTTATGCAGCGCAGCAGATGCGTCGCAGCGCAGTAGCAGCGCAGTCGCTGCGCCGCGCCGACGATATAATGAACGAAAAGACGCGTCTGTTCATGTATGTTTGATTTGCCTTTCGTCTGCTGTGGCACTAAACATAAACAATCAACAGCCGCAGTCCAGTGTTGCCAGACTATCGCAAGCAACCTAATCTCGATGCAAGCAAAATCGACTTCAAGCGATATATTTAAATCCGATTATAATGAAAATACTTTTCCTTGAAGCCCTGCACAGGGTATCCTACTGTCGTGCCCGCTCGACTGATCGGCTTGTTGTATTTTAAAATGCCCATTCTAATCAATTTAATTTTGTAGAAGTCAATTTCAAATTTAATAATTTCTTCTTTTGTTAATAATTCGGGTAAAAATATATTGTTTTTTGCTGACGCTATGTTTTCTTGAATGTAATTTATTTTTTCTTCTAAATTTTTTAATTTTTGCATTTGATCATTGAATAAGATTTTCTTTATTGTTTCCTTGTTTTGTTCATTTATTTTTGATGAAAAGATTGATATTACACTTCTATCTTGTACAATTGTATCTGCAAGTTTGTTAATTGTGTCATTGAAATGTGTGTTGATATAAATTTGTTGGTTCAAATTTTTTATTAAATTATGGTTATTTTGATCTATTATGTCTAAATGTTCTATTATGTCCTCCCTGTCTTCATTGTTCATTAACCCAAAAAGCCATTTGTTCATTGTACCTACGCCATTTATAAGTCCTCTCATTGTTCTGGTAGATGGGGTAATTGATTTAATTTTAGCTTTAATTAGTTCTATCTCGTCAATAATTAATTCTTTGTCTGCTATTTCAATGTTTCTTATATTATTTTCTATTTTATTGACAATGTGTGTAAGTTGATTTATATCAATAATATGTTAAATAATAACGGTATCATTGACAATTTCTGTTGATTGAATATGTATTGGAACGTATCCTGATATTTCCTGAATTGGTACCACATGTAGTCTAGTCTGTACCATTGACAGTGTCATTAGTGTAATCAATAAAATATTCTGTAAGTGATAAAAAAAACTTATTACTAGGTTTGTTAGTATATATGTAAAAAAAAGATGTTTTTTACTTTTATTTTTTATTTAATTATTATTTTTTTTTTATTTTATTTTTTTTTTTTATTTTTTATTTATTTATTATTTCAATATTTAATGGTCTCTTAATATTACAAGGGTGCACTTCTTTTAATTTAGTATATCTGAAATAAGGTTTGTCCTTGTGTCTAAGACGTTTATAATTTTTGATTGGGCCTTCTTCCCTTTTTTCTTCATAATTTTCCCTGTTGTCATTTATATTATTTATAATTTTTTCTTTATTGTTGGTTATTATAGCTTGGAGTTCTTTTGCATTTTTTTCGTTCTTTGCCTGGTTGGGTGAACATTGAATTGTAGTATGATACCTTTTATTATATGCACCTATGGCAATCTGAATTTTTGTTTCTATTGAAATGTCCTCATTTATACTATTAATTATTTCAATCAAAGTTGAATGAAGTCTTTCTATGTCTGCGTTTCCTGTGTGTGAATTTGGTTTTGTCAGATGCAATTCTACATCCTCTTTATTCAAAAAACTTGTTATTTGTTCTGCTCTAAATTCATTGTCCATAATAATTTTCTTAGGTTTACCAAACTTTGTAAATGTCTTTAATGTTATATGCTGCTGCAAATTTAGTGAGTTTGTCTATTATTGTTACGAACGATCTGTGTTTTATATGGAAAATATCTATATGAATTATTTGATTTTTATCTTGTGGTGTTTCAGTAATGTTAAACTTTGGTTTTAATGGATGTCTGTCGTATTTTATTTCTCTACACTTCCTACAATTTGATATTACCAATGTGATCTCTCAATTTTGGAAAATATATTTTGTCTTTTAGGGTATAAAATGTTTCGTTCATGCCGCTATGAAGAGATTCTTTAGTATGGTATAATGCTATTTGCTTATGAAGCTGTTCTTCGGTTTCTATTTCTATGGCTCTTTTTGTACATTTCCGAAATTTTATATTTTTTGTGTCTTTAAAGAGGTCGATTATAATGCATTGAACTTTGTAATATACCGAGTCTGGTACTTCTGAATATATTCCAATTGTGCCTTTATTTATGTTATTTTGTAATATTTGTTCAATTTCAATTGTTTCATCTGCTGGGTTGATTTCTATTATTTTCTTTCCATGATTGTTGATAATACTGTCTTGTGCTGAGTATGTTACAATAATTTGTGTCTTGAATTTATTTACTATTTCTTCTTGTATATAAAAATCTATTGGTTCGTTTTCATCGGCTGAATGAATGGTGTCTGAAATTTCTAAATTGGATTCATCATTATTGTTTTCGTTTATTAATGGTGCTGTTTCTTGTCTACTAAAAAAATCTGCTACTTTATTGTCTTTTCCTTTTACATATTGAATGTCACAATCAAATTCTTGAAGTTTTAAAATCCATCTTCTGTGTTTGTCTTTTAAATCCTTTCCTTTGTATTTTTTACTTAAGTATTTTATTGGTTGATGATCTGTTATGATTTTAAACTGTGATCCATATAAATAATGTCTGAAGTAATCTACTGCATAAACAATGGCTAAGAATTCTTTGTCAGTTGCGCTGTATTGTTTCTCATGTTTATTTAAAGTTCTTGATACAAATGCCACTGGTTGACCTTGTTGTGACAAAATTGCGCCAATAGCAAAATCACTTGCATCTGTTGTAACTGTAAATTGTTTATCAAATTCTGGAAATTTTAATATTGGATGTGAACTTATGAGTGCTTTTAAGTTTTCGAATGAATCAATATATTCTGGGTCATTTCCACTTAATTGTGTTTCCTTTTTGTAAATACTTGATCATAGGATATGCGATCTTTGAGTAATCTTTAATGAATTTTCTGTAAAATCCTGTCATACCTAAGAATCCTTTAAGTTGTTTTTCTGATTTCGGGATTGGAATAGCTAAAATATCTTGTATCTTTTTTGGGTTTGGTTGTATGCCGTCTTTTGTAAGTACATGACCTAAAAACTCAGTGTTTTGTTTCATGAATGAACATTTATCTGCCTGAATTTTTAAATTGTGATCTTGAAGTTTTCGAAAAAATTTTTCTAAGAGTTTTTATGTTCTTCTAAAGTTGTTGAGAATATTAATATATCATCCAAATATACCACACATATTTTGTTTATGTAATCTCTTAAAATATCGTTCATTAGTCTTTGGAAAGTTGCTGGTGCGTTTTTTAGTCCAAATGGCATTCTAATATATTCGTAAAGTCCCATTGGCGATACGAATGCAGTTTTTTCTATGTCTTCTTCAGCCATCAAAATCTGATGATAGCCTTTTGCCAAATCTAATGTACTGAAATATTGAGCCCTGCCAAGTTTGTCTAATATTGAATCCATAAGGGGTAATGGGTATTTATCTGAGACTGTTACATGATTCAATCGACGATAGTCTACGCACAATCTATACTTTTGTACTCCAGAATTATCAATTTTCTTTAGTACCATACATATGGGTGAACTATATTTGCTTCTACTTTTCCTGATAATGCAATTTTTTTCCATTTCAATTATTTGCTTTCTGATTTCTTTTCATATTTTGGAGAACACCTATAAATTTTGGAATTTATTGGTTGGTCCGTTGTAGTTTTTATACTGTGTACAACTGTATTTGTGTTTGTAAGTTGGTCACCTTCCTTGTAATATAACCCTTTAAATTTTTTATTCAATATTTTTATAATTTCGCTTTCTTCTGTATTTAAACTTGTTATATTGAAGTCATCAATTGCACTTACTTCTAGTACGCAAGTTTCTTTAGGAATCTTGGACAAGAATGGAATTTCGACATTATTAATTAAGTGTATTGTTTTTTTATTAAAATCAATATTTTTAACATTTCTTTGAATGAAATCCATGCCCAATAGAAAATCATATGATTTGTCTAGGGGTAAGGCCACCCATTTTGCATGCACTTCTGGTGAATATTGAAATTCAACCGGTGCTTTGGTTTTTACCAAAAAATTATTAGTTTTAAAGGTTGTGTTAATAGTATGAATAGTATTTGTGTATTTTTCAATTATTTCGTAAACATTTTGCTGTACTCTATTTGTATTTATTATGCTAATTGTGGATCCAGTGTCCACCAAAAATAAGAATCTGCATCCCTCAATTGTTCCTTCTATTAATATTTTTAATTCATCCAAGGCCTTTGGGTAAAAAATTCTTGGGGATTCACACTTGTTGTGCTCTTATTATTTTCTTCTGCTAAATTGTCTACACTCATTGCGTCTTGAGGATTTTGTGGTTGAACATTATTATTTTGATGAATCTTATTACTTTGATTTCTGTTTGGTTGAGTGTTGTTATAGTTCTGATTTTGGTTATGATTATTATTATAATTATAATTTTGTTGTTGATTGTTATTATACTTTCGGTTCTGTTGCTGATTATAGTTATTATTATGATTTTGTTGTTGATTGTAATTATACTGATTTTGTTCTTGATTGTTATTATAATGGCGTCTTGTGTTCTGGCTTGCTTGCATATTGTTATTTCTAAAATTATTGCTTGCACTTGGTTGTTGATTGTTTTCAATCTTTTGGTCATTCCTATTACCTGATCCATTGTTATCAAAACTTCTTTGAATTAGTAATCTTTGATTTAAGTTACCAAAATTTAGGCCAATATATTTAGCTATTTCCTCTCTGACTGCTGGTACTGTAGTAAGGGGCATTAATGAAACTGCCATGGAACCTGATGCTAATTCTTTAATTCTTTGTATTAATAAAGCACTTAGTATGTTAACAAGGTTTTCATTATTTTCGAATACTGCAAAATCAGTTATTTCTTCTACAATGTATCTTACTTTGATATCCAGGTCTCTAATGCTGATAACTTTCAAATTGTTGATTTTTCTCGTGAGACCCATCTGGTCCATTCGTGGTCTATAATGATGTCGAAGTTTTTCCTTGCACTGCTCCCATGTTGTTGGTGTGTTAATGTTGAGTACGGTTCGTGCTTGCCCTTGGATTTTTGTATTGAATATTACACTGAAGACTTGGTCAGCGTCGTCTCCGTATTCCTGCATCACTTGATCCACCGACGCGATGAATCCATGCAGTGTACCCTCTATTCCGGTAAACGTTGGAAGGTATCTGGTTTCTTTTTCGATGTTGTTCCTTTGCCTTGTAATGGAATTTACAATAGCAAGATCATGTTGTTGCTGGGCAATTATTTGAGTGAGTGCTTGGATGCATCGCTGCATCTCCTCACTTCCGTTTGCCATATTTATTATTATTTCGCAGTTTTAGGTGACACAATTATGACTTAGTCTCTTTTTTATGCCACTTATACTTTTTTATATTGCACTTATATGATTCTGCTTATGCCTTTAGCTGTTTTTGCAAGAAATCACTTTTAGTGTAATTTATTTGTCCGTTTCAGACCGGCTGCGCCAGTTATATTGATTGAGTTCACAATAAAGAAAAGAATACAACACTCGTAATAATTATATATTTTATTTTGACATGGTTCGATTCAGGGTTGGGTGTCAACTGAGCTCAGCGCTCTACAAACGTATACTTATAACATAATTCTATTAGATGGCTTTGCCACTCTTTGTTTATACTATGGGTTTGTATTGGTGTGTGATAGCTAATGTGATCTTTGGTCCAGATATGTTTATGTCAACGTTCTGAGTGGTTAGTGTGATCTTTGGGCCAGCTATGTTTATGTTAATGTGCTGAGCCTATGATGTTTACATTAAAGTAGTTCGGGTTTGCTTACATTAAACTGGATTGCAGACCAGGCCGCATTATTGATAATGGTGAGGGTGTTGACAGTTTAGACTTAAGTAGTGGGGACGATGTAAGTGATGACATTTGCATAACTCGCGCGTATATTCTTT
Organism: Drosophila histrio; assembly: GCA_958299025.2. Taxonomy (NCBI): domain Eukaryota; kingdom Metazoa; phylum Arthropoda; class Insecta; order Diptera; family Drosophilidae; genus Drosophila; species Drosophila histrio. The sequence goes on from OY282582.1 coordinate 7,363,302, forward strand.
TTGTTTTTGTCCATGTTGTAGGTAATTTTCGACTACCTTATTGATTAAATTGGTTTTAATAGGCACATGTTAAGTAATTATTTAAATTAGTAGTTCAAGTGTCTATATTTATTTAAAAGAAAAAACGCGCATTCACACACACAACCTTGCGACAAACTTATATACATATGTATGTACATGCATACATATTACGCACTATTTTGTCGCGCAAATTATTGGAAAAGAACGGTGGTCAATGCAACGGCTGGAGATTTACATATGTGTGTATGTTGACAAATCTTAGTGATGTGATTGTTCATGCTTATGCGTTTTAAGTGCATAAATATGTATGTACATATGTATGTACAGCGTCATTGACTTCATATTCGTTGTATATGGGTGTACGTACACACACGAACGCAAACTTTAGACATGTATATACATATGTATGTACATACACAAAAAGTATTATTTCGCAATTGCCAAAAAAGTGACTTCGAAGAAAAAAGCGGCGATCGATGCAAAGACTTGATATTAGCATAAGTATGTGTGTGTACGTATATACTATATTAAATATATGTGAACATTTGTAAATTATGTGTCAAGTAATTGTTTTTACAATAAAAAATATTTGCTTTATAATTTTTAAAAATAGGTTGCCAAAACAATTACCTGACTAGCTGTACATAATATGTACAGTCACTGATTTCCGATATTCTCCTAAGCTTTTACATACACACACAAACATGCATTATTACTGTGCGCTAGTAGAATAGCTAACAAAAGGAAAATAAAATTAGAAGATTGAGTGTTTAATTTTTTTCAATTTCGGCTTTTCTTTTGCAAAATTAAATGAAATCGCTTAATATTTTAATTAATAACTTTAAACAAATCTACAACTTTTTATTTAAAATTAAGTAGAAATATTTAAAAGATAAAGGAATATATTTTTATTTGGACTTAAATAATGACATGAGGCTGGTTTCATTTTTCTATGTTTATTTATTTTAAACTTATTTTTTTGGTATCAAATAATGTATGCAGATGCCAAAGTCACATACCGATGCCTTCAATATATGACGCCGGAGGAAATAAAAAGCAATTCCCCCCTGTTGTTTATTCTAAAAATGTAATTCAATATTTTATATCTCTTTGCAGACGCTCCGGATTATTTAACAATAATATTATTGACATCAGTGCGGCCACCCACAGCGCGTTTTAAGAAACAATCAGGAAAACCACACAAGAAAGCATCAATTTTAGACTCGCAGCAAAGCCTTGTGTTGCGTTTACCCACAACCAACGATTACCAGAGACAAATCAGCGAATTAATTAATAAGTATTATTCATCAGGGCTAACAGTACAGTCATTTAAATTTGTCGAAGGAATTTGTGATTCGAATATAAATAGATTTTATGTACCAAAAAAACCTCTACACGAGGTAAAAATCTAGTGACGAAAGCATATTCACGCCCTAAAATTACTGATAGCAAATTTTGTGACGAACAATATTAATTTTAATATATAAACTATTCTAATATAAAAAATAGTTTGTCATTCCGCACATTGCGCAAAAAGGTGCAGCATTTGTGTAATTAAAAAACCTTTCTGCGCAGTGCCGAATGCCAAACTATTTTTTATTTATTATCCCAGATATGACCTATATACCAAAAGTTGCATAATTTCATTAGCTATGATATATTGAAAATATACCAAAACCGTAGGTGCCGTTTTCTTATTAATTGCATAAATATGCAAGCACACTAAAATTTACATAAAATTTTGATACTGTAACATACGACTTAATATTATAATAACTTTTAAACGAGTTAACGGATTTGGATTATTGAGGTACCAATCGATCCGTAGTTAACATTGGCATCATATAACATTAAATTTTTCTCTCATTAGGCACTAACGGGCCCACCAGCTCCAATCTAACAGCTGATACCTCGACAGGATTTTTTTACGGCACCAATCTGAAAACGCTATATTTTGTCAACCCGAATTTTGCTTGACATGTATTATATATCAAAATTTGCGCAATGTCTCCACGCTTTAGAATAAATAATCAAAAATACAAACTTGAGGACTCAATTTTTTGCAAATTCACAAAAAGTAAAAAAAAAAATTAATTATGTAATTTTTACATCATGTAATTCTCTTACAGAATTAGTTTAAACTTATATTAAAGCTATTTTGATAACCTTTCGAGTGATGTAAAAAAAATTTTCATAGGGTCTATGGTTTGGCCGCAGTTTTCTATTGAATTTTCAACTATTCTAGCTTTTTCCCGCTAAACTAGCGGTTTTTCAAAAAAATTGTGGAACAAACGTTTCTTAGATTTCTGGAAGTAACACGCTCAAGAAAATTCATCCCGATATCTCAAAGATTGGTCCAGACAAACCAACACACAAGATTTCCATCTCAGCTCGATGACGTCATCAAAATTTTAAAATTCCATTATCTTTGGAATGGATGGTCCGATTTGGGTGAATGAAGTACCGTTCGACGCGTATTCAACCCTACAAACTATCTACATTTAAAAGTTTATGCTCCAACCTAAGCTCCACATTAAAACGTGCAAAGTTTGACAAAGATATGCAAACGGCTATGTCTCGAAAAATATCTGACAGATCGGAGATAATAGTATGTCATATTAAAACCACCAAAATTACCTTTCGAATGATATATAACACATTGCGATCGGTCCAGCCGATCTCTATATCCAATAATGCGTGTATATATAGCTAGTGGCCTGCAGCCCAGCAAACTTCACTACGTGTGAGTTTTTGGGGTCTGCTTTCGTCACTAGCGCGGACTGCCGTCCGCAGTGATATTTCGATAACAATTTGCTTAGCTTCTCTTCATTTATTCAAGCTTTTGATACGTGCTTCAAAATGTTTGAAATACTTTCATTAGAATATCCTAGAGCTTGCCAGCAGGTATGTCTTTTTGTTCAAAACCATTTATATGGAATCAACACTGTTTTTGACACAAAATCAGCCGATTTAACACTCGTTTTCGATAGCTATTAAAGCCCAACTAAAATTTGCTCAGTTTTTAATTGAACATGAAAATTTAATTGAATCACTTTATACGTTTTCTTTATTTGAACAAAAAGATTTGATTGAAGAATCTTTTATTCAAAGCATAATGAATAATACAAAAATTAAATTTAATTTTGAAAACTGTAAAATATGCAATGAAATAGTTTATAAAGGAAAGCGTTATAAAGCGAATAATTATTTAGTAAGTAATCAAACAGTATTAAAATTATATAAAATCATAAGTTTATCAATATTTAATGATAATGTTTATGTCATCTGTAAAGAGATTCAGTTAAAGAATTATGATAATCATTTCCGCGCTTATGAAGTTGAGTTTCCAACTAGTAATTTTTCCCCAATACTACACATATATCCATTAAATAATGGAAAATCTTATATAAGATTTAAATATAGATAATAAAAAATCATTTGAAATCAAAAAATATCTGGAGTCGTTTTATTAAAATAGTTAAAATAGTTTTTTTCAAGATTGAAATAAACTTAAGTATAAGAATAGCTTATACTTAAAACAAGTACATAATGTACTTAATATAAGAATATTTTTGACTATAAAGAAGTAAAATTTTGAGATTAGCTTAAGATTTGTATGTACTTGAACCAGTTTGTTTCAAGAATGAAATGAACTTTATTTTAAGAATATTGTATACTTAATCAAGTTCAATTGGGAATAATTATGAGAATGTTTTAAGCTAGAAACAAGTACATTTTGGGATTATTTTAACATTTTTTCGAACTTAAGCTAGCATGTATCGGTCTTTTCAAACTTTTTTTTATGCTCGAATTGATCTCAAAATGTTCTTAAAGTATCCCCAAAAATTCTTGTTTGAAGATTTCCGTTCTTATAAAAAACGAACTTAAATTAAGATTTTTGTTCTCTAATTTGGAAATTCCGAACTTAGTCGGCTTTTGAGCTCGTTTGTACTTACAAAACCCCTGTTCAAGAACGAAATTCTTGATTTTTTTTCTGAGTGTAGAAATAAATTGTTACAATATTCTCGAAGAACTTTGTGCCATCCAATATCTTTTTCATCTCTAAATTCAAAAAATCGCTAATAACACAAGAAATTATAACTGATTTGCCTTTTGAATTTAAAGAAGATGCCACAATGAGTTGGAAATTGACAACATTTAATAACAAATCGTTCGATGCTATTATAGGGCAAAACATTCTTAAGCCATTAAATGCTGTTATTGATTTTTATCAGAATAAAATTACAATTAATAATAATACTATTCAATTTCAAAATAGTTCACCATACTCTGATGAGGTAAATCAAATTGAACCAATCAAAATAGATGATAGAATACAGAAAATTCTTTTCAATGATTTAAATCAAGAGAAAAACTATGCTCTAACTAAAATTTTAAGTAGATTTAAAACATTAATATTTCTTGAAGGTCAGTGTCTTAGCAATACAAACATTATTGAGCATCAGATAAAAACAGTAGTGGATAAACCTGTATATTGTAAGATTTATAGATATCCTCAAATACACGAGCAAGAAATATATAAGCAAATTGAAGAAATGCTACAACCGGGAATAATATGTAAAAGCAATTCTCCATATAATGCCCCTTTATGGCTTGTACCCAAAAATGCTGATAACAGTGGAATAAAAAATGGCGTATAGTTATTGATTACCGCAAATTGAATGAAAACACAGTAGATGATAAGTTTCCTATCCCAAATATAGAAGGTATATTGGATAAGTTAGGAAGAGAGCAATATTTTTCTACTATAGATCTCTCGAAAGGCTTTCACCAAATTCTCGTTCAGGAACAAGATAGGGAAAAGACAGCGTTTTCTACCCCTCACGGGCATTATGAGTTTAATCGGATGCCATTTGGGCTCAAAAACGCTCCTGCCACATTTCAACGTCTTATAAACACAGTCTTAAAAGAAGAAATAAATAGAATTTGTGTCGTCTATCTTGATGACGCTCTTATTTTTTCCACTAGTTTTTCAGAAAATATTGGCCATATTCATACAATTTTTAAAAAACTTGCTGAAGCAAATCTTAAAATTCAAATCAACAAATGCAATTTCTTTTCAAAAGAAACTCAGTTTTTGGGTCATGTTTTAACCCCCGAAGGAGTTAAGCCTAACCCAACAAACGTTAACAGCATTCTTCAGATTAGAATTCCGAGAAATGTTAAACAAATTAGAGCTTTTCTAGGAAGCACTGGGTATTATAGAAAGTTCATAAAGGATTTCTCTCAAGTAGCTTATCCATTGATTAAATGCCTTAAAAAGGATGCTAAGATCGATGTTAATGAACCCAACTTTATGATTGCATTTGACAAATTAAAAAGAATCATAACTGAGGCACCGGTACTTAAGTATCCGGATTTCAAAAAGAAATTTCAGCTTATTACTGATGCTAGTAATATAGCTTTAGGTGCTGTTTCGCAACAAGATGGTCATCCTATTTGCTATGCAAGTCGTACATTGAATGACCATGAGAAAAACTATTCTTTTATACAAAAGGAATTACTAGCTATCGTCTGGGCAACAGCTTATTTCCGCCCATATCTCTATGGAGTTAAATTCGACATTTTGTCCGATCACCAACCACTTAAGTGGCTGCTAATTAAATATAACGGAAAAGAACTTAATGAAATACTTTATAGATGGCTTGTTAAGCTTAGCGAATTTAATATAAACGTATCATACATTAAAGGAAAGGATAACCAGGTAGCTGATTTTTTAAGTCGAATAAGTAACGATGAAATTTGTGCCGTAAACACAGCTGAATCCTGTAGCTCTTTAGAAAACAATGTTGATGACATTAGTACACAACATACACAGGCTGAAGATTTTGTGGACACAACTATTTTCGGTAATTTAGAAACAGTTGTTAATAGATTTAAAATACAAATCATTCTAACAGATAAAAAAACTAAGGAGTTTGAATATAAGAATAGAAATAAGAAAATTTATTTAAATTTAAATGCTCTCGAAAATAGAATGGAGAAATTTTGAAGAATCATATCATAAAAGGCAAAGTAGGAATATTCAGTGAATATAACGATCATCAATACAATAAATTTCAAAACAATATCATCCAAATTTTCGAAGGCAATAAAAATGTAAAATTTGTAAAGTGCTCATTTCACGCAAAAGACATTGAAAACGAAGAAGCTGTGTATAAAGAAATTGAACGATTCCATAAATATGATACTGGTCATTCAGGTATAAATGAAAATTACCAAAGTTTAAAAAAGATTATTTACTTTCCAAAACTTCAACATTAAGCATAGTATCCAGTAGCTCGAAAAAGTTTGAGCACTCAAAATGCTCGATTTTCTTAATGCCTGCCAGGCGGCCATGACTTGAAAACTATTTTCACTAGTCGAAAGATGAAAAAGTTTCATATTCCAACGTGTCAGAATAAATCACCAGCTGTTTATGAACAGTGTTGTAAAACGACAGTCACTTTTTGAGTGCCCAAAGTTTTGATGTACTGGATACCGAATATCAAAACAGCCTCTCAAAAAATTTATGAGCCTACTTTGCAACCCTTGTTTTTATATGGAGTTGATACCTTTCAAACAGAATTTCGAGCTACTGGATACTATGCTTTACATCCAAAAGTATATTAACAATTGTGACATTTGTAATCGGTGTAAATATGATAGGAACCCAGTAAAAGAAAAATTTGATTATTAAATATACGGAAACACCAAACGATATAAAAAAATTGTTCATATGGATATATATACAAATTCAAAATGTAATTTTCTAACTTTTACTGACCGATTTTCAAAATTTGCTACTGCCTTCTATCTTGAGGATCGCAATAATCAAACTATACTCGAAAAAATGCGATCGTACAAATCCCAAAGAGGAAGTTTTGAAAAATTAATAACTAATAATGAATTTAATAGTGGAAATATAAAAGAATATTTAAGAAATAAGAAAATATAGAAGTTCATTTTGTGAAACCGAACTGTCACACTGGCAATGCAGACGTTGAAAGATTCCATAACACTCTAACAGAAAAGATAAGAATTATATACCTTGAAAACAAAGATCTATCAATCAAAGATACAGTTAGTAAAGCTATAGAATATTATAATAACAGCTATCACTCAGCAATACAAAATACGCCAATGAATATTGAATGTGGAAATTGTGACAAAAAAATTATACATAATAACATTCTAAAGTATAAGGAACATTACATTACATCTTTAAATGAAACAAGAGAAACTTTTGAAGAAACTAGAAATGAAGGATATATAAAAAACTATAAGTCTCTAAGATACAAAAATGAACCGAAATATAGAAAATTTAATTTAAATAATGTACATAGCTCCAACATAAAAAGAAAGAAGAAATATCAGACTTTAAATGTAACATAATCTACCATAATTGAATTCCTAACACTTATATGTATATAAACTAATTGTAAAACTCAGGAGAGTCTTAATTTAAGCGATGGGGAAGTTATGTAGTCGAAGTTCTTGTTCTCTCTCTCTTCGCCTACATTTAACAGTGAGAGATTACAAGCTCGATCTAGGCATAAAAGCTCTAAAGCTCTCTCGACTATTCAAAAGCTTTCGAGCTTACTTCTAAGTAAGACGTGAACAACTCAAGAACATTCAAGCGAAATAAATACTTGTATAAAAATTAAAATCACAAAGAACATTATTTTAATTTAATGAAATGTTAACATATCAATGTAAACAAAATTCGAGCGAGGCCACACTTTGACTCTAAAGATATTTACATTCAATCTTCAACTAATTAAATTACTATGTCCATTAAAATTATAAAAAATCCAATAAAAGTTTTAAGGTTTTACAAAAATTTTATAATACTCTACGCTATAAGCGCGTAGATAGCAAGGAATACATCATCATCAAGAATACCCTACAGGCATAATGTAATAAAAATACGAGAATCTAGGTGCGGCACGAAAAAAATATATATTGTAATTATTGCTAATTATACTTTCGCTTTTAACTCACAGAAATGTTATCTATGCTAAACTACTTACGGGTGTTATGAACTGCCTGAAACGTAAAGGAAAATACACCAGGAAAAATTAGCTTAATAAATGAATATGTATTGATCAAAATAGTTTGCTTATCATACTCTTTGTAATTAAAAATAACTTTTTGCACTGTGTCGAATGTCGGAAGTTTGTTAAAAGTATCTTACTGGCAAAAGGAGAGCCTAAAAGGCATATATATTCTTGATTAGCATTAACAGACATATAGGATCTGAAAAATGGATCTAAAATAGATTAATTTGGTTTTAAATCGAAAATAGTTAGTAACAAAAGCAATTTAAAATTGAAGACTTTTTTAATTGCGTCTAGAAAATTTCATTACGAGGTGACACGTTTCCTTCGCTTACAAATCGAAAAAAGTTCATGACAAAAACAGTTTTATAGATAAAGACATGGAATTTGGCAAACATGATAGGTTACCCACTCAGAATGTGTGCTGCATTACATTACGATCGGACAATAAACTCAGAAGTTAAGCAAGAAACAATTTAACGCAGCGCACCGACGATATAATGAACGACACGACGTGTTCATGCATGTTTGTATATGTATGTTCATGGCTTCAAATTCGTGTTAGTAGGAGACTAGTTTGTAGATAGAGACTTAAGACGTTCGGCTTGTTTTATTTTGGAATAGTTTATCAGAAAATTTTTCGAATTACATACATGTTCTCAGGCTGATTTAATACTATTAGTCAAGCAATATTTTATATATTATCTTAAGCTAAGCTTAGCTTTAAACGAGACGAAGAAGACGTCGGTAAATAGAGCAACTATCGCCAACCAGCACAAGAAAACCACTGAAGGGGGCTCATCCAAATTTAAGAGCACCGACCGAACCTGTCATTCCTATTAGAAACTCTTCAAGCAGGTGGGCCCGCAGCGACAAATACAGAGCCAGCACATTTTTATACCCTGTGGGGGTATATTAAGTTTGTTAAAAGTATGTAACGGGCAGATGGAAGCATGGCCGACCCCATAAATTATATATATTCTTGATCAGCATCAATAGCCGAGTCGTTATAGCCATGTCCGTCTGTCCGTCGGTCTGTCGGTCCGTCCGTATGAACGAAAGGATGTCAGAGATAATAAGTGCTAGAAGCTTGAACTTGGTGTCCCAGCACTGGTAATTTTTGCAGGCAGATCACGTTTATCTTTTTTTTTGATGCCACGCCCTCTTTGCCCACAAATTAAGTAAAAGTAAAAGTATAAAGCAAGCAGTTTTGTAGCTCAAAACCCTCATAACAAGAGCAATATTACAGCTAAAGACTTCATATTTAGAACACATGATAAATATTTTGTGGTCAATGTGTCCAGAAAATGTCATTACGATGCCACGCCCCCTCGCCTACAAAACGGAAAAGCTTATAACAAGAGCAATATTACAGTTAGAGACTTCAGACTTGGGACACATGATGAATATTTTGTGGTCGATGTGTCCAGAAAATTGTATCGCGATGCCACGCCCCCTTCACCCACAAATTAAGTAAAACCTCATAAAGCAAGCAGTTTTGTAACTCAAACAAGCCGATCAGTCGAGCGGGCGCGACAGGTGGATACCCTGTGCAGGTCTTAAAATAAAAGTATTTTGGAAAAGTATTTTAATTATAGTGGAATTGCTTTGCATGTAGTCTGGCAACACCCCATGTTTCTCTCTCTTACACACGGCATTTATTATATTGCGCGCCAAACCATTTATTTTTGAAATATAAGGCAATGTCTATATATATGGTTTTTGGTAATTCAGAAAATTTAAGTAATTTGAATACTATGATAGAAATGTAGAATTGTCAACCATACGTGTTAGCAATCGCAAATATAAATTAATATAATAATAGTAATTATTCTATTTGTCAGTGCTGGACAACTCCCAGACTGTTGTAGTATAGTGTTGGACAACTGGCCAATTATAATGAAATAATGGCAAGAAAAGAAATTCCCTAATATCTCTTTTATGTGTGGGTCGATCGCTATGAAACTTGCATCAAATTGCTTAGCGTCAATTTAAGCTGTGTTATCTCAACGAAGATGAGTGTAAACAGTCGCAAATATTAATTTTACATTCACGGGAGGAAGACAAGGCGAGCGATAGTGCAAAGAAGATTGTCATATACCCTCTCGCTCTTGCCAACAACTATGAAATAATGTTAATAATAGAAATTTCTTAATATCTCCTTTATTTGTGGGTCGATCACTATGAAACTTTCAGCAAATTGCTTAGCGTGATTATTCTGTTAATTTAAGCCGTATTATCTTAACTGACATGCGTGTAAAGAATCGCTAATATTAATTTACATTAAAATGTATAGTTCTGAGTGTGGCCGATGGATGGCGCCACATGCCACATGACACAATGCGCCACACAGCGGCCGACAGTGCAAAACATCACATTATCATATGCTTTCCCGTTTGCGCAAATGGAACTTTTATATGCTCTCTTGCTTTGGCCAATATGTGAAATTAAAACAAATTCCTTAATATCTCCCTTATTTATGGGTCGACCGTGATGAAACGTGCAGTAAATTACTCAGCGTGAGTTATACTTCAACTATCAGTTAAGTTAGGCTGAATTATCTTGGAATTTGAGGTCTTCTTCTATTTGCGTGGGCGGGGGGTGAGATATCGCAAAATGAAAATAAATTTGATCTGCGTATGGTATTCAGGAACCTACATTCCAAATTTGAAGTCTCTAGCTCTTATAGTTGCTGAGATCGACGCGTTCATACAGACGGACGGACAGACGGACAGATGGACAGACAGACGGACAGGTGTCGGAGATGCTTCCTTTTGCCTGTTACATACATTCACACAAATTCCTTATACCACTTTTGCCCATTTTCAATGGGCACAGGGTATAAAACCTCATAACAAAAGCAGTTTTGTAGCTGGAGACTTGAAATTTGGCACACATGATGAATATTTTGTGGTTGATGTGTCCAGAAAATTGTATCGCGATGCCACGCCCCCTTCGTCCACAAAAATTAAAAAACGAATTACTAGATAATTTCATCTGGAGTGAGTTTGGGCGGGTTCCTGTAAGCCCACAGGGTATATTACGGTCAGGGTCCCGACTGTTCGGCTTGTTTTTATAGCCTGTGCCCATTAAAAATGGTCAAAAAAGGCTATAATTAATTTGTGGGAATGTATGTAACAGGCAGAAGGAAGCATCTCCGACCATATAAAGTATATATATTCTTAATCAGTATCAATAGCCGAGTCGATTGACACCTGTCCGTCTGTCTGTCCGTCTGTCCGTCCGTCTGTCCGGCTGCATGAACGCGTGGATCTCAGCAACTATAAGAGCTAGAGACTCCAAATTTGGAATGTAGGTTCCTGAATACCATACGCAGATCAAGTTTATTTTTAATTTTCGATATCAAGTCCCGTTGGTTTTAAAATTAGAAAAATCACCATAACATAAGCAATGTTAAAGCTAGAGACTTGAGATTTGACACACATGATAAAAAGCTTAGGCTTAATGAGTCCTGAAAATTTTATCGCCATGCCACGCCCCCTTCGCCCATAACTCGATAATGCTGATAACAAGAGCAGTTTTATAGCTAGTTCTACTACGAAATGTGTTCCAGCCAAATCCCGCAACTAATTCATTCAAACTTGCGGCATTACCAACTCGTACCCAAAGTGAGACAGTCAATTGAGTTTATCCCTTTCGAGATTACGAAAATCATCAGAGAACAACTGAAACCAAAAATGTCCCCAAGTTGCGCTATTTGCCTTGTTTGTAAGCTCTTCAACGCTATTACAAGATTTGGATGCTTTCGAAAAATAAGGAGAACCAGTCTGAAAGGCTACAGTCGAAATCGACTATGAGTGACCCTTTACTTATTCTTCAAAAAGGAAATAACAGTAACAAACTTTGAGTCTTTTGTATAAATCTATATAAATTTGACGCTGCTCAGATTAGCTTAAAAAATATAATCGGTACCCAAGGAAAATCTCTGCTAGAGAGCAGAACGTGCAAATCCAAAATCTTGTAAGTGCACACATATATAAATAGTATGTAAAATAGACTGAGTTTGTAGTTTAACATGCATATGCATGTACATATTTATTTTACACATAAATCATTAACATAAAAATCTCAATCTTAACATACAAATTTTATGTTAATATGTATGTAATGCATATGTCGGGGTAGTGGTAATATTTTCCATCGCCGTCAATAACGTGTTTCTTCACAGCAAGTTCTGCTCGTGTTTTTAGGGGCGCGTTCAAAAACGTCTGTTCGCTTTAGACGCTAGTGCCCAAGAGGAAGCGACGTATCCTCGGAAACGTGAAGTCAGCTGCGCTCCCTGTGTACCGAAGTGACAACTAAATTTTAGCTGTCGCCATATCTAACGCCATCTCTGTCTCTCTTCTACTGTCCGCGCCCTACGAGCAGACCTTACTCAACAGCAGTCTATCTCTGTCCGTCTCTCTGCTGCTATGCCTAACACTTTATTGCAATCTTCTTGCAACAACATGTTGCCAACGAAAATATAAGCGGATGTATGTACAATGGTCAACACAGTTTGATTCTGCGACACGGCCTTCCTGACCATTCACACGTCCTCGTGTGTTGCCTTCAAACAAGAATAATTTTATACCGTAGGATTAAATTTTTCTTTTATACTTATTATTTTTATTATCATTATTTTTTTCAATTAATTGCTTAGAAACTTAAAGTCGCACATACAGTTATCAAATACAATTGTTTTCTTAATAACAATGCATCTTAACCAATTAACATTTCATTTTAAACATTTGACAAAATCATCCTAAAATCCATTTTCATCATTTCATTAAATTCCAACCAAATTACATCATTATCCAAGTAATATAAATTTTCCACTTTGTTTATTCTTTATGCATATTGAATTACAAGTAGCTTTACTGCATGGTGTATTTCCTTTTACACACTATCATCTCAACCCCCGCCATAAAAAGTCTCGTCTGTTATGGTGCGTTCTTCATTTTCCCACTTTGGATTTTGATGCATCACTTGCACCATATTTTACTTAAGTCTTATGCTCCATACTCATTTTCCATTGTGCTATCTGTATCATCATGCAACTGTTCTTTTAACTGTTTCATGTAAATATTTATACGTTCGCTTGCTTGTCAGTGATTTTAATACATAACGATCTCCGTCTAATACTTTAACTATCTTAAACGGTCCTTTAAATTTGGGGTCAAGCTTAGTTTGATGACGCTATTCGTTTTTAAACAATACGTGATCTCCTATTTTGTGCTTTACAATTTTTGCTTTGGTACTATCAAACCTACATTTGTCATAACATTCATTGTTTACCATATTCTCTTTAGCTCTTTTTTTTAAATCTTCTCTATCTTTCACATCGTCTTCTTCTTCATTTACTGGCAATAGTCCAAAAGGTCTAACTTCCTAACTAATAAGCAATTCTAGTGGGCTTACTTTAGTGACTCGATTTAACGTATAATTTATTGCCAGTTGAACTTCAGCTAACGCATCCTGCCACGATCTTTGACTAGTTTCAACAGCGGTTAACACACTCTTGAGTGTACTCATTGTCCGTTCAACCTGGCCATTTGCCCTGCTTGCACCTGTAGCAATTAAATGTAAATTAGTATTTTGAGAAGAACAGAATTCACGAAAATTTGTGCTGGCAAAACAACGTCCTTGATCCGCTATTACGTGTGTGGGCAACCCAAATAATGACACGACTGATTTAAGGGCTTTTATACAACTTTAGGTATCTATGTTCAAGGTGTGGTAAAAATAGACCAAATTTGTAAAAGCATATATTAGAACAATAACATATTCTTTCAGGTCGTTTTTGCCACTCATTTTACGGAGATATTTCGACATATTTTCGAACCAGTAATATTCATTAACATTGTCCAATGTCTTTTCCCATCCCAGATGCATAATAGATTCGTGAACGTGATTTATCACTGCCCATATAAAAGCTCTTGGGTTTGCCGGTAAACATTTGGACTTACCGTTTCTTTGTATTTTCCTATGTAATATTCCCCTCCTTAATTCATATGTTCTTTTTAAGTTTTCGGATAATTGGTTATTTTGTAATTTTGACGAAATATTAGATATCTCAGGATCACGCTGTTGTTCAAAAACTAACCAATTATCAGTTTCCTCAGTTAAATGATTTAGATTTTCAATTATTTTATTCAGGCACTTAGTTTCCTCAGACAAAGGATTACCAGAAAGAAAATCAACGTGCGCCATTCGCTCGCCTTTCCTATACTCGAGATCAAAGTCGAATAACTGTAAAAATTAGAGCTGCAAAAACATCGATGTTTGGAGCTATCGAGGTTTTCGATGTTTTGGCAAAAAGCCTCGATAGTTTGAACTTTTATCTAGCTTGTCAAATTTGTTAATTTTTTTCCTTAATTAAACAATTTGTAGTACTTTATGCTGTATTTTATATACACAAAAAGAATTTGTAATTAAATACAAACATTAACTTTAAAAATAATTCATAAAATGAATATTAAAAGATTCAACAATATATTTCGGCTATTCAATTGCTTATAATAAACTTCAAATTCTTTAGTTTGAGACATTAAGATCAGAATTCACTTTCAAAATTTATTCTTTATGTTAAACTTCAAATTATTTAATCTGAAACAATAAGATCAGAATTTCCATTGATATTCAATTGGTTATAATAAGATTCAAATTATTTATATATCTAAATCAATTACTGCCGAACTAACTTGCGTTATCCAGTCATTTTTACTTAAAATTTAGACCTATTCACAGTTCTTGGTTTACTTATGTGATGACCTCCTATTGGTGACAATAATTTAAATTCTTTCGCTTTCAACTGAAGTGGCTGGAGCACATAAAATTTGGATTTTTTTTTAAAACATCGAGGTTTGCAAATATATTGATGTTTATAAAACTATCGAGGTCTAAAATACTATCGATACCATCAACAAATTAGAAAAACATCGATAGTATCGATAGTGTTCCGATGTTTTTGCAGCACTAGTAAAAATGCCCACCACCTGTGCACTTTCGGAGTAAGGTCCATTTTAGTACGACTTGCCTTCAAAGAATTGCAGTCTGTGTATACGACAAATTTACGTTCAAGTAAATAATGACGGAAATGTTTGTTTGCGTTAACGACTGCTAGTGCCTCTAGTTTATATGAATGATGTTTCGATTCAGTACGTATATTTACTGTAGTATTCAACAACAAGGGGCTTATTGTCAATTCTATGCAGTAATATTGCCCCATAACCAATTCTGGCCCGGTGATAATAGTTTTTCTAGATTTATCTGATAATAGTTTTTCTAGATTTATCTGAAAGATTTCTGGGGCAGAACTTACCCCAAACTTAAGGCGTTTGTATCTGAATAGTCCCTTAGTGGAAAAAAAAGGTTGTAATGGCTCGGCTGGATTCTTCGAGTTCCTGCTGGTGGTGTGCGTTCTTTAAATCCAAAAGAGACATGAATTTTGCACACCGAAGTTTCGTCATAAAAGTTTCGAATGTGGGCAGCGGGTAGTTTTCTCTAAGGATTGCCTTGTTAGCTCGTCTCATATTACAACGGGGAGATCCATGGATTTGGGCCTGGCACTGTTTTCCTTTATTTTTCCTTCAAAAGCAACTAGAATCGTTCTAAAGGGTTGTTGCACGGGATTGACGTTCAGGTCTATAGATTGCTTAACACAGACATCTATCCATTTTGGAAATGGGGTAATGGTTTCTATGTGTCTTACGTCCAATCCAAGTTTCAAAAAACTTTGTTGACCTTTTCCAAGCAATGAATGTCGTCCATTCTGTATGACGTAAAATGTAGAAACTTCTTGATTTCTGCTTACTGAAATGATGCGTAGGCTCGGAACTGATTGGTGAACTGGCAGCGCACATTGAACATTGATGTTCCCTTGTCCATAAGCCTTGTCCAATCGGCTAGAGTCCAATCCCGAGTCAATAATCATTTTAATTGGGTTACCACCCACGTGACAACGGATTGATAGATTTTATCAAGTTGGTTAATCAGTCCTTCCTCGACTGCCCTTATCCCTGTGCGACGACAGACTCGTCCACCTGTCCAATTGCTCATTTAGTCCTGCATTTATCAGCAAAATTTCCATGTGGTGAACTTTTCAAGCACCTTGAATTTCTCGCCGGGCAATTCATGATGTCTTCATGATGGTCGTAATATCCTCAAATTGATTTTGTGAACCTGATCCTCGAGGGGTTGCCCAGACATCTACTGTATTTGTTTATTAATTTGTTCATCCACTTAACACATTCTAATAATTTCATAAAGGGTATGTTCCTTTCCTAAAAGTACCTTCTTCAGTTATAGAGGTGCTCATGAATCTAGAAATTTTTCCTTTAGTGATATTTCCTCTGCCTCTTCTTAGGATGAGGCAAATAATCAGTTCATGTGATATTTTTGAAAAGGTGTCTCTTCAAAGTCGAGTTAGGCTCAGGGCTGAAGTGAACGGTTAGTTTTTTGACAAGGGTTAAAAATACGTCGTTTCTGGTCTTTTTATCGTAGAGTTGGCTAGCTCCAGAAAGGGAATAAGCCATGTCTTGTAACTGTTCGCCACAAAGATGTAGCAACTTATTCCTTTTTCGGACCACCCCAGTGATGTCTTCCGCGACGATGTAAATTTTGAAAGCGGGGAGCCATTTTTCTCATTCTGACCGCATGAGAGACCTTTCGATCATTTCATATTGACATGGTAACATGAAAATGGACATGAAAATAAAGAAAACAGCAGTACCAATTACTATGAAACTGGACATTTGTGGTCCCTTACTGTTTTCAGACACTTCACTTTAAACAAGCCGATCAGTCGAGCGGGCGCGACAGTGGGATACCCTGTGCAGGTCTTCAAAGAAAATTATTTTCATTATAATGGGATTTAAATACATCGCTTGAAGTCGAGTTTGCTTGCATCGAGAGTAGGTTGCTTGCGATAGTCTGGCAACACTGGACTGCGGCTGTTGATTGTTTATGTTTGGCACCACAGCAGACAAAGGCATATCAAACATACATGAACAAACGCGACTTTTCGTTCATTATATCGTCGCCGCGGCGCAGCGACTGCGCTGCGACTGCGCTGCAACGCATCTGCTGCGCTGCATAAATTTGTTACTTGAATAACTTCTGAGTTCAATATCCGATCGTACTGAACTTTGTTGCACACATTGAGAGTAGGGTACTTATTATGTGTGCCAAATCTCAAGTCTCTAGCTATAAAACTGCTCTTGTTATCAGCTTTTCCGAGTTATGGGCGAAGGGGGCGTGGCATCGCGATGAAATTTTCAGGACACATTAAACCCTAGGTTTTTATCATGTGTGCCAAATCTCAAGTCTCTAGCTTAGACATTGCTATGTTATGGTGATTTTTCTAATTTTAAAACCAACGGGACTCAATATCGAAAATTGAAAATAAACTTGATCTGCGTATGGTATTCAGGAACCTACATTCCAAATTTGAAGTCTCTAGCTCTTATAGTTGCTGAAATCCACGCGTTCATACAGACGGACGGACGGACGGACAGACGGACAGACAGACGGACAGGTGTAAATCGACTCGGCTATTGATACTGATCAAGAATATATATACTTTATAGGGTCGGAGATGCTTCCTTCTGCCTTCACACAAATTCATTATAGCCTGTTTTGCCCATTTTTAATGGGCACAGGCTATAAAAAGTAACCGGTATTTACTGATTAAAATTGGAAACTGTAACTGAAATCTTAACCGAAACGATATTTTTTACTACACCGTAACAAAAACACTAAAATTCATCAAACCGAATTAACCGTTTCGAAACCGATTCATACATAACAGTTTGCTTCGGTTCTGATCGATAAAAAGCATTTAACAAAATTATTTGTCAACGTCCATTTTCTGCTGATTATTTTAGTATGGATCAAAGTAATTAACAATCAATCCAAGGTACTAAAAATACATACATATATATGTATGTACATATGTATTTACAACAAACTCACTAAATCGTCTAGGGACTGAAGTAAATATGCTTGTCTGGTGGTCTGAAAATGAAAAAAGTTTCTGACTTATATGAATTATCAAAAGTTGTCCTTGCGGTCCCACCCACTCAAGATAGCGTCGAACACCTCTTTTCTGGAGTCAAATTTATAATGAATCCCTTAATACTGTATTTACACTGGGCGCATCCTTGACATTTAGCCGTTACATAGGAGGTGCGGAATTGTTTCCCATAAGAAGCCTGTGAATAGAAGAAGACAATCATGCGGCCGCATCTTTTTACATGCGCCGCATCTTATGGAAGTGTGGCAGAATTATATCTAGTATTTTATCAAAATGTTGAATTTTTTCGGGATATCGGTACTTAAAATAAGTACCGAATGCACCGTTTGCCACATTTAACATATTTTCATTCATTATTTTGAATATTGCAATAAAAGTAATTTGCATTTCTTCTTGGTAAGCGTGTTTGTTTACATTGACAGGCCGAACAGCTGTTTTTGAAGATGCGACTTCAGTGTAAGCGCTCGCATCATTTTTTCGCACCTTTGACAATGATGCGATCAGTGTAAATCTGGTATAAGGAACAAATTGGACAATAAAACAATAAATTCAATAATATTGCTAAGAAGCAATCATCGTTTCTTAAAGTAATTTTTATTATTTTTTTTTTTTTATATTGACCTCATTTTTAAATATTGAGATCATAAATTTTAAGTTGAAATAGAAGGATCTGTTGAAAATGTTTTGTGGTATAATGAATATCCATATAAAATACAATGAATTAATAAATATGAATAATAATGTTTAATATGTATAAAAAAGGCGTCTTCTTCAAAATATTTTTTTTCGAACCGAAATGATACCGATATTTTGAAACCGAATCTTTGGAATATCAATGAACCTGTACGAAACCGATATAAAAAAAATATTCTTAACCAGTAACCGAAAACCAAAACCCGACCATAATCGAAACCCATAACTGAAACCTTTATTCCTTTCGGTTTGAATCCCTGGTTGTACATGATAAACGTACTACTGTTAGGAAACCAACTTTATCAATCAATAATAATTAAACCAATGAAAAAAAAAGCGGAACAGTTGGGACCCCGACCGTAATATACCCTGTGGGTCTACAGGAACCCGCTCAAATTCACTCCAGATGAAATTCTCTAGTAATTCGTTTTCTTAAATTTGTGGGCGAAGGGGTCGTGGCATCGTGATAAAATTTTCTGGACACATCGACCTCAAGATACTCATCATGTGTGCTAAATCTCAAGTCTCTAGCTACAAAACTGCTTTTGTTATGAGGTTTTTGAGCTACAAAACTGCTTGCTTTATGAGCTTTTACTTAATGTGTGGGCGAAAGGGGCGTGGCATCGCAATACAATTTTCTGGACACATGGACCACAAAATATTCATCATGTGTCCCAAATCTGAATTCTCTAACTGTAATATTGCTCTTGTTATAAGCTTTTCCGTTTTGTGGGCGAGGGGGGCGTGGCATCGGAAAAAAATTTCTGCACACATGGACCCCAAAATACTTATCATATGTGCCAAATCTGAAGTCTCTAACTGTAATATTGCTCTTGTTATAAGCTTTTCCGATTTGTAGGCAAGGGGGGCGTGGCATCTTGATAAAATTTTTTGGACACATTGACCACAAAATATTTATCATATGTACCAAATCTCAAGTCTCTAGCTACAAAACTGCTCTTGTTATGAGGTTTTTGAGCTACAAAACTGCTTGTTTTATAAGCTTTTACTTAATTTGTGGGCAAAGAGGGCGTGGCATCCAAAAAAAAAGATAAACTTGATCTGCCTGCAAAAATTACCAGTGGTAAGACACCAAGTTCAAGCTTCTAGCTCTTACCATCTCTGAGATCCTTTCGTTCATACGGACGGACCGACGGACAGACGGACATGGCTATATCGACTCGGCTATTGATGCTGATCAAGAATATATATACTTTATTGGGTCGGCCATGCTTCCATCTGCCCGTTACATACTTTTAACAAACTTAATATACCCCCACAGGGTATAATAAAGTCATGAACGTAATAAAGTATGAAAATATCACCAAATGTAATAATCTCATTTATGCTCCAAGAAATAAATGCGAAACCCATAACGATAGAACCAATTGTAATAGAGCAAATATTACAAATTTAAGTAACGATACATGCATAACTCCTATGTTAAAATATTTAAAACCATATTGCAATACAGTAAACAGTCAAAGCGAAGAAATAGTGATCGGCACGATCCTGCTGAATGACTATACTATCAGCATAAAAATAGACCAGAAAGAAGTAGACTTCAATGGAAGCAACCTCATACAATACGAAAACACCTGTTGAAAATATGTATACATACATATGTGCTAGCAAAAGTCACATTGATACACATACATGCAACACTATGTTTGTATGTATGAGTGAGATGAAAAAGGAGATCGCAAATACAACGGGATCTTATTGAGCCTATGCTACTTCTTCTTGTGTGCTGGTTCTGCATTCTGCATGATGGCGTCACTTCAATTTTGGCAACGAGTGCGTGCGGTTGATAAAATAATATTCAGTGTCTTTTTATTTATTTGTTGCAAGTCGGGATAATACATTTATATATTGTATTTCTTACTAAAAACCATAACACCACTATAAAATATGCAGAAGCTATCCCACCGGCCTTCCAGATGCTGGTGTAGAAAACCAAAACAGAAGTATTATCGCTATGCTGAAGGAAATAAATATCAATAGCACGGGGAGATTGGAAAAGCTGAAGAATGGCAATCTAACTACAGCAACAATCAGTTTCTCACTCTTTTAGGAATTTTGATAACACTGCTGGTCACAATAGCCTTATGGTCGTTAAAGAAAAAGCACACAACTCCCCACCAGTCGAGATAAGAAGCGAGACACTGGCGAGGACATCAGCGTTTGAAGTGGGAGGAGTTAGCAACGGTACGGTATATTGACCCGTGACGTCTGGGAACTAGACGGTAACACGATTCCCGAAAATTAAACGGAAACGTCGACAACAACAGCAGTCGCGACGAAGCAGTACCGCCAATTGCAGATCCAGAAATTGCAGTGGGACGACAATAACAACAGCAGCGATGGAGACAACAAAGCAGCACCTCCAATTGCATAGCCTGCAATTGCAACGGAAATGATAACAACAACAACAGTAGCGATGGGAACAACGGAGCGGCACCGCCGGCAGAACAACAGAAAGAGGCCTCTTCATTATAAATTACAGCAGAATTTAAGTTTTAGTTTTTAATCAGTAAATAAACAATAAACTTAACAAAACGGTTGTTCCTTATTTGTATAAGCACCAAAAAAAAAAACTGTCTGACAACACTGTTTATGCTTGTAACCCACAAGTATAGACAAGTAGTAAGTGTAGGACCACTAAACAGGCAATATCTTGTAAATATATATGTGACGCATACCAACATTTGAGGAGTTAGGTTGCCTACTGTAATGACTCACTACGTCACCAATGAAAGATGTTGATAATTATATTCTCTGTTTTTCTATATTTATGTTCCTTCGCTATTATGTGCGTCTACTATCCCCACACTTAATAGAGCTCTGTTAAGATCCTGTTAGCCGTCAGTGTCGACGCTGTTATTCCCGTTGCTCTCTTGGTGGAAGCTGCTCTCCGGTACAGGCTCCCACAACTACAATACATATGTACATACATTCTGAAAATCATAAAAGTTTATAAGATAAAATCAGGGACCGAAAATTACAGTTATTGCTCCAAAATTTAACTAAAAAATAATCGGAAAGGCTACAGTCGAAATCGATTATGAGAGACCCTTTACTTATTCTTCAAAAATGAAATAACAGTAACAAACTTAGAGACTTATATATAAACCTAAATAAATTTGATACTGCTCAGATTAGCATCCGATTAATTAAATATAATCGTTTATGTTACACTTGAATCGTTAACATACAAATGTTAATCTTAACATACCACTGTTATGTTAATATACTTGTATGTAATGCATACATACTTTATTAAATATAATACATTGGCAATTATGGTAGAATTTGTTTATAAAAATAAAATTATTATTTTATTTTATTACTGTACTTATAAATTTAAAATATAATAAAAACAGAAAACAAGTGTGCCTCTGGTAGGTCTCGAACTCCAGACCATTGCGCCAATGAAGCCTTTGCCGATTATTTGACAAATTTTAAAAACAGAAAAAAAATGTGCCGCTGACAGGATTTGAACACTAGACCCCACCACAAGAATTCGACATTCTAACCACTGCATCAATGAGGCCATGTTCAATAGTTTGCCAATTACTAGTTTTCTACAGAAGTGCAATTAATATTTCAATGCCTTAAGTTGCTGCCTGCACATTTCCTGCCATTGTACATTCGATAATTTGTTTGCTTCAAATCTCCGGTGTTTATTGTCCGATTTTGATGAAACTTTCAGTACGCATCGGAAGGAAAGTAAATTTTATGTATGCCGATTTTGGATTAATTTTTCGGTTTTTTCCGATTTTTGGAGGCGTGAGGGGGCGTGGCAAAATTCTAAAACAAACTTGACCTTTTCGGGGGTCACAGGAATATTGTCACCAAATTTGGTGACCCTAGCTCTTATAGTCTCTGAGATCTGGGTGTTCATACAGCAGGACAGCAGGACAGACATTGCCTCCCCAATGTGGTGCATGAGGTGGGATAAAATTCCATTTTATTTTATCGGTGGCGAGCTTCTGAGCCACTGTGAAGTTGTTCTTCTCGGATGCCAGAAGTAGCTGTAGTTCATGAAGTGTTCGTTTAGCGCCCACGAAGTTTTTCCCGTTGTCACTGAAGATTTGGGTGCATTTTCCTCTAAGTGACATAAAACGACGCAGACACGCAAGAAATGCGTCTGCGCTCTCATCTGTGGTCACTTCCAGGTGAATAGCTGAGGTGACCATACAAACGAATAGACATATGTAGCCCTTTGTCTTACGTGGATTGCGTCCCTTGTGTTCTTTGAGTAAAAAATGACCTGCATAATCACATCCAGAGTCTTGAAATGGTAAGGCTTCTGTTATGCGAACGGTAGGTAGATCGGACATCTGTTGGTGAGCAGTATAGTGCTTTTGACGAAAACATCGAACACATTGATACACCAGTTTGCGTATGAGATTGCGTGCGCCGAAAATCCAATAGGTTTGACGAGTAATTACAAACAATGCAGAGACACCGGGATGCAAGTTCATCTGGTGTTCATGTTCTAGGATCAATTTAGTTATGCGGTGTGATTTCGGTAGCAGGATTGGATGCTTGACATCTGCTGGCAATTGTGAATTGCCCAATCGTCCACCGACTCGTGAAAGGCCATCCTTGCAAACCATTGGAGTAAGTTTGATGAGTTGTGATCGATGCCGAAGTGGTTTGTTTGCAAGAATCAATTGACGATCATCGTTGCAACAAATTTGCGCATGCCTGAGACAGATTATACGCGCCGCTTGAATTTCGTCGAATGTGAGTCCTGTATAACTCTGTAGCTTGCTTGATGCCGATGGTCTGATTCGTTGTGTAAAACGCAAGACGTAGCCCACGATGCGAATGAGCTTTGTCCAGGATGAGATGCGATTAACTAAAGCTTCTAGTGGTGTTGGTGAGTCGCTTTCCAGCGTGATTTGTGTCGTAATTTTCATTTCCTCTTGTCCTGTATTATCTGAAAAAGAAGAAAAGAATTGTGTGCCGCCTATCTTTAATGCATACTTTTCTGGTTCGCGCAGCCACATTGGTCCTTTCCACCATAGATTGAAACTTATAAGATTTTCCGTGAGTATCCTGCTCGATGCACAATCAGCAGGGTTTTCCTTTTACATGATGCCAAGAACTGCGCGGTATAGTATCGAGTATTTGAGAGGTACGATTTGCAACAAATGTTTTCATCTTGGAGGGTTGATGCGATAGCCATGACAGTACGATCGTCGAATCGCACCATGCGTATACCTTCACTTCATTGTATTTGAGTGCGTCTTTGATTGCCACAATGAGCCGATCAAGTAGCAATGCACCACACAGCACGAGGCGTGGTAGCGATTGTTGCTTTAGGGGAGCAACCATAGTTTTTGCAGCGACAAGTGAAGTCGTTATGCTGCCATTTCCATTAGTGACTCGACTATACACGACTGCAGCATATGCCTTGGTGGATGCATCTGAAAAGCCATGTAATTCGATACCATTTCCTTGGTTGTTCACAAATCGTGGAAGCTTTAGTTGCTGAAGTGATATAAGATCGGTGACACATTTTTACCAACAATCAGCCAGTTTTGGAGGAAGTTTTGTATCCCAATCCAAATCCAGTAACCAGAAATCTTGGAAAAATATCTTGAATTGAACCACTACTGGCGCGATTAATCCTAACGGATCGAAGATGCGTGCGACGAGCGAAAGCACTTGTCGTTTGGTGCTACCTGCTTGTGTTGACAGACAGACATTGTATGACAATGTGTCTTCTCATGGATGCCAGTGTATGCCAAGAACCTTTGCTGACAAGTTGTTGTTGTCGGATAGTGTAGAGATGCATGGAGTGTTCGAGACCCATTTGCCCAAATCCATTCCAGCACTTGCCAATAGCTTAATGAGTTCGTCTTGCTTGTGCAAAAGCTCATCTTCTGTGTTTTCTCCCGTTAAAACGTCGGCTACGTAGAAATCTTCCATAAGAGTCTTAGATGCTGTTGGAAAGTCTTCTTTATAAACTTGAGCCAGCTGCTCGAGAACTCTTATGGCGAAAAATGGTGCGCTTGAAGTGCCGTACGTTACTGTGTTCAGTTGGTAATGTTTTATAGGATCAGATGAAGCTTCTCTCCAAACAATACGCTGGTAATTGCGATGCTCAGCAGCTACCCAAATCTGCCGATACATTTTTACGATATCTGCAGAGAAAACATACTCTGAAGCATATGCAAATGTCGAACAAGTTTCGTTGAATTGTAGGCCCAATGTGCAGGGCATCGTTCAAGGCCATGCCGTGAATATCCTTAAACGATCCGTCAAATACAACTCGTAACTTCTGTGTAATGACAGGGTGGTGCGGCAAGTAGAATGTTTGCCTAATGTTGATTTCTTCCGGTGATAGTCCGCGCATGTGTCCAAGCTGTATGTAGTCTCGCATAAACTGTACATATTGTGCTTGTAGTTTTGGATTCCGCTGTAGACATTGTTCTACAGCTTTGAAACGTGAGAGTGCTCCTTGAAGAGTATCTCAAAATTGTGGATTTTCCATCTTGAAATGAAGTTGCACAATGTACTTCCCATTGACGTCACGAGTGTGTGTGTCGAGAAAGTATTGCTCGACTCCTTCATCTGGTTCCTTATGACCCTTGTTGTTGATTTTCTCCATTTCCCAAAAGCGTCTTAGAGAGGTATCGATGTCGATCGTTGTATGCAGTGTTGTAGCTGTAAATGAGCCTCCAGTCTTGATTGAAGTAATGACCCATCCAAAAATTGTTGAAATGGCTATGATATTTCCTTTTTTGACCAGTGAATACAGCCCATACATGATCGCTGCCCAATAGAATGTCGATTGGCGCTACCGATCTGTAGCTTGAGTCTGCGAGTTGACATCCATCGAATATTTTCAGCGCCTTTGCGTCTATGTGATGTCTCGCCAGTGTTGACGTTATCTTGCTCAATACATGAGCTTTTACCATCATTGTGTTGTCCGAGATCCTGATTGAATATGCAAAGTGCTGCATCCTCTAGTAGCGTCAGCGTTGATCGAAGAAATTCAAGATACCTATATGCGTGCTGGCGTGCGCAAAAGCCCAAGTGCTTTTATGCAACGCTCCGATATGTACGTTAATTCCGAGCCGCTGTCCAAAAGCACCCGACATATTGTATCTGATCCTTGTGCAATTTGAACCCATACCAATGCTGTAGGTAATGCTCCCTTTCGTAGCCCTTGTGGGTGTGTCGTTTTTACTGTTGATGCTTTATGTGCACTTTCAACCAATTTTCCGTGTTGTGCTCGTGCAACGTGACTGATAGTCACCGTTGTGTCTTGAGGTGTCCCTAAATGGCTATGTTCCTGCTGTTCAGGCTGTGTCCGGCACTGCGTTGCCTGCCCAAGTGAACTGTACACGTGAAGCAACGTGTGATGACGTTCGTGACAGATTTTACAAGTGTATTTCGATTCACATTTTCGAGATATGTTTTAAGGCAATTAAAACATAGTGTTTTATCCTTAACAAATATGATCTACAGTTAAGCCCAAAAACTGCGAGCATGTATAGAGTGTATGTTCCTTGGAGTTACATTTTGTGCATGAAACTTCCATTGTTACCAAAGCCTGCGATGAT
This sequence comes from Drosophila histrio, assembly GCA_958299025.2. Lineage (NCBI taxonomy): Eukaryota > Metazoa > Arthropoda > Insecta > Diptera > Drosophilidae > Drosophila > Drosophila histrio. Next base: position 7,389,695 of record OY282582.1, read on the forward strand.
CTTTTAAACCTTGAGTGTTCCGTGGTAACTTTCTTTTCCGTATCAGCCTCACGTTGGCTAAGCTCGAATTCTTCGCAACGTCTGTCCAAGAATCTGAAAAGATCCTCAACTGTGGCTACATCTAATTCACGACTTCCCTCAATCCATTTGCGACGAGTTTCAGCATCCGTTTTTGCCAAAACCAAGTGTATGATGCAGCAGTCCCTACTGATCAGCTCCATCCAAACCGCGTACAATCTCCGTGGCACCATCCGTTACTTTGCGCATAATTGCAATATCGGCCTTGTGAGTGCTAGGTAAATTCATAGATGTGTCCAGCAGAGCGCTTACTATATGACGTGGACGTTTGTACCGATCCACAAGACAATTCCATGCAGCTGCATATGCTGCCTCCGAAATTGGCATGTGACGAATCAAATCTGCGGCTTCATCAATTAGAAATGATTTTAAGTAATGAATCTTCTGAACTTCTTTTAAATTTATCATGAATTGTGCTCTTGAAAATGTTCATAAATGAAGGTAACTCCTTGTAGTCACCCGCAAACGGCTTTATCTTAATTTTTGGTAAATCGTTTTGCATTCTATTTGTACTTGCTCTTAAAATTGTTGTTGTTGCTGTTTGTTGATCAGCCAAGCGTTCGTTTAGTTCTTGTTGTTGTTGCAGAAACAGAGAAAATGCGTCGTAGTTGCTGAAGAGCGTGTTGCCGCACGCACCGCTCGTCGTGGCGCCATCTTCTTGCCTCTCCATTTTTCTCGTCGTTTCTATTGCGCGTCTACGCCCGTGAAGTCTTGAACTTGCACGAATGTACTTGTCTTCATAAATTTTATAATCGAGAAGAGGGTCTGTGTACCCATCCAGCTCCTCGTTAATGACCATACGATCGCCCAAAGACTCGAATTCCTTTCAAACTGAATTAAGTCTTTTCAACAATGCGTCTATATCATTCAGTGAATATTCTTCATGTACTTCTTCTGACGCAGTTAACAAGCGACTTATGCTTGCCTTGCTACGGGCTCTTGCCGATTTGAGAACTTTTAATATGTTAACAAAGAGGATATGTTAAATTACATTAGTGATGACAATAATACATATGTTAAAGTAAATTATTCAAATGATTCATGAGATGCAATTGGTGCATCAACACATAACTTTTATGATAAAAATAATTTTTAATTCTTATTATTGATTTTTATTTAAGAGTTACAAATTAAGAGTTATTATTGATTTTGAAATAAATGTTACGGGATAACAGTTATTATTGATTTTTAAATAAAGGTTATAGAATGTTGAAAATATGTTTAACAGCAACGTATGTATATGTTATGTTAGAATGTAAGGTATACTGGAAAAATGCTAATATGTTAATAGACATTTTTATGTTAATGCGTCAGTCAGTCACAATTGTTCATGCGAATAAACCACACGAAGTGGATATTTATCATTTATAAACCGAATTGGTTATGGGCTCAAACATATTTAGTCTGCGCTGTGAACTCCGTTAGCAAAAAAAAAAATAAGTTTTGATTAACCGTGAAAATGATGTCGTCGATGCATTCTATCGAGAAGCTCGATGATGAGAACTATAGTGCTTGAGCAGTTCAGATGAAGAGTGTCTTAATTCATGCTGATCTGTGGTCGGTCGTTTGTGGGCGCGTCGTAAAAGAGAAAACGATAACGCACAGGCACAGGCGGATTTCGACTCAAATGATGAGAAGGCACTGGCGAGCATTATGTTGTGCATAATAGCTACGCAAATAAACAATGTGAAGCATTGTAAAACATTAGCGGATGATTGGAATTTGTTGCGAAAAATTCATGTGCCACGAGGACCAGCACGGCGGGTAACATTGCTCAATGAATTGTTGAACACAAAAATGAAAGAAGGAGAAAGCATGGTTACGCATCTTGAAAGCTTCTTTGATGTGGTCGAAAAATTCATTGAGATCGAGGTTGCGTTGCCCGAAGATTTTTTGTGCATATTGCTGTTGTCCACATTGACAAATTCATACGAGGGATTCATAGTGGCAATCAAGACACGTAATTCATTACCATCGCTCAACGCATTAAAAGTAAAGCTTCTAGAAGAAGGCGACAGACGCAATGCACAAAATCACTCGGAAGAAGGAGAACAAAAAATGTTCGGAATGCGTGCGCAAAAGGACAAAAATCATAGCACGCATAAGAGAATTGGAAATGATCAACGGGTCAAGCAAAGTAGCGATAAAAAGTCGGACTATTGGAAGTCGAACTGCAAGTCAAAGGAGAAGAAGGAAAAGAGCGATGATGGTGTCGAAGAGACAAAGAGAGCATTTTCAGTTTATGCAAATTCGAAAATAAATGAGACACTCTCACAACATGCTTGGTGTCTAGACAGTGGTGCTACGGCGCACTTATGCAAAGACTAGCTGCAGTTTATTGAACTAAGAGAGTGTAAAGAGCGCATCAGTCTCGCAGGCAAAAACTATATCGAAGCAAGTGGCCGTGGAACTGTGTACTGGAAAAAAAAGTCAGTGGACCGGCTATAAGTAGAAGATCTGCAATGCAACTTTATCTCACTTGCCAAAGCTAGTAATAAAGGATTTACAGTTGAGTTTATAGCAGAAGATTCATACGTAAAAGACAAACACGGCCAAGTAGTGTTAGCTGCAAAGAAGCAGCAGGATTTGTATATTCTGGAAACCAAAATGGAAAAGTGCTACGCAGTTAATGCAAAGAGCTCAGAATTGATGAAATGACAAAGTCGATTTGGCCATTTAAATTTTGAGAGTCTGCAAAAAATGATAAAATACAACATGGTACACGGATTGAAGGCAAATCTGTGTGGGTCACAAGATCGTGCATGTATAACGTGTGCAAAGTGCAAAATATGTGTGAAAAAATTTCGGAAGGCTTTACAAAATCGGTCGACTGATGTGCTGGGCCTGATACACACTAAAATATGTGGCCCTATAAGCAAACCGTCACATGGTGGAGCACGATATTTTGCAACGTTTATAGATGACAACACACGATTTGTGTACATGTGTTTCTTAAAGACTAGCGACGAAATATTTGAGAAGTTTAAGGGATTCAAGGCGTATGCAGAAAATCAAACTGGGAAGAGAGTCAAAGGGATCAGGAGCGACAACGGACGCGAATACTGAAAAGACGAAGAACACAGTTGACGTAGCGACGCGGCGAAATGACGTACACAGCTCGGGTTTTGGTTTATGACTCATCTGCCGAAAGACTCGGCAGGTTTATTGAAAACAATTGCATTATCTTAAACTACTTATATCTATGCCTAAGTTTGTCATCAGTGACAGTGACAATCAATATTTATCAGACCATAGTCATTTTAGGGTTACATTATTTATGACGCTACACTTGGTATCGTCTTCTTATCATATGCAGATGGTGGGAAGACGCCTTATCTTTATGCATGTCAGTTCCCATACCACGCTGCTGCATTTTAGGGACTTTATTTATTTGGGTCCGCTATTTATCAGCATAGTACGATTGCGTGCTGGGTGCACACTTATCTTCTATGCTCTAATGGGAAACCTATATCTTACAACTAGTATAAGATTAAACATCCTGGACCTGTTGAAAGGTTTACCTTTCAAATACAATATGTTCATATATTTGACGTTCCAGCCCTGATGGCTTATATATTTGTTTATGTTTATATAGTTAATATGTGGATATATATATGTGTAACATTCTTAGTTTTTATAGCCTGTGCCCATTAAAAATGGGCAAAAAAGGCTATAATGAATTTGTGTGAATGTATGTAACAGGCAGAAGGAAGCATCTCCGACCCTATAAAGTATATATATTCTTGATCAGTATCAATAGCCGATTCGATTTACACCTGTCCGTCTGTCTGTCCGTCCGTCCGTCTGTCCGTCTGTCTGTATGAACGCAAGGATCTCAGCAACTCTAAGAGCTAGAGACTTCAAATTTGGAATGTAGGTTCCTGAATACCATACGCAGATCAAGTTTATTTAAAATTTTCGATATCAAGTCCCGTTGGTTTTAAAATTAGAAAAATCAGCATAACATAAGCAATGTCTAAGCTAGAGACTTGAAATTTGGCACACATGATAAAAAGTTTGGTCTTAATGTGTACTGAAAATTTCATCGCGATGCCCCGCCCCCTTCGCCCGTAACTCGGAAATGCTGATAACAAGAGCAGTTTTATAGCTAGAGACTTGAGATTTGGGACACATAATAAGTATCCTACTCTCAATGTGTGCTACAAATTTCAGTACGATCGGATATTGAACTCAGAAGTTATTCAAGGAACCAATTTATGCAGCGCAGCAGATGCGTTGAAGCGCAGTAGCAGCGCAGTCGCTGCGCCGCGCCGACGATACAATGAACGAAAACACGCGTTTGTTCATGTATGTTTGATTTGCCTTTCGTCTGCTGTGGCGCTAAGCATAAACAATCAAGAGTCGCAGTCCAGTGTTGCCAGACTATCGCAAGCTACCTACACTCGATACAAGCAAAATCGACTTCAAGCGATATATTTAAATCCTATTATAATGAAAATAATTGTCTTTGAAGACCTGCACAGGGTTTCCTACAGTCGCGCGCGCTCGACTGATCGGCTTGTTTAGTTTTAAATTTTACTGAAATTAATATATGTAATATCGTAATTTCAGTATTTGTAATGTTACTTATATTTTGTATATATTTGTATGTATATAATTTTTGTTGTTGTATTAGTAGATCTAAAATGTTTCTTTTTATACCTTTCTTTTGTTATAAGGTATATTTTCTTCACAAATAAGCCATTAGCCTTACCCTAGTAATTTAGATTAATTTTTTTATTTTTATTTTTTATATACTAACATTTGTGTATCTAACTAACACGCGGCAGGGCAATTGTGGCAGGCAGAAATTGAGACGACATCTGGCAGACTCGTTTGAAGAAGCAGACGACTCCCACGATGATTGCTGTTATCACAATTGCTGTAGTGACGCTGGAGGTGTAGTGAGCTGCATGATGTAGGTCCAGGTCAACAGGGAATCCTTGGATCCGCCCTTGACGTGGCAGATCAGGAATTTTAAACGTGCTCAATTCTCCTTCCACCTTGATGTGCTCCATCGCCGGTAGCTGAGAAGTCAGATTGAGTACTGGGATCCAAAAGTCGACATCTGTGGTGAGGTCTTCGTATGCCCAGAGACTGACATCCTCTGAGTGGAGATAACATCCTGGCTGTAATTGAATAATTCCTTGACCATACAGTCCAATTGTCTATGGCTTGCTCTCGCAAAAGACATCAGCGGAGATTTCGGTTGGAATTGAGAACAACCACGAGTTTGGCTTATGAAGCTGATAGCAAACATTTTTAGGCTGCATTATATTTACGTAACAGCTTTCTGGTATCGTTGATCTCCTGAGGAGCAGCAGCACTTCACAGTTAGTCGCTGAGTTCACGTTGAATAATGGATGCCGTTGTGCACAAAATGTTAGGTCGCTCATTTTGTGGCAGTGATCCCAATTATTTTCAGACATGCCGTAATATACTGTTTTCGCGCCGTCCATTGAGACATATTTGAATTCAGACTTAATGCTGACGAATCGACCACTGTGTAGAACAGGCTGAGGATACACTTCCCATGCACGTAGTTTTTTATGATTTATCAGCGGGATCCTTATGTTGAAAAGAAGCGCTGAACTTGTTGTCCGTGTCGTTATTTTGGAGATCCTGCCGAGCTCAATCGGATCCAGTGTTGGTAGCTGAACACCTTCTGGCATGTTTAGGACAATTCTTTGGATTTGCTTCTGAAATTGTGTGGTCGGAAGCAAACTATCCAAGAAATTTCCATTATTGTTCCAGATTATGTTTATCATCTCTCGCTGTAAATGCTCGAATGCATCCATGGCCATTGACAATGTCTCATATGTGGCAATAAACACTTCATGGTCAATTACTGTGTTTAAGGCGTTCTTCAGTGAGTACATTGCAGCATTTATTTTATTGAAATTACTCCAAATAACTTCATTCTGTTTTTTCATCACTTCGACGGTTGCATCCTGCACAGACGATTGGTTGCGTAGCAGGCCGAGCAAGTATTCCTCATTGTCTCTACTTTGTTGAACCTTTTGAAGAAGTTCATCGGCGCTGTCTTCATCCATTAATCCAAAAACAGCATGGTAGATCGTTCCAAAGGCCTTCAGTGGTGCTCTTGGTATGCGTTGTGGTTTCCTTGCCTGAGTTTGCTTGATGATGTCGTCATGCTGCTGGAGCCTTATAGCTTTATTTGCCAGGAGTGACATCATTGTGTCGATGTGCGAATCATTTTTTAATTTCGCCCTAATCGTCAATAGCGATGCCCACGATTCTTCTACTCGATGCTTAAACACGCCGTAGTCCTCCAGATCTGCATGGATTATCACGTTCCATGCCGTCCTTGATAGACCTACAATGCCCTGATCTTCATAAAATAGCCCTGCCTTATTATTACTATTTGTTATTTTTTGACAATATGACTTATTTATGATACTTAAAAATGTTAAAATACAAAATAACATGTTTTTATTTTGGATCTTTTTTGTTACTTAAGGCGGAAATGTGGAAATATATGATTTTTCCGGGATTTCATTTAATATTGCAGTTTGAGTCTTTTGTTTACTACAATTAACTTCATTTTCGTCTTCAGTAGGAAAAGGACAAACATTGTGTGTGGATCTCATCACCACTCCATTGCTGGTCCATCTTTACCAATAATGGGCTTGATAACCCTACCCCTCCTCCAACTCGTTTGAGCTAGGTTATCATCTTTTAATAGAACGAGGGTACCAGGTTTTATATTTCTTTTGGAATTATTCCAATTGTACCTTTTTTTCCAACTCGGACAAATATTCAACGGACCATCGCTTCCAAAATTCTTCAGAATTTAGTTGCACTGCTTTCCAGTGATCTCTGTAACCCTTGTAACTTTTATTTACATTATTATCTATAATTGTGGACATGGCTTCCCCCAGTAGGAAATGTGCTGGAGTCAGAACTTGCAAGTCGTTAGGGTCTTTTGATAACGGTGTTAAAGGTCTAGAGTTTAGAACAGCTTTAATTTGCGTCATCAAAGTCGCTAATTCTTCGAATGTCATTATACCCTCCGTAACTTCTTCAAAATGTTTCTTAACAGATTTGACACACGCCTCCCATAGCCCTCCTACATGAGGTGCTCTTACTGGTATGTTTATCCACTCGATTTGCTGTTGTGCGCAGAATTCATTAACCTCGGTTTGCTGCTTTTTAAATAGCTCATAAATTTCAGTTAACGCGTTAGCCGCTCCAATGAAATTTGTGCCATTATCGGAGTATATCTTTCTTGGACAACTGTGTCTTCCGATAAATCGTTTTAAGGCTCCTAGAAATGCTGCTGTTGTCATATCTGATACCACCTCTAAGTGAGCAGCTTTTGTTGCGAAGCAAAGAAAAACACATACATATGCCTTGTCCATTCTTGTACCCTTTATTTTATGATGAATCATTATGGGCCCTAAGAAATCAATTCCAACATTTAAGAACGGCCTAGTCTGTATTACTCTATCTTCTGGTAGGCAGCCCATCTCTGATGTATGGGTCTTGGCTGCGCTCTAAAACATCGATAACACTGTTTAACTACCTTTGAAGTTAGTTGTTTGCCTCTAAGCGGCCAAAAACCTTGACGCATTATAGCGAGTAGCCCTTGAGGGCCCACATGCAAATGTTTCTCGTGCAAGTACACGGTCATAAGATGTACCCACTCATCATCATATGGTAAAAGAATTGGATGTTGTGCATCAAAACATAAATAAGCATTCTGAATTCTACCTCCTACTCGTATTATGTTATTTTCGTCCAATATAGGAGCAAAAGACTTTATATTTGAAGGAAGTTCCTTACCAGGAAGTTACTTACCGCTTTTTAACAGTTTATACTCATCTGAAAAATGTTCCTTCTAAATTGTTCTTACAATAAGGGTTAACGATTTCTTTTTTATTTCAACCAAGTTTGTAATTTGTGATTTTCTGCATTTTATTATAACCATAAGAACATTTGCTATGACATTTTGCAGAAAAACAAATCTTTTTTTGTGGTTTATTTTTCTAAACATTGGGTCTGTTTTACTTAACAATACTTTAAAACTGTTTTTTCTTTCTGGGATCTCAACGTTTTCTTCAAAAATTTAGGTTCTTTACTTGATCACCAGATCTTAAGAATTGGGGTCCCTGGAACCAAAATTGGTTGTTAACAAGATCCCTAGGGTAAGCACCTCGAGAGATTATATCAGCAGGGTTATTTTTTGTGTCTACATAATTCCAATTTGAAACATTTGAATTTAATTGAATAGAATTAACTCTATGAGACACAAAGGTTTTAAGTGTTGCAGGGTCAAGCTTCAGCCAGCAGAGAACAATTTTTGAATCAGAATACAAATGAATTTAATCAAACTTCATTTTTACACTTTCCAATACCTTGTTTGTCAACTCCGTTAACTCAACGCGTTTCGCATTATCTCCTATTATTCTCCTCGGAATCGTTATATTATTAAGCTTAGGTAGTTCAGCTCTAAATCTTTCCCATACATTTAATATTTCTCCAGAAATTTCTTCGTTCCAGTCCCTTTTTTCTTTCCACAGTTCCTGGATCAGAATTTTAGCACTTACTGTGACTGGATTCACTAATCCTAATGGATCAATGATATATCGGACAATATATTTCTTTTAGTTGGTTTGCTCTTGCAAATCCAATTGCATTTTATTGCGAAATTATTAGAGTCGGGCCTCCATGAAACTCCCAAGGCTTTAACTCCATCGACTTGATCCTTATCAAAGTCTAAGCACATGCCTCTGTCAGCATATTTCTTTCAGAAGCTGGGTGCTGTTTGAACACCATTTTCTGAGATGGAATCCTCTTTTTACTAATTCCTTAGATATTTTATCTTTTATGTGCTGTATTTCTGTGATACTATTAGCACCTGTCATAAGATCATCCATATAAAAATCTGTCTCAATGATTTCTGCTATTTCAGGGGACTCTACTTCTATTTCTTCTGCTACAAATATGGTGCCGCAGCAGTTCCATGTGTCAGTCTTAAGTGCATATGTTTTTAAAGGCTCTTGAGAGTTCCACCGCCAGAATATTAGTTGGAAACTTTGATGCTCTTTCTGTACCCAAATGTGCCTGTACATTTTTTCAATATCAGCTGAGATCGCATATTTGTGCTTTCGGAATCTCAGCAAGATATTGACCAGATCCTCTTGCAATTTGGGTCCAGTGAAAAGAATATCATTCTGAGATTTATAGCTTGATGTTTTGCATGAAGCATCAAACACTACCCTTACCTTAGTTGTTGTACTGTCAGACTTAAACACACAGTGGTGTGGCAGATAATACTTTAATAGTAAATTTTCTGGATTTTTTACGGGTACCATGTGACCTAATTTTATATATTCCTTTACGAATTCCGAATATTGTTCTTTTAAATTCGGGTTTATGGACAATTTCCGTTCCAAAGTCAAAAATCTTCTTTTTGCTTGGTGTTCGGAGCTACCTAGCGCTGAAGAGTTGAACTTAAAAGGCAGTTTAACTACAAATTTTCCGTCGTTTTCCTTGCTTACGCTGTTTGCAAGGATCTGCTCACAAGCGGTTTTTTTGTGAGATTTGGGGCAGTAGAGATAAACTCCTCAGCTTCCCAAAATTTTTTAAGTTAGGAATCTAAACTGTCCATTTTTTCGGCTACTGTGCCACAAAATACTGGTGACTTTTTTGTGACCAATGGACCACTAGCCACCCAGCCAAAAACCGTATTTTGTAGCCTAATTTGGCCATTTTTTAAGGTTGAGGTACCTTCCAAATGGGTCTCATAGAATAGCTCTATATCGAGCAGCATATCTATGCCCTTTGGGATATTGAAATAGGGGTCGGCCAGTTGTAGATTAGGGGGTACTGTCCCAGCTCAGAAACAATATTCCTTATTATTAACACTTCAATGTTTGATTTAAAACCTGATATCTTAGATCTAACATTGAGTGTCAAGCTCTCATCTACTTGGGACATTTTTCCTGCCATTCCTTCTACTGTGGTCTGTACCTTATTTCCCTTTATTCCCAGTTTATTTTGTTTCCTTTTGTCAGGAAATTGACTTGTGAGCCACTGTCAAGCAGTACTCTGCAATCGTGCCAATTCCCTCTACCATCCATTACCTGTACTATTGCAGTAGCGAGAAGAATATATTTTTTCTCATCTAAAACATTCTTCTTATTAATCGTAGCATATTTAGCTTTAGTTGTTGAAGATCTGTGCAATAAAACATGGTGGGATTTTTCGCAGTCGGTACAAACCTTTTTACAATTTTTAAAGGAATGATCCCTATTAAGACATCTGCCGCAAACTTTATTTTTGACGACAGACTCCCACCTTTCCTGACTATTTAAGGCCTTGAATCTAAAGCACTTGAATAGAGGGTGAACATTTTTGCAGCCCGTTATGCATTTTTCATCACCTTTCTCGGCTTTGACCTTATTGGAACTTTCTCCGCTTGCTTCTAAGGCGAAATATTCATGTTCCAGGAATTTTATTAGGGGGTCAAGAGACTGAATATCCCTAGAATTATTTAAGGATATTTCACATTTTGACCTCAATGAGTCGCTCAATTTTCGGACGAGCAAGATATTCAGAAAACTCTGCAAAATTTCTTCTGTCTTTAGACCTAATGCCTTGATAGCTTGAATATTCTCTTGAATCGTGTTCAAGAGATTCTTCACTGAAGAGGCTGACTCTCCTGCATTAGGAACATCAATTATGTTCTTATAATGTACACTCAACACCGCCCTTTTGTTATTGAATTTTGCATCCAACAACGACCATGCCAGTTTGTAATTTGCGTCACTTGGCGCCAAACTCGCTATGGTGGCAGCTGCGTCACCGTGCACTTTTGTTTTGAGTACGCACATTTTTTGTGCGTCTGGGATCATGCTTGATCCAATTAATTGGCTAAATAATTCTTTAAAAGTCTTCCATTCTTCATACTTACCCGAAAAAGACGGAATATCAATTTTGGGTAAAATGTATGGAAGACTCTCGCTTTTCGAATTACTCACTAGTTCTTCATACGCTTCATTAAGCGTGTAGAACATATCTGTAAGTTCATCGTCTTCAGTTTCTTCAATATAATTGAAGAAGACGTCTTGACTTACTTTCTTCGCTAGCCTTAGCTCAGACATTGGCTCACAGCCAGTCTTGACTCTATTCAAAACTGCTTGATACTCGCTCAATGTATATCTAAACTTTCTAGCTAGTGGTGCTTTTAGGGCTTTCTGCTGGCTAACCTTTCTATATGCATCTGTAGTAACTTCCCTAGCTGAGATACTACTGAGTAGCATATAAGTTTTGTTTATGGAATCACGTACCTTGTAGCTGAACTTTTCCTTGAAGTACGTCATATTTTTTGCCTCTGCAGGGAATTCATGCAACCGTTTCTCGTTGCCTTCGAACTCCTCGGTTATGGCGCGAAGCTCTTCTTTGAAGCTCCGTAGCTAAGTTGAGTACAGCTGTTCCAGCGTTTAACCCAAAATCGTCTGGGTTTCAACAATTTCGGTCACTTTCATTATTTTTTTAAATATACATTTTTATCTCGCGAATTTAATTAAATTAATTATATATTATTATAATTTTTTTATTAATCACTCGCGTTGATTGAAATTTTATCACTCGCGGATTTTTACGATTTAAAAAAAACTTTTAACTCGCGCGAACAAATGTCGGGGTCACCAAAATGAAAAGACGAAGAACACAGTTGACGTAGCGACGCGGCGAAATGACGTACGTAAACAAATACCTAAGCGAGGCGTTCGCAACAGAACCCTGGTGGAAATGGCCCGTAGTATGCTGATACATGCTAGGCTTGACGAGGCATTCTGGGCAGAGGCTGTAAAGGCAGCTTCGTACTTGCACAACAGAGCAGAGACGTCAACATTGACCAACTTGACACCCCAAGAAACCTGGTCTGGAAAGAAGCCATGTGTATCGCATTTGAAAATGTTTGGCGCCAAAGCCATTGTGCTTGATAAAAGTCACAAGAGAAAATTCCAGCCAAAGGGAGAGGAACACATTATGATCGGCTACTCAGAAACTGCAAAGGCGTATCGTTTATATAACCCACGTAAACGAAAGATAATAGAAGCTCGATATGTTATCTTTTTTGAATCAATACAGGCAGAGGATGATTACTTAAAGCTCGAGGATCCGGCACATGATACAGAAATGATGTTGGTCGTTCCTCCTGGCAAACCAGAGGATAAGCCGTCATCAGAGCATAATTTGTTTGATGACAATGAGCCAGACATCGATGGCATTCCAGATGAGCAGTGGTGAGGCGGTCTGTACGAGTCATGCACTAAAATGGAAATCTTCAATGCAGAACGAGATTGATAGTCTGCAAGGCAATGATACCTGGTCATTGGTTGACCTACCGAAGGGTGAATTGGCTATTGGCTGCAATTGGGTCTACACTGTGAAGCGTGCCAAATTTGGCAATGTCGAGCGCTACAAATCTCGAGTGGTTGCAAAAGGCTGCAGCAAGCGCTATGGAATTAATTGTTTTGAGACTTTTTCTCCCGTAGCAAGGTATTCATCGATCAGGCTGGTGATGGCCATGGCCGTGGAGCACGGCATGTATATGCATCAGATGGACGTTTCGGCAGCTTATCTAAATAGCGAGCTTAATGAAGATGTTTACATGCGTCAGCCCGAAATGAACTGAAGCTGCATAAGTCATTGTATGGACTTAAGCAGAGTGGCCGGGAGTGGAATGAGAAGCTAAACAGCGTTTTACTGGAGATTGGATTTATTCCATGCACAAGTGAATCTTGTGTGTACACACTTGTACACACACGATGAGAAGCAGTTCAACATAATCGTGGTTTACGTTGATGATCTCATTCTAGCCAGCTTATACAAAGAAGATCCCATCAGGATTAAGGAACTCATATCCGATCAATTCGATGTCGTTGATGGAGGAAATCTGAAGCACTTTTTGGGAATGGAGATCGACCGCGAAGGGGAGATTGGTGGCATTTCAGTGGGCCACAAGCAGTATATTCACGATCTGTTGCACCAGTACGGCATGGAAAATTGTAAGCCAAACTGTATACCTCTAGAAGCTGGCTTTCAAGTGAAATGCGAAACAGAAGGATGTCAACAAGTCAATCAAGTCAAGTATCAGTCGTTGCTTGGCTCACTGATGTACTTGGCAATAACAACTCGTCCCGACATTCAACACTCCATCTCTAAGCTAGCACAGAGAAATGCCGATCTTCATCAGGAGCATAAAGCAGGAGGCAAGAAGGTGCTACGATACTTTAAAGGTACTGCGGACTTGAGAATGCACTACGGGAGAACTGGCAAGGCAATCTATTGCTACGTAGATGCGGATTGGGCGGGCGACAGCAGTGATCGCAAGTCGAAATGTCCATGTTTTGTTGAGAAAGTTGTCTTTTTAGTGGAATTTGAATGCATTTGGATTAGGTGAAATCCTTTTGCCAGGTCAAGTGTGGTGAAATATTGGCATCTGCTGAGCTTGTCTACTATCTCGTCGATATTTGGGATTGGAAATCTGTCATCTACAGTAACTTCGTTTAACTTTCTATAGTCTATTACTAAACGAAATTTACCATCCTTTTATACCCTGTGCCCATTAAAAATGGGCTAAAAAGGCTATAATGAATTTGTGTGAATGTATGTAACAGGCAGAAGGAAGCATCTCCGACCATATAAAGTATATATATTCTTAATCAGTATCAATAGCCGAGTCGATTGACACCTGTCCGTCTGTTTGTCCGTCTGTCCGTCCGTCCTTCTGTATGAACGCGTGGATCTCAGCAACTATAAGAGCTAGAGACTTCAAATTTGGAATGTAGGTTCCTGAATACCATACGCAGATCAAGTTTATTTTCAATTTTCGATATCAAGTCCCGTTGGTTTTAAAATTAGAAAAATCACCATACAATAAGCAATGTTAAAGCTAGAGACTTGAGATTTGGCACACATGATAAAAAGCTTGGGCTTAATGAGTCCTGAAAATTTCATCGCGAAATTCGCCCATAACTCAATAATGCTGATAACAAGAGCAGTCTTATAGCTAGCGACTTGAGAAGTAACACACATGGTAAATATCCAACTCTCAATGTGTGCTACAAATTTCAGTACGATCGGATATTGAATTCAGCAGTTATTCAAGAAGCAAATTTATGCTAAGCAGCAGATGCGTTGCAGCGCAGTAGCAGCGCAGTCGCTGCGCCGCGCCGATGATATAATGAACGAAAAGACGTGTGGCGCTGTGGCGCTAAACATAAACAATCAGCAGCTGCAGTCCAGTGTTGCCAGACTATCGCAAGCTACCTACTCTCGATGCAAGCAAAATCGACTTCAAGCGATATATTTAAATCCCATTATAATGAAAATACTTTTCTTTGAAGACCTGCACAGGGTATCCTACTGTTTTGTTTTAATTTCGTGCTTAACACTATTTGTGAATGTTAATACGTCGCCGTCTCCATATTGAATGTCTCTATAATCACTAAGAATTTTCTGTAGTACGTTTTGTTCTTCTGTATTTAGTTCGTTTATTGTCTTATTTTCCTTAACTTTTTCGATATTACCTAACCATTCGTGTGAGTTCGTATTCTTCATTAGCTTCAGGTGTTGGTTCTGGGTTTGGGCTTATGAATTCAAATTCTCTATTATTTAGAGTTACTGATCCTTTTATAAAATCGATGCTTGCGTGCAATTGTTGTAATAAGTCTCTGCCTATCAATACGTCGTGGTTATCAGAAAAGTGATCAACATACATTTTCGCTGTTGTGTTCAGTATACTCGGTAACTTGACATATTTCATGTGTGGTATATTAATTGTTCCTGCCAACGTTGTGACTTTCAATAGATTCGGTAATGTAATGGCTACTACATGTTTCCAAATATTTGGAGTACAAAAACTTATATTTGATCCTGTATCTATTAAACATTTGCAACGCTGCCTTTCGATAATCAATTCTATTGTTGCTGTTGTAAATTTGGCTGGTATTGGTCGTACTCCTCCGGAGTTATATAGTTCTGCTACTGGGCTACAAATTCCTGATCCTCTTGATATATCTCCTGACCTATTTGATTGAACATTGGTAAACACTCTTGTTCCTGTTGGTATTCTTCCTGTCCCGTGTGGTTCTGTGACTGTTCCTGTTCTGCATATTCCTGCTGATTGTCCGAGGCTTGTAGCCGAAAATTTTCTACAATTTCCATTGGTTCTATGCGTCTTTGTTGCGTACTTTCTCTTTGTCTTTTTAATGGGACTTTAAATTCTGGCTGAGTTTGATTATTTTGCGTTGGGTGAAACTGTGGTCTTGGTTGATATTGAGTTATTCTGGGTAAAGTGTGTTGATTTTGAACCAGTGGTTGATTTTAGACAAAATATGGTCGCGGTATATAATTAGGATTGAAGCTATACCTTGGTGTGTACAGTGGAACGGGGTTTTGTGGGATTGGTTGAAAAGTATAGTTTGGTCTAAAATTTGTTTGGTTGTATTTAATTTTATTTGCTTGATCATTTTTATTATATTCGTTTCTTGTTTGCGGACAATTGTTTAAAAAGCCTTTTTCCATAGCTATTTGTCTTAATTTCATAGGTGAACTTATATCAAATCTGCTTAGTCTAAACAAAATTCTTTCTGGTAATTCTTCGTAAATACAATCGCTCAAAAAGTCATCAAGGGATGATGAGTACATTAATTTTTCACTAGGAGTCCCGCTTAAATTTAGTCTGTTGAGGACCCGATTTGATGTGAATTCAAGATCGTTTATAAACTTACTAAAATCTCCTTTAAATTTAATCGTCCTGATGCTTGCTATTAGTTGATGTAATGGTGCTCGGTCTTCAAAGTATTGTAATAGGGCTCCCCTCAAGGTGGACCATGTCTCGTAGTTCGCCTTCATCAGCACCCGCATATCGTCGCCGACTAGAATCCCCTTCACTGCATTCAGCTGGAGTGTAATCTGGATTGACTTCGCAGTGAAAAACAACGAAAATGCTGAATCGATGCTTTTCACAAACAAACATAGGTGCGTCGGGTTGCCATCGAGTTTTCGTAGGCTATTGATATATTTTAGGCACATTCCCATTTGTTCAACGCTAATCTCAACAGTGACATTTTTATTAATTCACTGTTTTTCACAAAAAGCTTCGTTCGAGCTTTGATTGCTTTAGGTTTTCACTAACCGAATGTTGTAATTAACGTGGTTTTGGAAATTTGGTTTTTTATTTTGTTATTTTTCAACAAAAAGCTTCGTTCGAGCTTTGATTGCTTTAATATTTCACTAGCCGAATGTTGTAATTAACGCGGATTAGGAAATGTAGTTATTTTGCGGATAGAAACTTTATCGTATACGTCAATAAATAATTTCTATCCTACCGGCTGCGCCACTTACTTGGTACTTGTTTTCGCTAAGTACCGAGATCGATTTATTTAGAACAAAAAAAACACGAACACGTTTGAGTGCAGATTAGTTTTTATTCAGATGTTCTGTGTGAGCTTAAGAATAAATTAAGAAGCATAAAGAAACCTCAAAAGTTATGTTTACAATTGATTTTCAGCTGCGGCCTACGTGACCATTGTCGCGAGGCGCATATGTTGGAGAAATTATGCTGTCGATGCAAATTATTTGTTTATAAGTTGAATCGGCGGCTGCGGCTCTTATCAGGATATTTTATGTTTACATTTGGCTAATGTGATCTGCCTGTGAACCATTCTGTTTCTTAATAGTAATATTTTGAATTGGAGCTTCCTGAGAAGTGTTTATGTTATAAATCGTATCTGGCTGTGGTTCTGTTTGTTGAGTTATGTTTGTGGTTGTACATGTATCTAGTTCTATAACTACGTTACTATATATCTTATTCAACATGGTATACACACGAGATCAATTTAATGCTATCGGGACAAGTCAATCTGCGATATACGCGCAATTGAAAAGTTGGGATGAGGAAATAATGCAGGACGAGCATGCAGACTTAGATTGGGCTGTTAAAGTCCAGGAACAATGGGAATTGTTCAAGAGCCAGCATCAAATATTAATACAAAATGAATCCCTTTGTGGAGGCGAGTATTTCGCAAAGGGAGCATTCGAAAAGACGCAAGCCTTAAAAAATAAAATTATGATGGAAATCAACAAGAAGACGATAAAGAAAACATTGAACGAGACAATGCGACAACAAATGGAAGAAAATGAGATTCGATCAGACGAATTTAGCCGAGCGACACGAGCACTACAAATGACGATTAACCGTGCTGGACAAAATTACAAACAACATCAAAATGATTTTAATGAAATCAGAAAAGACTTCGATAGACTCACGGAGGTCTTCAAAGAAATAAAAGAGCATGGTCAAGCAACCCCATCAATTAGGAACCGCTACGAAGAGCTCAACGAAGGAAAAAGGGAAAAAATAAGATGGCTAACAGAAAATAAGCCATCAGAACAAAGTATAAAGCTTAAACCGATAGAAATACCACCATTTTTTGGAGACATTACATCATGGTCCAATTTCGCAGACATGTTTAAAGAAATGATAGACACAAACATCAATCTGGATTCCAAAGCAAAACTAATACGATTAAAAGAATTAGTAAAAGGAGAAGCAGCTCAACTAATAAGGCACCAATACATCAGCAGCGACAACTATGAAGAATCCTTAAGAATATTGAAAAGTAGATACGAAAATAAAAGACTATTATTTACGAACCACTGGAACCGCATTTTGGACTTACCAAGCATGAACAGTGATTCAGATAAAAGTATAAAAAACATGCTGGATACAACGCATAAAAGTTTACATGCAATACGAGAAATGGGAATCCCAGTTAAGGATGCTGAGCCATTTATTGCCAGCATTCTTATTAGAAAATGTGATAGACACGGTCTGCAGCAGTATGAACATGCCTCTAGTAAGACGAAGGAGATGCTAACCCTAGAAGATGTTATACAATTCCTGGAAAGGCACCTGCAAACAATAAAGGCTGTAAAACCAAGGACATACAAGGAAAACTCAAAAGTCATGAGCACAGCATTCGACAATGCATGCGAATATTGTAAATTCGCAGGCCACGATATACAGGACTGTAGAAGATTCGCCAAATTAGATCCAGCAGAAACATGGGAATTTGTCCGAGCAGAACATCTATGTTTCCAATGCTTAAGCCATAAATTCTCAAGTTACAAACAGTGTCAAGAGACATGTGGAAATTGCAACGAAAAGCATCATGAATTACTACACCAAGAAAAGGAAATTAAAACAACAATGACGACCAGACCATCACAAAATACATTACTAGCAACAGCTCAAGTTGAAGTTCAGTCGATCACAGGAGAATGGATCATCTGTCGCGCACTATTAGATCAAGGATCACAGATTACAGTTATTTCTGAGGAAGCAGCGAAAATATTAGAATTACCAAGACAAAAAAAGCGAACAGAAATCTATGGGCTTGGAGAAAATTTAGTTGGAGTATCTAAAGCCGTCGTAAAATTAAGAATTCGACAAAGATTCCCAAGTAACGACAAATTTGAAACCAGCGCAGTGATACTAACGAAAGTAGTAAATCCTCAACCTCAACAATCATTTGACTACAATAAAGCGGTTTGGGCGAATGAAATTCTGGCGGATCCCACGTTCAATAAGCGGAGTCGAATTGACATTCTTATTGGAGGCGACTTTTTACTGGCAATTCTAACGAAAGGGTTGAAACAAGAGGAGACGATAATAGGACAATGCACAAAACTTGGATGGATCTTATCTGGAAGAGTGAAAATGCCCGAAGTCAATCAAATACAAACAAAAACGACTACTAACTACGAAAAGAACATGGAACTCTCCAAAGACATAACACAAATTAAGGAAAATGACAGATTTACAGTTAAAATACTACTTACTGAAGATAAGGAGTTGAGAGAATTACGAAACGATAGTTTTATAAACTCAGAGAAAAAATTGCTAAAAGATAGTAATCTTAAAAATCAGAAAACTCAATGTAGAAACGAATATGAAGATAACAATCACATAGAAGAAAAAATACTCATAGCTAGAACAGAAAAGTATCAACACATATATTCTGATAATGGTAGAAACCTTATAGGAGCAGAATGGAAATTGAACTCCGAACTCAAGCAAACAATTATACAGAATAGTATAAACCCAAATCTGAATAAGGAAAAAGTAGAATGGCAGTTTATTCCGCCGGCAAGTCCCCACTATGGGAAATCTGGGAAGCTGGAACAATTGGAGACAGCACACTCATATACAAAAAAATAAGGCACACTTCATTGACATTGAAAATTGTAGGAATAGTAGCCATAAATATTATGTATGTAATAAGAAAATGTAAAACAGATAAACAAAAGATTATATAGAGTTCGGATCGTAACCAGTAACTACATAATTTATGGCCCCCCGCAAAATGTTCATAAATGAACATATTTCTGAAACAACCCTCGGTCTGCGAATTTACAATAATCGCATACATTGTCTAATGCTGTGCTCATGACTTTTGAGTTTTCCTTGTATGAATTAAAAGATAAAATTTTTTCTCTTTAAAAAAAACACGTCTTTATTTTATTATCGTGGATTTAGAACTAACAAATTATGTTTTACAATTAATTATTAAACCTATTCTCTGCCGACGTCGCTGTTGTTGCTGCCGACGCACAGTGGCTCGTTTTCTCATTCTACTTTGCAAAAATCATATCTTTTGATCCAGGTAAGATATCACCAAAATTTAAAAAGGGTTTTTTAAAGAATACCTGTAGCTTTGAAATGAGTGTAAGATCTTAAAAATCGGACGACAGATAAATTTTCAGCAGGTGTTCAAAGTTGGATTTTGTGTTTATACGATGATTTTCGTGAAATGCGACATTCATCGTATGCTTTTTTCTGAAATTTATGTGTAAATTTGTGATTTTTTATACATAATTATATGTAAATGAATGTTTTAAATACATCTAAACACTAAAGATAACAAATTTGATGGATTTCATGTTTCAAATACATATATATCGTATAAATTCCTGTAAAAACAAAATGTTATTTCAATTAAACTTTTATACTATATATTTGATTTAATTTATATTTATATAAATAAATAACAATAAAACTATTCAATTAATGTCCTTGTTAATTTAATTTTCCTCAGCTATGTCTTCAAGTTCGTAACCTATGTACATTAAATCTACCATTTCTTTAGTATAAAACTCTTGCAGTTCTTTGCGACTTCACACAAATCTTTTTGTTGATATCAGTGGATCTGAAGAAACTGATAACTTATTAAAATAGTCTTAATTTTGTCTTTACCGTGTCACCTTGCAACTATTCGAGTACCTATATTTCTTGTACTCCTTGTTTATAGATTTCTGGACTTCTTCTAATAATTCCCCGATTGACAGACATTGGTTTTCGTTAAGATCTCCTCCGTGTACCAAAATTTTATGAAGTTTGTTTTTGATCTTGTCGACCTCCGTCATATTTTCCTTAGCAAAGTATACTGTACTCATAACGGTCAATATAAACTCTTCTTAGCTTGGAACATCCATAAACATCTGAAATACATCTCGAATTTTGGAAGACATTTTGCGGTTTCAATATTTGATTTATATTACATAATACTAATCAGCACTGATTTTGTTTAATATCGTGATGGTTGCCAAAAGTAGACTGTGATACAATGCACCTAAATATTTGAATGTATACCCTTAATCCCTACTATTAATTACCAACTTAAGTAGTACAAAAGATTAAACATGTGTAGTCATTTAAAATTTACAAACTTAGATAATTGGGTTTGGTAAACGCGGAAATTGAGTACGAGAAAGGGTTATAAATTACATAATCACTACCTGTTTGCTTGGGTTACATTAGTATATTTAGGTAGACAATGAATTCTTAATTTTATATTTATGTAAAGTGTTCAATAAAAGGTCTAGTTCAACGGAAACACGTTCAAATAACGACCATTCCGTACCGTAGGTTGCGCAAAAATGCGAGCTCGGCGCCATTTTGGGTGCGCCACAACGCAATTTTGACCCAGTTAAAAGCGTTGTGCGTGAATTGTTTATTAAATAAAAAGTTAACTGGCACTTCTTGGCACCTAGACTTTCTTGAAGTTGTTGCAGAAATATCCACGGAATAACGTGTATATACCCGTTTGCCTGGACAAGCCTGGACTTTATGCTAAAAGTCTATCTAAAGTTAAAAAACAATGTCAAAAATAGGGCTTTAGTAAAAATATTATTTAAAATACTTCAAAACAAAAAAATAACAGGATTTTTATACCATTCGCTTTAGAATCGACACACCTATTAGGTAAAATTAAGAAACTGAAAATTTATTGAACCATATGGAAGCAATTTTATCGCAAAAATGAACAATTTTTCATAAAAAAACATTTTTATGAAAAATCGAAATTTTTTTCATGTTTGATGGGCTCTACCGCCGAAACCGTTTGCCCAAATTAAAAAATCTAAACGGATCTATAAATTTTGGACAATTCTCTATCAAACTGCATTTAAGGATTTTGCATGGCGAGAAATGACCGATTTCTTTTTTGCCACGTGAGTCTCGTGAGTGAGCCACTGTGCGTCGCTGGTACCGCTGCTGTCGTTGCAGACATGCCGTTGTCGCTGATGGTGCTCGATGTCGTTGGCGCTCCCACGACTTGGCCGGTGCAGACGTTCTGCTGACGCAGCGCACGTGGCGGATGCGCTGCAGTCGTAACTGGAGTCGATGCACTTGTTGGACTCCGCTGGGCTTGCTGTTCTTGTTGGACAACGATGCACTTGTTGTTCTTATTGGGATGCGATGGACTTGTTGCTCTTGTTGGACTGTCTAGAGAATTTGCTGACTGGATGCGCGTGGCGGATGTGTTGCATGCGTTGAAGTTGTGGTTGGGACCTGGCCGATTGCGTCTGTTTATGTTATTGTAATGTTTGGGCTTAACTTATGTTCTTGGATTTACAGCCTTTATTGTTTGTAGGTGCCTTTCCAGGAATTATATAACATCTTCTAGGGTTAGCATCTCCTTCGTCTTGCTAGAGGTATGTTCATACTGCTGCAGACCATGTCTATCAAATTTTCTAATGAGAATGCTGGAAAAATATGGCTCAGCATCCTTAACTGGGCTTCTGATTCCTTCTATTGCATATCAACTTTTATGCGTGTTTTTTATACTTTTATCTGAATCACTATTCATGCTTGGCAAGTCCAGTCTTTTATTTTCGTATCTACTTTTGCCTTATCAGTTGAGCTGCTTCTCCTTTAACTAATTCTTTTAATCTTATTAGTTTTGCTTTGGAATCCAGATTTATGTTTGTGTCTATCATTTCTTTAAACATGTTTGAAAAATTGGACCATGATGTGGTGTCTCAAAAAAATGGTGGTATTTCTATTGGTTTTAGTTTAATACTTTGCTCTGATGGCTTAATTTCTGTTAGCCATCTTCTTTTTTTCCTTTTTGCCTCGTTTAGCTCTTCGTAGCGGTTCCTAATTGATGGCGTTGCTTGGCCATGCTCTTTCATTTCTTTGAAGATCTTCGTGAGTCTATCGAAGTCTTCTCTGATTTCATTTAAATCGTTTTGATGTTGTTTGTAATTTTGTCCAGCACGGTTAATCGTCATTTGTAGTGCTCGTGTCGCTCGGCTAAATTCGTCTAAACGAATCTAATTTTCTTCCATTTGTTGTCGCATTGTCTCGCTCAATGTTTTCTTTATCGTCTTCTTGTTGATTTCCATCATTATTTTATTTTTTAAGGCTTGCGTCTTTTCGAATGCTCCCTTTGCGAAATATTCGCCTCCACAAAGGGATTCATTTTTTATTAACATTTGATGCTGGCTCTTGAACAATTCCCATTGTTCCTGGACTTTAATCGCCCATTCTAAGTCTGCATGCTCGTCCTGCATTATTTCGTCATCTCAACTTTTCAATTGCGCGTATATCGCAGATTGACTTGTCCCGATAGCATTAAATTGATCTCGTGATATATATATAAGATATATATTTTTAATTATTTATTTTTCTTTAACGAATTTTCTTTATTTATTAATTTTTGTACCCTGTGCCCATTGAAAATGGGCAAATGTGGTATAATGAATTTGTGTGAATGTATGTAACAGGCAAAAGGAAGCATCTCCGACCCTATAAAGTATATATATTCTGAATCAGTATCAATAGCCGAGTCGATTGACACCTGTCCGTCTGTCTGTCCGTCTGTCCGTCCGTCTGTCCGTCCGTCTGTCCGTCCGTCTGTCCGTCCGTCTGTCCGTCCGTCTGACCGTCCGTCTGTCCGTCCGTCTGTCCGTCCGTCTGTCCGTCCATCTGTCCGTCCGTCTGTCCGTCCGTCTGTCCGTCCGTCTGTATTAACGCGTCTATCTCAGCAACTATAAGAGCTAGAGACTTCAAATTTGGAATGTAGGTTCCTGAATACCATACGCAGATCAAATTTATTTTCATTTTGCGATATCTCACCCCCCGCCCACGCAAATAGAAGAAGACCTCAAATTCCAAGATAATTCAGCCTAACATTAAATTGCTCACGCTGAGCAATTTGCTGCAAGTTTCATCACGATCGACCCATAAATAAGGGAGATATTAAGGAATTTGTTTTAATTCCATTTTTTGGCAAAAGCGACAGAGCATATGAAAATTCCATTTGCACAAACGAGAAAGCATATGATAATCTGATGATTTGCGGTGTCGCCCGCTGTGTGGCGCATTGTGTCATGCGACATGTGGCGCCATCCATCGGCTACACTCAGAACTATACATTGTAATGTAAATTAATATTAGCGATTGTTTACAATCTTTGTTAAGATAATACAGCTTAAATTAACAGAATAACCTGGCTAAGCGATTTGCTGAAAGTTTCATAGCGATCGACCCACAAATAAAGGAGATATTAAGGAATTTCTAATATTAACAGTATTTCATAGTTGTTGGCAAGAGCGAGAGAGTATATGACAATCTTCTTTGCACTATCGCTCGCCTTGTCTTCCTCCCGTGAATGTAAAATTAATATTTGCGACTGTTTACACTCATCTTCGTTGAGATAACACAGCTTAAATTGACAGTTCGACAACGCTAAGCAATTTGATGCAAGTTTCATAGCGATCGACCCACACATAAAAGGGACATTAGGGAATTTCTTTTCTTGCCATTATTTCATTATAATTGGCCAGTTGTCCAACACTATCCTACAACAGTCTGGGAGTTGTCCAGCACTGACAAACAGAATAATTACTATTATTATATTAATTTATATTTGCGATTGCTAACACGTATGGTTGACAATTCTACGTTTCTATTGTAAGGAAGTTTGCTAAGGCTGAGGTATGACTCAGTCTAGCCAGGGTCACTTACAGAGAATTTGTAAGTTGCCGGGACCTATTGGTAGGAAAGGTAGTGGCCGGCTCGAGTTTGAAATCGATGGCCACTAGGCGTGTACCGTAGAAATATAGGTTATGGACCAAAGAGAAGAAGAGTAGATAGAAACGGAGGGCAAATCCGCGAAGCCGTTCGGCTCCGTACACAGCAAGGGTATCAACCGTTCGCTGATGTAACGGAACAAATCGACACGCGGGGGGGGGATATTACGCAAGACCCACTCTGCACCGGCTCGGCTCCGCACGAAGCAAGGGTATCAACCGTTCGCTGCCGTAACGGAGTAATGCGACACGCGGAGGGTATTACGTAAGACTCCCTTCTGCACCGGCTCAGCTCCGCACGCAGCAAGGGTATGAACCGTTTGCTGTGGTAGCGGAGTAAAGCGACACGTGGGGGAGTAGCAAGTAGGGCACACTTTGCACCGGGCTCGGTTCCGTACACAGCAAGGGTATCAACCGTTCGCTGGTGTAGCGGAGCAAGCGACACACGGGAAAATCACGAAGGGCGTCCTCTGCCCCGGATCGGCTTGGTTCCGTCACAACTCAAGGGTATAAACCGTTCACTATTGCCCTGCCTATACCGCACTCGGTTGCTCCGCACCTTCACTCGCAAACCTTGCTGTTCTTGGGATCCGGCGTGTGTCGTTGTTCCAAGAATCGTCCAAAATCGTTTTTCCAAAATCGTTGTCCAAGATCCGTGTCCAAAATCGTTGTCCGCCACGTGTTGTATTTCCTTCGGTGCGTTTTGTTGTCTCCTCGTTGGTGTGTTTTACGTATTAAAGCCTGCGTACTATTCACTGCCGATGATCCTCGAAGACTGACACGCGACAAAATTAATTGTGCGTGCTCAGCTGTAGCATATCTACCCTACCATTTTCTTAAATCAAAGGGTATAACAATACATTAATACATTGTGACACTTTGTCATAATAAATACAAACATACAAATACCCAAAGACCACTTAGAATTATATAAACATTCCAGCGCGCAAGTAATACGATCCATCGCTTATATACAAGCTGATCGCGGCGCGTGGGAATGCTGAGCATGCACTTTGCAGCTCAAGTGGTCAAACCATACATAACATATGCATGCCTTCTGCATACATATGTATATACTAATATATACATACATACATCTAAGTACATAGACATAAGCATTGCATGTTTCGGGTTAACTGAACCCAACATTAGAACTTAAGAATTATTCACAATATGTTATTGTAATGTTTGGGCTTAACTTATGTTCTTGGATTTACAGCCTTTATTGTTTGTAGGTGCCTTTCCAGGAATTATATAACATCTTCTAGGGTTAGCATCTCCTTCGTCTTGCTAGAGGTATGTTCATACTGCTGCAGACCATGTCTATCAAATTTTCTAATGAGAATGCTGGAAAAATATGGCTCAGCATCCTTAACTGGGCTTCTGATTCCTTCTATTGCATATCAACTTTTATGCGTGTTTTTTATACTTTTATCTGAATCACTATTCATGCTTGGCAAGTCCAGTCTTTTATTTTCGTATCTACTTTTGCCTTATCAGTTGAGCTGCTTCTCCTTTAACTAATTCTTTTAATCTTATTAGTTTTGCTTTGGAATCCAGATTTATGTTTGTGTCTATCATTTCTTTAAACATGTTTGAAAAATTGGACCATGATGTGGTGTCTCAAAAAAATGGTGGTATTTCTATTGGTTTTAGTTTAATACTTTGCTCTGATGGCTTAATTTCTGTTAGCCATCTTCTTTTTTTCCTTTTTGCCTCGTTTAGCTCTTCGTAGCGGTTCCTAATTGATGGCGTTGCTTGGCCATGCTCTTTCATTTCTTTGAAGATCTTCGTGAGTCTATCGAAGTCTTCTCTGATTTCATTTAAATCGTTTTGATGTTGTTTGTAATTTTGTCCAGCACGGTTAATCGTCATTTGTAGTGCTCGTGTCGCTCGGCTAAATTCGTCTAAACGAATCTAATTTTCTTCCATTTGTTGTCGCATTGTCTCGCTCAATGTTTTCTTTATCGTCTTCTTGTTGATTTCCATCATTATTTTATTTTTTAAGGCTTGCGTCTTTTCGAATGGGATTCATTTTTTATTAACATTTGATGCTGGCTCTTGAACAATTCCCATTGTTCCTGGACTTTAATCGCCCATTCTAAGTCTGCATGCTCGTCCTGCATTATTTCGTCATCTCAACTTTTCAATTGCGCGTATATCGCAGATTGACTTGTCCCGATAGCATTAAATTGATCTCGTGATATATATATAAGATATATATTTTTAATTATTTATTTTTCTTTAACGAATTTTCTTTATTTATTAATTTTTGTACCCTGTGCCCATTGAAAATGGGCAAATGTGGTATAATGAATTTGTGTGAATGTATGTAACAGGCAAAAGGAAGCATCTCCGACCCTATAAAGTATATATATTCTGAATCAGTATCAATAGCCGAGTCGATTGACACCTGTCCGTCTGTCTGTCCGTCTGTCCGTCCGTCTGTCCGTCCGTCTGTCCGTCCGTCTGTCCGTCCGTCTGACCGTCCGTCTGTCCGTCCGTCTGTCCGTCCATCTGTCCGTCCGTCTGTCCGTCCGTCTGTCCGTCCGTCTGTCCGTCCGTCTGTATTAACGCGTCTATCTCAGCAACTATAAGAGCTAGAGACTTCAAATTTGGAATGTAGGTTCCTGAATACCATACGCAGATCAAATTTATTTTCATTTTGCGATATCTCACCCCCCGCCCACGCAAATAGAAGAAGACCTCAAATTCCAAGATAATTCAGCCTAACATTAAATTGCTCACGCTGAGCAATTTGCTGCAAGTTTCATCACGATCGACCCATAAATAAGGGAGATATTAAGGAATTTGTTTTAATTCCATTTTTTGGCAAAAGCGACAGAGCATATGAAAATTCCATTTGCACAAACGAGAAAGCATATGATAATCTGATGATTTGCGGTGTCGCCCGCTGTGTGGCGCATTGTGTCATGCGACATGTGGCGCCATCCATCGGCTACACTCAGAACTATACATTGTAATGTAAATTAATATTAGCGATTGTTTACAATCTTTGTTAAGATAATACAGCTTAAATTAACAGAATAACCTGGCTAAGCGATTTGCTGAAAGTTTCATAGCGATCGACCCACAAATAAAGGAGATATTAAGGAATTTCTAATATTAACAGTATTTCATAGTTGTTGGCAAGAGCGAGAGAGTATATGACAATCTTCTTTGCACTATCGCTCGCCTTGTCTTCCTCCCGTGAATGTAAAATTAATATTTGCGACTGTTTACACTCATCTTCGTTGAGATAACACAGCTTAAATTGACAGTTCGACAACGCTAAGCAATTTGATGCAAGTTTCATAGCGATCGACCCACACATAAAAGGGACATTAGGGAATTTCTTTTCTTGCCATTATTTCATTATAATTGGCCAGTTGTCCAACACTATCCTACAACAGTCTGGGAGTTGTCCAGCACTGACAAACAGAATAATTACTATTATTATATTAATTTATATTTGCGATTGCTAACACGTATGGTTGACAATTCTACGTTTCTATTGTAAGGAAGTTTGCTAAGGCTGAGGTATGACTCAGTCTAGCCAGGGTCACTTACAGAGAATTTGTAAGTTGCCGGGACCTATTGGTAGGAAAGGTAGTGGCCGGCTCGAGTTTGAAATCGATGGCCACTAGGCGTGTACCGTAGAAATATAGGTTATGGACCAAAGAGAAGAAGAGTAGATAGAAACGGAGGGCAAATCCGCGAAGCCGTTCGGCTCCGTACACAGCAAGGGTATCAACCGTTCGCTGATGTAACGGAACAAATCGACACGCGGGGGGGGATATTACGCAAGACCCACTCTGCACCGGCTCGGCTCCGCACGAAGCAAGGGTATCAACCGTTCGCTGCCGTAACGGAGTAATGCGACACGCGGAGGGTATTACGTAAGACTCCCTTCTGCACCGGCTCAGCTCCGCACGCAGCAAGGGTATGAACCGTTTGCTGTGGTAGCGGAGTAAAGCGACACGTGGGGGAGTAGCAAGTAGGGCACACTTTGCACCGGGCTCGGTTCCGTACACAGCAAGGGTATCAACCGTTCGCTGGTGTAGCGGAGCAAGCGACACACGGGAAAATCACGAAGGGCGTCCTCTGCCCCGGATCGGCTTGGTTCCGTCACAACTCAAGGGTATAAACCGTTCACTATTGCCCTGCCTATACCGCACTCGGTTGCTCCGCACCTTCACTCGCAAACCTTGCTGTTCTTGGGATCCGGCGTGTGTCGTTGTTCCAAGAATCGTCCAAAATCGTTTTTCCAAAATCGTTGTCCAAGATCCGTGTCCAAAATCGTTGTCCGCCACGTGTTGTATTTCCTTCGGTGCGTTTTGTTGTCTCCTCGTTGGTGTGTTTTACGTATTAAAGCCTGCGTACTATTCACTGCCGATGATCCTCGAAGACTGACACGCGACAAAATTAATTGTGCGTGCTCAGCTGTAGCATATCTACCCTACCATTTTCTTAAATCAAAGGGTATAACAATACATTAATACATTGTGACACTTTGTCATAATAAATACAAACATACAAATACCCAAAGACCACTTAGAATTATATAAACATTCCAGCGCGCAAGTAATACGATCCATCGCTTATATACAAGCTGATCGCGGCGCGTGGGAATGCTGAGCATGCACTTTGCAGCTCAAGTGGTCAAACCATACATAACATATGCATGCCTTCTGCATACATATGTATATACTAATATATACATACATACATCTAAGTACATAGACATAAGCATTGCATGTTTCGGGTTAACTGAACCCAACATTAGAACTTAAGAATTATTCACAATAAAGACAGAGAACGGAGCAGACGCTCCAAAGAAACTGAATGTGTTTTGTTTTTAAATAATACATGGCGACCGTGACAAAAGTCACAGGAAAAACAAACAAGTGGAAAAAACATTACATTTTATTTCATGATATTCTGAAATAAATAAAAAAAAATAAAAACAATGTTATAATTATGCAATTATAAACTAATAACTGTTGAACTGATAATAAATATAAATGTTAAAAAGTGTAAAAGGAGAAAAACAGCAGCATATCCGCGCTAAACTGTGGAAACGAAAACTATTTTTTTTGCCAATGCATTGATTGTGCCTATTAAACAAAGCCAACTAAAATACAAAATGCAAAGCAGTATTTGTCAAGTGCAGTGCGCGCGTAATATAGCAATATAATAAATAACAACAACAGCAACAAGATGAAACAGTAACAACATCAATAAGCGACAACTACAGGGCCAACCACAGAATTGCAACATACGCATGGCAGAGGAGCCCCAGTTTAACAACGCTGTTCCTACCGAACAAAGGGATTTGCAGACGTTGCAAGAGGCCTTGGAGGCAAATCCAGCCGATGGACCACGCCCACTCACAATAGCCGGGCTCGACAGGAAAAAAAATCAATTCCAAAACACAAGAGAAGCGGAAAAAGAGTAAAACTCCTGCAACAACGGCGACTAATCAAGGACATGATTAAGTTGGCCAAAAACGAATCAGACCAACAACGCTACACAGAGCGTCTTCAGGAAGTAGATGACCAGCTTCGCATTGGTGCGAAACAACGAAAACGGGCTGCATAATTGCGAATGCCCCAATTTGCCTTAATAATAATATCTAATCTCAAGCCTATGCGGGAAACCGCTGCTTGAAAAATACTAAAATCTGTTAGGCTTTTTACTAACAAATGTGGTTGGAGAATTTTTTTAAAAAAAAAAAAAATGAATTGTAATTTGAAATGTGAGCCAACCACATTATATAACTACTAATATTTTCATGTCTCTGGCGCTGGGTATCTATATACCCAGCTGCAATAAAACATTTGTATAATGACAAAAAAATTTTTAAAAAAATATATATAATTTCATTAAAAAAAGTATCAACTAAAATATTATTTTTAATTAAAAATTTTTTTCTTTACGAAACCCACAAAATTTTTTTTTACGAAAAATACAATTTTTTTACAAAAAAGCTAATTTTTTTTTCATGAACAAAAAAAAATTATTTTTCATTGAATATATAGAAACACTTAATTAAAAACAAATTCATTATAGCCTTTTTTGCCCATTTTTAATGGGCACAGGCTATAAAAAATTATGGGTTGGTGTAGTGATTCTAGTGAGGCAGAAGACAATACTGCCAACGTGGTAAATAACGTCAAGATAGTTGATCACATAGATGATATACAATCATTGTGGATACTCTTGCTAATTATCACGATAGTATTAGTCTTACAATTTCTGCTTACAAGTTATGTTAAGCATAACAAAATTATTAAGAAAAGATATATGAGTAGGGCAAATAACTTGGATAAGATCTAAGAATGAATAAGGAAAAAATAGATCACGTATACGAAAGTTTTCCAAATTTCCGCACTAATGCGATTAGAACTTTACATTCACACAAGGAATATATATCAGTATATCAGTTCGAGACTGATTATATAGAAACTTTCGGTGAAAACTATAGCCCACTTATACACTGCGATAAATCTTACAAATGCATCAACAGAGATGCAGTTATAAAAGCGGAAACATTACAGAACCATATAGAAATAATAGTAAGGGAATACAATAATATAGTTACCTTAGTGAATAGTTATACAAATAAATTTACATCTGAGCACAATAATAAATGTTTAAGGGTAATAAAATCCCTAAACACAGGATTGATTACTGTCACCAATAGGCGACATATTCAAATAAAAGTGCCAGAAAGTCTAAATCAATTGGCGGAGTT
This sequence comes from Drosophila histrio, assembly GCA_958299025.2. Classification (NCBI taxonomy): domain Eukaryota; kingdom Metazoa; phylum Arthropoda; class Insecta; order Diptera; family Drosophilidae; genus Drosophila; species Drosophila histrio. The sequence goes on from OY282582.1 coordinate 7,420,947, forward strand.
TCATCCCGACCAATTAAAAGAATTAGACGAATCAATTCAACCAAGTGACGCTGAATCTGATAGTGACATTGAAACACTAGAAGAAGGCAATACAACTGATACCAAACCGGAAATAATAACAATCACCGAAATGGCACAATCAGTTGTAGAATTTATTAAGCTAGCCACATCTCTGATACCAGAGTTTGACGGTAAGCCGGAAAATTTACAAAGTTTTCTAGATTCTTTGAATCTGTTAGAAACCTTAAAAGGCACACATGAGCTAACAGCCATAAGCCTTATAAAGACAAAGTTAAAAGGTCATGCAATAAACTTGATAAGTAATGAGCAGACAATCGCTGCAATCACTACAAAACTGTTAAATGCAGTAAAAAGAGGATCGGTAGAAGTTGTATCTGCTAAGCTTCTTAATCTGCAACAGAAAAATAAAACAGCTAACCAATACACCCAAGAGGTGGAAAAACTGACAAAGGCCCTTGAAGGTGCCTATATCAGTGAAGGACTAAGCCAATCACTTGCAAACAAATACAGCACTACAACAGCTGTAAAAGCTATGACCCAAAACTGATCAATTGATAAGGTAAAACTTATCATGCAGGCAGGCACATTCACAAACATGAATGATGCCATTTCCAAATTTGTAAACAGCTGCACGGAGATAACAGGCCAAAGTAACACTGTCCTGTATTATCGACGAGGTGCAAACAACAATAATAGAGGAGGCCGAGGTTATAATCGTGGCAGAAATTACAACCACAATAATTCCAACCGAGGCGGCTATAACAACCATAATTACAATAACCGTGGAGGAAGACGAGGCCAAAATCGAGGACGAGGCCGAGGTAACTCCAACCAAGGCTATAACAATAATAATAACAATGTGAGGGTGGCGCAAAATACGCCGGAAAACTCCCAGAACCCTTTAGGGAACAACCAGTAAATGCAAAGGTTCATACCATCAATTACAGTCTTAACATATTTGTCACTTTTTATAATCATTTAACTGAAAACAAACTCACATTCTTAATAGATACTGGTGCAGATATATCACTTTTAAAAATAAATTCAGATAATTTCAAAATTCAAGAAGAAAAAATTATAGACATCCAAGGCATAGGCCAAGGTGTGATAAAATCGCATGAAACAACTAGAATAGATCTTCAATTAACAAAGTATATTATTCCACACGAATTTCATTTAGTAGATTCAAATTGTTCAATACCGTGTGATGGAATAATAGGCATCGATTTTATAAAAAAATTCAATTGTAAATTAGATTTCAACTGGCATGACCCAAATGATGAACCCATTTACATTAAAAACTACAGAAGTCCGCATAGCCACGTAGAAGAAATTCAAAAACAAGTAGGGAAATTAATAAACGACAATATCGTAGAACCGTCTGTATCCGAGTATAACAGCCCCCTTGTTATTTCCAAAGAAATCATTACCAAATTCGGAAGAAAAGAAATGGCGATTAGTAATTGACTATCGTCAAATAAACAAAAAACTACTTTCCGATAAATTCCCGCTCCCCAGAATTGATGATATTCTAGATCAATTGGGCAGAGCTAAATATTTTTCATGCCTTGACTTAATGTCAGGTTTCCACCAAATTGAACTTGAAGAAAATTCAAGAAACATCTTTTCAACATCTATGCATGCCTTCTGCATACATATGTATATACTAATATATACATACATCTAAGTACATAGACATAAGCATTGCATGTTTCGGGTTAACTGAACCCAACATTAGAACTTAAGAATTATTCACAATAAAGACAGAGAACGGAGCAGACGCTCCAAAGAAACTGAATGTGTTTTGTTTTTAAATAATACACAGCCTATTTCACCATTCTGCCCTGCCTCTGTCGCTGCCCGCAAGAGCAAAAGCAGCGCGTGCCTTGTAGCGTAGGTCAGGCTTATTGCCTGCGTAATTGTAGCGGCAGCGACGCCGGCAGCGGCCGCCCTTTGCGATCGCCCATAGCTGCTGCTCTGCTGCTGTCCGCAGCCAGCGTCGGCGTCGTTCGTTTTTGCGTCTTTGCCTCTCTCTCGTAGGTACTGCGTCGCAAGCTCGCTCAATTGCAGCTTTCGACCGATTTTGCGACTGCGGCCTAGCATGTGAGTGTGTGTGTGTCGCTGCCGTGCCCGTCGTTGACAGCCTCGCGGCTGTTGGCATGGCGACATAGGGCCGTTTTGGTGGTGGGTTTTGTGTCTTCCGCTCTCGTGTGAGATTTACCGCTACCTTTTCGGCCGCTGGCAGTAATGCTGGCTGTTGATAGTGAGGCCAGCGGCCGACAGTGATGCCGGTTGCTGGGAGAGGTGCTCTTGTTTGGCGTTGTTGCTGTGACGCGTTTTTACGGGCCGTCACACTCTCCCCTTTCTTCCCGATGACGCGAGACGGTGACGTAGTGGTGGGTGTTTATACGGATGGAGAAGCCCTGCCTCCAGGCCGACAATTTGAACCGCACGTTGCGTCCGTTGTGCCGAGCCACTCGCTCCGTCAGTGACGCTATCAACCAACGGGGAAGCATCCGCTCCGGGGTGTGGATTTTCCATTCCGGGGGTCCAACAGAAAGCGTGACCTCGTCGCAACGGTGTCGGGTCTCGGCAGAGGTAGACAGTTCCTCGTGCGCTGTGACGACCGGTTCGGCTCGGCGGGCTGGGGCTTGTCCCTCGTCGTCTGAACTATCGTCCGAGAAGTCGGGGTAGTTATGACGGCGGCGTCCCAGTAAACTACTCGTGCGGGCGTCGGCTTGGCCCTGGGTGAGTTGGGCTCATCTTCGACCGCTCGCGTGGTGGCGTGATGCAGCGGTGCACCAGGTGCGGGAATCGGCCCGACTGCACCGGCACTTCCTCATCGGTATCCATCGAGGCGGTTATGGGCGCCAGCACCTCGGCATGGATAGCTGCCAATGCCTCCGTCTCGAATTCGGTAAACCGCGTCAGCAGCGCCATGGTTTCCGGGCTCAGGTCTATCCCTAGCGCGGATACCGGCCGGATGGGCGTGACGGGTTCTCCGGGGGGGGGGGCACAGACGTTATGGGATGGTGGTGTTTGACGACTAGGATCGTCGTCGGGTTCGACGTCGATCCTCATAAGGACGTGTGGCGACAAGGACCGTTCGCGATGGGAATCCCTGGCGACCGGTTCGGCCTCTGCGTTGGGTCCTTGCTTCTCCCGTGACGTTGCGGTGGCCAGTGGCTGCGGTCTGCGACTCCTGGTTCCTGCCGACGCTCTCGATGTAGTGGCCGGCGGCCGTGATCTGCGGCTCCTGCTCCCTGACGGCATGCTAAAGAAAACGTTGTCTTATTATTATATCTATTAACTATACTACCTAGAGTGCGGTTCGAAAAATGGCTAATATAGAATCTACTACGAGGTGTTGGCTCTTAGGCCCTTGTCTGCTTCGTCAGTCCCCTCCGCTTGGTTGTCGTGAAACGCCTTCAGATCGGTCAGCCCTGCTACCCGTCGTTCCTTCCTCTGGGTGTGTTGAATCCGCACGATGTTCGTTACGTGAACTTGACGACCCTGTTTGGTCCATCGTAGCGTGGCGCGAGCTTGGCGGCGAATCCGTCGGCTGCTTTGGACAAATGATGCTGACGCAGCAGCACCAGGTCCCCTAAGGCAGGCTTCCATTCCCGTCGTCATAGGTTGTAATGCCGTCCTTGTTCGGCAGTTTCGCGATGCATGTTGTCCTTAGCAACTTGAAATTTCTTGAAGTTGCCGGGCTTTGTCGGTCGGCTGCCGAGGTTCTGTTCCCAGACTGGGTGTCACTTCGTGGTATAGCATACCGGATAGTCGTGGTTCTCTTCCTTGTAGCAAGTAGGCGGGGCTGAATCCACTGCTGTCCGAGGGGCTGGAGTTTATGGCCAAGCTGATCTCTGGCAGCAACGCATCCCAATCCCTCTGTTCACCGTCCAGGTACTGTGGGATCTCGTTCGGTGGTATTCTGCTGCGGAGTGTAGGGTGTGGTGTGCTGAAGTTCCATCCCAAGCCGTGTGCAGAAGACCTGGAAGTTCCGGCTTGTGAACTGCGTCCCGTTGTCATAAACGAAGATTTTGGGCACACCAAAACGGGCCAAGATTCGTTCCCTGAACGATCGTTCCAGCTGAGCGGTTGTAGCTTTCCGAAGCGGAACCAGTTCGACCCATTTGCTGAAGTGGTCAAAGAATACCAGTAGCACGGTATGATCTTGCTTGGAGCGTGGCAATGGACCAACGAAATCGGCGCACAACACCTCGAATAGTTCCTGGACGACCCTTGAATGCATTTCTCCTGGAGGCCGTAGTTGGCTCACCTTGTATTTCTGGCAAGTCTCGCAGCTACGCACGTACCTCGCCACGTCCCGAAACAGTCCTGGCCAGTAGTACCTCTGTGCGACTCGGTTTATTGTCTTCCGTATACCTTGGTGTCCCGCAGACGGCTGGTCGCGGCACTCGGTGAGGACTCGCAATCGATGTTCCCTTGGAACGCACAGCTTCCATGGGATATAGTCCTCGTCGTCTGTTCTTCCGATCGCCCTCCTGTAAAGCTGGTCGTTGTCCCGTACGTATTCGGGGTACTTTCCCGGCTCGTCCTTGACTTGTTGCAGCATCCGCAGAATCCACGGGCACTGAGATGTCTCCTGAGTCGTCTGTTGCAAGGTCTCCAGTGGTTTACTGGATAAAGCATCGGCGACTACATTCTGCTTGCCCCGACGATACTGCACGTTGAAGCGATACTGCTGTAACTCGAGAGCCCAGCGAGCGATACGACCGGTGGGGTTGTCTATCGAGTTTAGCCACTTCAGTGCTAGGTGATCGGTGACGACGTCGAACTCATAACCCTCGAGGAAGCACCGCATCTTTCGTATTGCCCATACGATAGCATGGCACTCCTTTTCCGTTGTAGAGTAGTACTCCTCGGCCGATGTGAGACGACGGCTTGCGTAGGCGATGGCCCTCTTGGTCCCGTCGATCCTTTGTGTCAGCACCGCTCCTAGACCATAGTCGCTGGCATCCGTCTGCAGCGAAAACCGCTCGTTGAAGTTGGGACAGGCTAGGACGGGTGCTTCGGTGAGTTACCTCTTGAGGTCCTCGAACGCTTACTGTTGGCCGGGCCCCCATGTCCATTGTTGTCCCTTTCTCAGACGCAATCCCCATGTAGCGACGGAGTTCCCGAACATTCGTAGGGGGAGCTAAGTCCTTGATGGCCTCGATTTTCGACGGGTCGGTGTGGATACCGGCTTCGCTGACCACGTGTCCCAGATAAACGATGCTCTTCTTGAAGAAACTGCATTTGTCCTCGTTAAGCCGGAGATTCGCCTTTCTCAGCCTTTGGAAAACTTCGCGCAGGTTCCGGACATGTTCCTCGGAAAAAGCGCCAATGACGATGATGTCATCCAGATATGCAAATGCGTGCGGCTCCATGTCCGGCCCGATGACTCCATCTAGCGCGCGCTGGAACGTTGCGGGTGCGGAGTGTAGTCCGAACGGCATAACTTTCCAGTGGTATAGCCCCCGACCGGGGACAGTAAACGACGTGCACTCGCGACTCGCTGGTGCCATTGGTATCTGCCAATACCCACTTTTTAGATCCAACGTCGAGATATACTTTGCGTTCCGAAGCTTCTCCAGGATGTGGTTTATGCGCGGCAACGGGTACACGTCAGGCACTGATCTGGCGTTTAGTTGTCGGTAATCCACACACATGCGTACGTCTCCGGTCTTCTTGCCAACAAGGACTATCGGTGCGCAGTGCGGACTCCTGGACGGCTCGATCCGATCATCCCGCAGGAGCTCGTCGACTTGGTCATCGATGATCTTTTGCACTGCCGGGTTCTTGGGGTAGTAACGCTGCTTAAACGGGCGGTTGTCCCTCAGGACGATGACGTGCTCAGCAATAGTCGAGATCCCGGCGAGTCCTTCAAATTTCGCTAGCTCCTCCCGCAAAACCCGGCTATCCATGCTTGCTCCGGGTCCCGATCGCTTGGTGCCGGCTGTGACGCGCTCGATCCAGTGATCGTTCCCAGGCGTCCCTCATTGGGTGGAGGTCGGCTCCTGCGTCGGCGTTCTCCTCGCATTGCGGCGGCGCGGTCCACTCGGCAGCTGTATCCCCAGATCCCAAGGCGGTGCCTCTGGGCTGACGGAACGGGTTGTTTCTTATGGCGGATGCACAAGTTTGCGGCAACCAACGGTTCCGTCCAGCATCCGGGAGTGGCACGTCCGGCTGTTGGCAAAGATTAGGTGACGATGCCCTCATGGTGCTAACGATAGAACTATCGGTCGTAGTGGGCCCCAACTTCAGCTGGGCTTGGCCACAGACGATCCTTGCTTCCATCCCACAGAGGAAGTCCATCCCTAGGATGACGTCATCTAGAACGGTGGGTAATATAAGTAGTGGCATGCTTACGCAGCGTTGTCCCAGCCGTATGCAGGCAACGTTAGCTTGGGTCACTTCTCTCCGGGATCCGTCGGCAAGTCTTAGCCTGGTGAGTACGGTGCGTTGGTTATGTCCGGTGGCCAATTGTCGCGCAATAGCTTCGCTCACAAAGCTGCGAGTGGCACCGGTGTCGATCGTAGCTGCCAAGGCCTTGCCCTCCATGGTGATCCGAGCTACAATTCGACCTCTTTCGTATTGAAAGGTCGACCCTACTGTTGGGGGTTGTTCTGCGCTGTCTCCGCTCGATTCCCTGGCGAACGGGAGCGCGGTTCGTTTCCCGACGTCGTGGCTCGACAGCAATCCACCGTACGAGTCCGGCGTCGACCACAATCCCAGCAGAACAAGATGCGTGGGTTCCGGCATTCACTGCTGAAGTGTCCCACTTGCCCACAGTTTCGGCAGGCTCGGTGGATGTCGATGCTACCGGCGGCCTCCTGGGTCCTTGGAATGCTGACCTCGACGGCACCGATACCCATTAGGCCCGATGCGGCGCCTGGCGACGGGTGGGACTTATCCCGGCCACTGAAGGGTGTCGGCGGCTTGTTTCCCGGGCGGGCGGTGTTTCGTTCCTTGGTGTCCTCATAAACCATAACGAGCCTCGTCAGCTGGGCCAGCGTCGTGAATTCGTGGCGCTGTGTGAACAACTGATACTCTGGGAGTAAGTTGTCGTAGATCCGGCTCAGTTCCTGGTCTTCGTTGTACGCCGCTCGGCGCATCATCACCCGCAACGTGAGCAGATAGGTGGTAAACGATTCTACGATCCGTTGGGTCCTGGCCCGGATCTCATCCTCCAGCCGTTGGAAATATCTGGGAGGTAAGAAGAATTCCAAGAATTCCTTCTTGAACTCTTCCCAGGTGGCTTCCTGCAGGTTGCTGACTCGGAACCAGTCCGCGGCTGGCCCGGTCAATAATCCCGCGATGGCTGGCATCAGCTGCTGTTGCATGTCCAGTCGGTAGACGGCGATCATGTCCTCCAGGTGCTCGATGAACCGGAGTGGGTCCGCAGATCCACCACCGAAGAACACGCCCCACTTCCGTAACCGATCCGCGAGACCGAGCTATAGGAAGCGCTCGTTATCGGGATTTTTGTCACGAAGCCGAGGATTCCTTGACTCGCCAGCGTTAAGTGGTCCGGTGGGGATCCGCAGACTCATACCCTCGAAGAGCTGCTTCCGGGTCGCCGCACCAGTCGATCCTTCCGGCAGGCTTAGTGCATCCAGGGACGCCGTCGTCAAAGCATCGCCCGGAGCAGGGGATGCGCCTCGAGAGCGAGACTTGCTATCCGGCGTAGGAGCTGACCCCAGTTGGGCCTCCAGCTCAACTAGACGCTGAATGCTCACCTTCGATAAATTAGGTTGGCTCGCGAAAGCGGCCAACCGGCTTCGCATCTCCTCCACGGTGCCTTCCGTATCCTGTCCGAACTCCTGTAGAATCGCCTGCAATTCATGCTTGCGGCGGTAGGAGATCCATTGCACACCCATGCTTCTTGCGTAAAATCCCTCGTAGTTATCCGTGCGTTGTTTTATCCTTGCTTTGTATTATCCTAGCGTTGTATTATCCTTGTAGCGTTGATCCTTGTGTTGTATTATCCTTGTAGCGTTGATCCTTGTGTTGTATTATCCTTGTAGCATTGCTCCTTGTAGCGTTGAGTTGTAACGTTGAGTTGTTGCTCCCGGTGGTACTTGTCGAAGACTGCCATCAATATCGGCTTGCTGCTGCTTATAATGGCTGCCTTCATCGATGCGTCGGCGGCGGCACGACTGCGCTCTCTCTCGTGCTCACGAGTGCCCGGCACCAAAGCGTCAGCGTGCGGCTGGTGCAATTATGCTTGCTTTTGACTCGACTGTACCCTGAACATGCTTATGCGTTGCTGCAGCTGTAACTGTATCACTGCTTCCGTGTCTTGCTCTCATACTCTCGCTGCCAATGATGCTCTGCTACTTTTTATTTCTGCTCTCGAAGTGCTTGGTTCCTGCTCTCGTACTAATTCTGCTCTCGAAATTGCTCTGCTCTCGACGATGTTCTGCTCTCAACGCTGCCCTGCTACTGCTCTCGTATTTTTGCTCCCGAAGTCTGTTTTCCTAACCCAAATTTTCTGTTGGTGGGGCACTAATGGGGCTTTAAGCCATGGAAGATGAAATCCTTTCAATTTACCTAAACAGCTACCAGAGTCCCTGCTCGGGCGCCATCTGTAAGGAAGTTTGCTAAGGCTGAGGTATGACTCAGTCTAGCCAGGGTCACTTACAGAGAATTTGTAAGTTGCCGGGACATATTGGTAGGAAAGGTAGTGGCCGGCTCGGGTTTGAAATCGATGGCCACTAGGCGTGGACGGAGGGCAAATCCGCGTGGCCGTTCGGCTCCGTACACAGCAAGGGTATCAACCGTTCGCGTATGTAACGGAACAAATCGACTCGCGGAGGGGGATATTACGCAAGACCCACTCTGCACCGGCTCGGCTCCGCACGAAGCAAGGGTATCAACCATTCGCTGCCGTAACGGAGTAAAGCGACACGCGGAGGGTATTACATAAGACTCCCTTCTGCACCGGCTCAGCTCCGCACGCAGCAAGGGTATGAACCGTTTGCTGTGGTAGCGGAGTAAAGCGACACGTGGGGGAGTAGCAAGTAGGGCACACTTTGCACCGGGCTCGGTTCCGTACACAGCAAGGGTATCAACCGTTTGCTGGTGTAGCGGAGCAAGCGACACGTGGGGGAGTAGCAAGTAGGGCACACTTTGCACCGGGCTCGGTTCCGTACACAGCAAGGGTATCAACCGTTCGCTGGTGTAGCGGAGCAAGCGACACGTGGGGGAGTAGCAAGTAGGGCACACTTCGCACCGGGCTCGGTTCCGTACACAGCAAGGGTATCAACCGTTCGCTGGTGTTGCGGAGCAAGCGACACACGGGAAAATCACGAAGGGCGTCCTCTGCCCCGGATCGGCTTGGTTCCGTCACAAAGCAAGGGTATAAACCGTTCACTATTGTAACGGAGCAAAGCGACACGCGGGCACAAAGGGATGCGTAATTTACACTGACTCCGATAGTTAGGTGTTTCTAGAAAACACAGTAAGATCACGGAAAACGAACGCTACACAGGAGTACAATCGTTTATTTATCAATAATATTTTCCTCGTTCTGAGCCCTGCCTATACCGCACTCTGTTGCTCCGCACCTTCACTCGCTCACCTTGTTGTTCTTGGGATCCGGCATGTGTCGTTGTTCCAAGAATCGTCCAAAATCGTTTTTCCAAAATCGTTGTTCAAGATCCGTGTCCAAAATCGTTGTCCGCCACGTGTTGTATTTCCTTCGGTGCGTTTTGTTGTCTCCTCGTTGGTGTGCTTTACGTATTAAAGCCTGCGTACTATTCACTGCCGATGATCCTCGAAGACTGACACGCTGCCCGCAAGAGCAAAAGCAGCACGTGCCTTGTAGCGTAGGTCAGGCTTATTGCCTGCGTAATTGTAGCGGCAGCGACGCCGGCAGCGGCCGCCCTTTGCGATCGCCCATAGCTGCTGCTCTGCTGCTGTCCGCAGCCAGCGTCGGCGTCGTTCGTTTTTGCGTCTTTGCCTCTCTCTCGTAGGTACTGCGTCGCAAGCTCGCTCAATTGCAGCTTTCGACCGATTTTGCGACTGCGGCCTAGCATGTGAGTGTGTGTGTGTCGCTGCCGTGCCCGTCGTTGACAGCCTCGCGGCTGTTGGCATGGCGACATAGGGCCGTTTTGGTGGTGGGTTTTGTGTCTTACGCTCTCGTGTGAGATTTACCGCTACCTTTTCGGCCGCTGGCAGTAATGCTGGCTGTCAATAGTGAGGCCAGCGGCCGACAGTGATGCCGGTTGCTGGGAGAGGTGCTCTTGTTTGGCGTTGTTGCTGTGACGCGTTTTAACGGGTCGTCACACTATCATATTATTAAAATAACTTAAATTTTCTGAATTACCAAAAACCATATATATAGACATTGCCTTATATTTCAAAAATAAATGGTTTGGCGCGCAATAAGATAATAGCTGTGTGTAAGAGAGAGAGAAACATGGGCTGTTGACAGACTACATGCAAAGCAATTCCTCTATAATTAAAATACTTTTCCAAAATACTTTTATTTTAAGACCTGCACAGGGTATCCACCTGTCGCGCCCGCTAGACTGATTGGCTTGTTCTTCTTCAGTTATTGCAATTAATTGGAACCTTTTCCTGGCTATTTTTGTTGTCTTTATTTTAATCCTGCACCGCTGTAGTTTCGTGAATCCACTTCCTATGCGATGTCGTGCGTGATTTTCTCGTACAGCCCTCGCTGCACTGTTTTCCTTAGCAACTCTTGTTACTTTTTTGCTGCTATTTGCACATTTTTTCTTGCTGCGTTTGCAGGCTTTTCGGTGCTGCAACTGCAGGCTTTTCGGTGCTGCAACTGCAGGCTTTTTCGGTGCTGCCACTTGCAGGCTTTTCGGTGCTGCTACTACAGGCTTTTTCAGTGCTGCCACTTGCAGTCTTTTCGTGCTGCTACTTGTAGTTTTTTCGTGCTGCTACATGCAGTCTTTTTGTGCTGCTTGCCTGCTACTTGCAGGCTTTTTCGGTGCTGCTACTTGCAGGCTTTTTTGGTGCTGCTACTGCAGGCTTTTTTGGTCCTGCTACTTGCAGGCTTTTTCGGTGCTGCTACTTGCAGGCTTTTTCTGTGCTGCTGCTGCAGGCTTTTGCGGTGTTCGGTTGCTCCGGTTGCAGGTGCCTCAGCGTAGATCTTGTCTTCTACGTTCTGTACTTCCCGTCGACGTTTTGTTTTGGCTGCACCGGTTCCAGGTACATTAGCGTAGATCTTGCCTTCTACGTACTGTATTTCCCGTCGTCGCTCTGTTGTTGTTGTTGCTCCGCTGCCCTTCGTCCGATCCCACGCTGCAGTCAATGTTTTGCGTGTTTTTTTTTTATTTAATTGTTTTTTGCCTAGCCACAATGCACGGTAGGTGCAATCAATGAACTTGTTTGCGTGATACCGACTAAAGTATCCACTACAATTGGCAGTCGCTGAGCAAGATTTTTCGAAGGACCATATGCGTGCAAAGCTTCACTTTACTAAGTCGCGATGTTAGTCGCAGCGTTAGATCAGTGTGTATGCACGCTCGCCAATCCTTAAATAATAATACTCACGTGTTGGTTTTTAAGAACTGAACCATGTTTATTACTTTTAATGGGATTTTAAAGAATATCTTATGTACTATTCAGACAGATTTAGCTATAGTGCTAGACAGGTTTCACTATAGCGGTAAAGTATCTTATGTACTAATCAGATCAAGTTAGCTATAGTGCTAGACAGAGTTCACAATAGTGTTAAGGAGTCTTATTTACTAATTATGTCAGATATCCTAAGTGCTAGACAGAGCTCACTATAGCGCATATGGGCATATCCCAAAAATCGTATACCAAGCAAAAAAAATTAAAGTTGCTCGAACAATATTTTTTTTGGTTTCAGTAATAGTATATATATTGAATTTTAGAGAAATGAATCGAAAATTTGTTTTCGTGGGTGTATTATATGAAATATCGGACTATATCCAAACGTACTTTGAAAATTCCGCTTTTTCGTTAAAAATAGGGTTTTTTTAATATTTTCAAAAAACATATAAAAATCAAACTTAGAAGCTTGATTTTTTTGGAATCATATCTTATTGAAATGAACTTTTATATAAAAATACAAAACTTTTGGATATTTTTCAGAAAAATATTAAAATAAGTGATGTAATGTTACGCATTTTTTATGTAACGTCCGCAACGGAAAATAGGGTTTTTTTTGTGTTACTGGTAAAGTTTTAATTTTTTTTTTCTCAAACTTTCTTTGCAACCATTTTTTATAATGTACTTTCAAAAGAAAAAAAAAATTTTTTTTAAGCGTTTTTTCAAAAAAAAAATTTTTGCTATTTTTGTAACGTCCGCAACAGAAAGCAATAGGTAAAAATTAAAAAAAAAATTGTATAGACTAAAATTAAATTATCAGTTCCAAATTTAATATGCTAATGCATTATAGATCTCTTAATTATTGTACACAATTTTTTTTGTAACGGAACACTATATATTATATATCTGCGGTGTAACTGATTTAGCCGATTTGCACTAAAGTTGCAGTTTTTAACCTACTGAAACTCGGTTTTTTTCACATATTTTTAGTTTATAAAACAATTTGCAAAATTTACTAGATTTGGACTAATTCTTTATATAGCTGCCATATAACCGATCTGGTCGATATATATCAACCTGTGTAGGTTTCTTGTACCAAGCCACTAGTAGGTTAATTTTGACAAAACACTGCAAAATTGAAGAAAACCCACAACTATGTCAATAATTAAAATTTTACGACAAAAAATCCCAAGTTTATTTGCATGAATCCTTGGGATCATAAACTTTCTATTCTGGAAAACCACAACTGCTACTGGATGGATTGTGTAGAAAAACACATCACATTACATTCATAAATATCAACAGTGCGAAATGCATGCCGTTCCCTACCAGAAATACATTGATCAGGTGGAAGGGAATGAAAAAATCATTGATTTATAATCACAACTACCAAAATTTTGTTAGAAAGAACTATATTAGCGTTATTTAGTTTGATTTTGTTAAGAAGTATTTTAATGGTTTACGCTATGATTGAGAAATATTTAACAAAACACATTTAAAATGTAGGTATTTGCAAGTACAATCAATTGGTATAATAACTTAAGTGTGTCAGGAAAAAAATTTTCATGCTCAAGGTTCCATTGCGGACGTTACAAGCATCGAAAGTCATTTTTCTGGTTGGCAAGCATTTTCATCATTTACAGAGACATTTTCGTCTATATCAAAAAAAAATACTTAACATAAAAGATGGAGAAATATTTAAAGATAAGAAAATATAGAATATCTAATAAAAATGTTCCATTTGTTTTGTAAAAAAAAGGATTATATTTTACTTATTTTCTGTTTTTGAAAGGTGGAAAAAATGTAACGTCCGCTATGTAACGTCCGCAACGGCCCGTTTTTTAAATAAAAAACAAACGGAGTTACTTTTGGCCACAATGAAAACTGTTTTTTAATCTTTAAATATTTCTCCAACTTTTATGTTAAGACTTTTTTTTTGGTTTTAGAAGAAAAATTCGCTAAAAATTATAAAAATGATTGCCAACCTCCAAAATGACTTCCGTTTTATGTAACGTCCGCAACGGAACTTTGAGCATGAATATTTTTTTTTGTAAAACACTTATGACACATGTTATTATACCAATTGATAGTACTCGCGAATACCTACATTTTGAATGTGTTTTGTTAAATATTTCTCAATCATAGCGCCAACAGTCTCAAAAATAACGCCAAAATTTGCGTACGAATGTAACGTCCGCAACGCTGGATTAGCCCATATATATTAATGTGATCGAGTACGTGATCGTTTAAAGTAGTTCTTACTTCTTTCTTCTCATTGTCATATATACTTATCTATCTATTTCTTCTTATCTATTAGGCATGCATGTTTGTCTATGTTGTAATTATCCCTCGGTTCCTGAGCGCCGGGACTACAGTCCCTGTGGTAACCTAACGCATTGGTGACCCTTTCAAGTGGTTTTTCACACATTTGGCCGCGCAGACCGAGGGTCGTTTCACAAATATGTTCATTTATGAATATACTATATGAACAAACGCGTCTTTTCGTTCGTTATATCGTCACCGCTGCGCTGCGACGCATCTACTGCGCCGCACAATTTTGTTTCTTGAATAACTTCTGAGTTCAATATCCGATCGTACTGAAAGTTGAGTATAACAGGGTAGTCTGGCAACAGCCCATGTTTCTCTCTCTTACACACAGCTATTATCTTATTGCGCGCCAAACCATTTATTTTTGAAATATAAGGCAATGTCTTTATATATGGTTTTTGGTAATTCAGTAAATTTAAGTTATTTTAATACTATGATAGAAACGTAGAATTGTCAACCATACGTGTTAGCAATCGCAAATATAAATTAATATAATAATAGTAATTATTCCGTTTGTCAGTGCTGGACAACTCCCAGACTGTTGTAGGATAGTGTTGGACAACTGGCCAATTATAATGAAATAATGGCAAGAAAAGAAATTCCCTAATATCTCTTTTATGTGTGGGTCGATCGCTATGAAACTTGCATCAAATTGCTTAGCGTTGTCGTACTGTCAATTTAAGCTGTGTTATCTCAACGAAGATGAGTGTAAACAGTCGCAAATATTAATTTTACATTCACGGGAGGAAGACAAGGCGAGCGATAGTGCAAAGAAGATTGTCATGTACTCTCTCGCTCTTGCCAACAACTATGAAATAATGTTAATAATAGAAATTCCTTTATATCTCCTTTATTTGTGGGTCGATCGCCATGAAACTTTCAGCAAATTGCTTAGCGTGGTTATTCTGTTAATTTAAGCTGTATTATCTTAAAGATTGTAAACAATCGCTAATATTAATTTACATTACAATGTATAGTTCTGAGTGTAGCCGATGGATGGCGCCACATGTCACATGACACAATGCGCCACACAGCGGGCGACACCGCAAATCATCAGATTATCATATGTTTTCTCGTTTGTGCAAATGGAATTATCATATGCTCTCTCGCTTTTGCCAAAAATGGAATTAAAACAAATTCCTTAATATATCCGTTATTTATGGGTCGATCGCGATGAAACTTGCAGCAAATTGCTCAGCGTGAGTTATACTTCAACTATCAGTCATGTTAGGCTGAATTATCTTGGAATTTGAGGTCTTCGTCTTTTTGCGTGGGCGGGGGGTGAGATATCGCAAAATGAAAATAAACTTGATCTGCGTATGGTATTCAGGAACCTACATTCCAAATTTGAAGTCTCTAGCTCTTATAGTTGCTGAGATCGACGCGTTCATACAGACGGACGGACAGACGGACAGACAGACGGACAGGTGTCAATCGACTCGGCTATTGATACTGGTTCAGAATATATATACTTTATAGGGTCGGAGATGCTTCCTTTTGCCTGTTACATACATTCACACAAATTCATTATACCACTTTTGCCCATTTTCAATGGGCACAGGGTATAAAGAGAACGAATAACCCTAACTCTCTGACATATAAATAAATTTCGCATGTATGTGTATGTGTATATGTTTGTTTATGTTGTGTCATTGTGTGCATGTGTTTCATATGCAGGTGAAAAAATATAATGATGTATTAATCGCTTATTGTTACCTGAACCTGCCAAAAGAGCTCTCTGGGTGATATAAGGGGCGATGTTGCAATGAATGTGTTTGTGTGCACATGTACATATATAAACATACATGAATTTGTTAACTTTCTTGCTTTAAATTGTGTGCGCTTCGTGTTTCCCCTATTATGTTTGTATTTACAAATATTTGTTTTCTCACAGTACGTTAATATTTACTTCTTTATTTAATTTAGCTGATATATATTAATTATTTTTATTTAGGTCAACAGGGCTTTCTTCTTTTTATGTTTACTTTTATTTACACAAATATTTCTCTTTATTTGTAATTTAACCATTTATGTTTTCGGTTGACAATATATTTGTTCGCCCATGGCGCAAAGAACCATTTGATAAAGTCTTTTATTCAACACGGTTTATTCTCATAGGATTTCTTATCTGCAGCAACCAAATTGGGTATGACACCCGAAAATGAGATAACAGCGGCACTACGGCTCTTCTGGCACTTCTTTTAGCACTAGCGCCCTTGGGTGGCATCGGAACGGACTTACGGTGTTTTTTTTTGACTCTGTGGCTAGCTTCCTTTGCCGTAACGCAACCGCTGTCGTGCTTTCAAAATCGGTTGCGCTGCCTCGCTGCCCTGGTCCGGCGGAACCCTGCTGGCCTCTCGTCGTGTCCACAAAAACTTGGGGTTGCAGTTTGGTCGCCTTGCGAAAAAAACTTGGGGCTGCAGTCTGGTCCTGTCGGGTCTTTCTCGTACGTAAACTTCTTCTGCCTTGATTTCTCTTGCTACACCCACGTTCCCGTTGACCTTCTCTATTCGACCTCCCTGTGCGGAATTGCAGCAACGTTTTCTCCTGCTGAAAAAATTTTTTACCTCTCTATATTTTCTTTTCCTGTTTCTATTCTCGTTGTTGCTGCTATCTATAGTCCCTTCTCCTCTCGGCCAATGGGTATCTATCATATCGCCGTCTTTCTTTCGCATTTCCCCTCTCAGGGTCGGGCGAATAGTGGGTTGCCACCCTCTGCAGTTTCCATCAATATTTCCCACTATTATCGCCGGGAACTTATCGATAGAAATATCAGTCACGGATCACGGCTAGTCTGTTCTTCACCTCCAGATTGGAAATGTCGTGGTCTGAGAGTGATCTCAAGTTCCTGGCCAGTCCGTAGCCACTCCTGTGGCGGTATGCACCGCTTTTCTAATCGATACATTGATCTCTGGTAAGTAAGCATCCCACTCTCGGTGATCCTATTCTAAATAAGATCTTATTGCATATAGAACTGTCCTGTTGACCGGTTCGGTGGCGTTTCTCTGGGGTGAATACACGGGCGTGCGTTGGTGAATTATTCCGAACTGGAGATGAACTGTCGCCCATTGTCCGAATGAATCACCTCAGGCACGCCGAACTTGAAGAAAACTTCGTGAACTTGGAAGTTTAGGACGTCCGCTGCTGAGGCCTCTCTCATCGCTTTCGAGAAAGTGAGCTTCGTGTCTACGCTTCGACCGTGAATACATGCCTAAGAAATCTATGTAAATTTTCTGGAATGGACGTTCGGTGAGAACTCCCTTGCCGATCCCCATCTGCGTGGAGTAATTTTGCGCCTTCGCCTCCTTGCAGATTTCACACCTCCGGACAAAATCGCGAGCCTGGATCGCCACGCCGGGCCAATAAAACTGCCTGCGTAATGCGTGCAAAGTATTTGCCATACCTCCATGAGCTGACGTCACATTGGAATATACCTTCTGAATGAGTCCTGCTGTCAAGGATTCGGGAACCCAGAGTTTCCAACTCGTGCCTTCGAGCTCGTCGTCCAGGGGTTTATAGGTCATCCTCTTGAACACCATTCCGTTCTGCACTTTTAAATCAGGTATTTGGTGCTGCTGACTCACCACCTCATGGATCAACGCTTGATAGTCCTCGGATTCAAACTTCAGAGCTTAGAAACAAAGCAAATCCTCTGGCGTCGCCTCCTCCACGCTGCGGGATAACGTGTCAGCGACAACATTATCGGCGCCCTTCTTGTATTTCATGGCAAACGGAAATGCCAGCTTTTCCAACGAGCATCTAGCTAGCCTGCCGCTTAAGTCCTTGACACTCATAAGCCACTGCAGACTCGCATGATCGGTTATTACCGTGAACGGCATCATTTCGACGTACGGTCCAAATCGGTGGATGGCCAGTTTCGCCGCTAGCACTCCTTCTCCGTCACCGTGTAGCTCATTTGGTGCCTGTTCAATTTGGCTGAGAAGAACGCTGTTTGTCGACCAGTAGAACAGGACGGCTCCTACCCCAAAGTGTGATGCATTGCACTAGATATAAAACAGCTTCTTGAAGTCTGCATGGACCAGCACAGGAGCTGTAGTAAGGGCCTTTTTCAGTCTGTCTACCGCTTCTATGGCTTCTTGGCTCATCTGAAATTTACCGCTCCTTTTCTTTAGGGCATCGGTCAGCGGAACGGAAATCTCGCCGAAGTTCTGGATGAACCGGTGATACCACCCAGCAGTGCCCAGGAAACTTCGCAGTTCCTTGACGTTCCTTAGTTTCGGTATATTTTTGATCGCCTCGACTCTGCCTGGATCCATCCTCAACGTCCCGCCACCTATGATAAAACCTAAATGAGACTGCGGAAGCAGAATCTAGACTTTGCCATGCCGATGGTAAGATTTGCTTTTTTTAAGCAATCCGCGACTAACTTTAAATATTTCAGGTGCGTCTGGAAATCCGCAGAGATGATCAACAAGTCATCCAAATGAACAAAGACGCTGAAACTCAGAGCGACCGAGACTACCTTGTACATGAGCCTGCACAGTTGTTGAGCCGCGTTACAGAGCACGAACGGCATCTGGTGAAACTGGTACAGCGGTCTTCCCGGTACGGTGAACGCTGTGTACGACCTGCTCCTCTCCTCCAGCTCGATCTGACAAAACGAGAACTTCAAGACGACGCTCGAAATGTAGTGCGTTTCGTCAATGCGCGACAATATACCCTCGATGCATGGCAGTGGGTAAGCATCCTTCACGGTCACGTTGTTCAGCTTCCGAGCGTCTAAATTTCTGTTTTTCCCAGGTTTCATTACTACCGTCGTTCGGTTGCTCTATGTACTGTCGCTCTCCTATATAATACCTAGTTGTAGTATCTTGTCCACTTCAGTCTCCTGTTTCGCCGGGGACAAAGGGTAATGTCGGTCTTTCACGGGTTCGGTTCCTTCAATTAGCTGTATCCGATTTGTAGCAAGTGAGTCTTTCCAAGTCCGACTTTCTCGAACTGGAGAAAATCGCATTTTACAGCCTCCAGCTGACTCTCCTGCCCCTCTTTCAGGTCCAACGTCTCCTCGTCCCGGTAATGCTCCACGCCAATCTTGACTACCGTCATTTCGGATGCCTCGGCCTGTGCTCCAGCATTGCTTGACGCTCAGAGCAATTCGGGAGCGATCTCGAAGGCTCTCCAGAAGTCGATTCCAAGGTATAGATCTTGCTGCAAATCCGGGCATATGTAAAATATTAATTCTCCATCCTTCCGTTGTATTTTACAGGCAGCACGACGCGTCCTAAAATTGGACGACTGGCGCCTGTCGCTTTCCTTACCATCTACGCGTATGGCTGCACCGCACATTCCAGCTCCTCCACCAACTCTCGCCATCCTCGTCCAAGCAGACTAACAGACGCTCCCGTGTCCAGCAGACCCTTTATTGCACGTCCGACATTCGGAGCCTCTTAAGCCTCTTATTGTGTTTCCTCTTGCCGTGATGTTTTTATTCGTATCCTTATTGTTATCCTTATTTGTATCTATATATGTATCCTTATGTATAGTATTCATTTTCGTTTCCTTTCTTGCAGTCGCCTCTACTTGCTCTGATGTCGCTCCACTCCTGCTTCTCCGCGGACGTTGTCTCCAAATGCGCCTGTCCCTCTTTCACCGCGGTCACTTGGGAGTTTCCCGGACAGCTGTCACACTCGGGACTCAACGTGTCTGGCTTCCCGCACCGGTAGCAGATGATGTTCCGCACTCTCGCTCGGCACTCCCTCCAAACGTGACCGGACCGTCTGAAATCCAACATTGGGATTTGGGCGACGGTCTGGCTCTAAGAAAGCCTCCTCCAACTCTTCCGGTGGAACTTCGCCAGGGCGTGGTGGAATTTCGACTTCTTGGACCATCGGCTTTGCGGAGTAGCGCGGCTGCTGCCCATACCCGGATCGTCCTCGGCGACTCACGTGTCTTTCCACCTCGATGCCAGCGATACCCTCCTGCACCGAGCTTCGGTACGTGGCATGAGCCTGAGCGAGCACTGCGTTTACCGCTGAGGAGATCACCGAATCCATCGGTTCTTTTGCGGACCCCCGCTTTGGGAACTCCAGACCGTGTGATTGGACAACTCGAGGAGCCGTATCTTCCTCCATGTTCGCTAAAGTGACCAGCGGTTGGAATGGTTTCTCGGAAAATCCTCTAAAATTCATAGGCGTCCTCGGCAAACACACCGAAGGACGCGATAGCGTCAACGCAATCGATGGCGCGATGGCGGCAACCCAATCAACTTCTTGGCCCTGCGACATGACTGCCTATCTCGACGCTAATGCCTTAAGCCGACTATGTACTATATAAGTAGGAAATTTCGAACTACTAAATAAATAGATAAATAAATAAATTCGAGCCCTACAATTATTAAAATAAATAAATCAGTCACCTAAATTAAATATCCTAATAATAGAAAAAAAAAAAATAAATACTAGAGAAATAAATACTGTATAAATAAATACAAAAAAACTCGCAAAAACAATTCTTTACTTCAAATGCATACAAAACAAAAGGGGCCAGAAAACAATTGATACACCAGGCTACACCAACACTTTCTACGCACAATTTGGACAATGATTAAACACTTGTCAGATGCACAGCTTCTGAACTTAATGAGAAGCGGCATCCAAGGAGCGTTTCTTGATGCCTATTCGGCTTCTGTCTCCTCTCTGTTCACGATTGGGTGTGCGCTGTGAGGCAGGTGCGACGCAGACTTGATCCTGTATCGGTCTGGGACACCTGTCACTGAATCTCATCACCAACTACGGCCAGCACACACTCAACGTAAAACAGAAAGAGACAAAACGAATAGTAGACAAAAAAATAAATAACAGAAAAAATCACCAACTCTAGACAAACTAAACCTAATATCACCTTTTTATCACAGATTTGTTTCTGTCACGACGACGTTCGTTGTAAACGAGTCACTCACTTGTGAATGTGACACACGTACATCAACAGTAACAAAAACAAAACCAAACAAAAGGGACATAAGACGGGCCATATCCATCGATTACGCTCACACTGCGCAAATATGGGCCACATAAGTGGGCCACATATGTCATCAGACGAGCGAATCGCGGGGACAAGGGAATTTGAACATCAATCGACGAGACATAATATTTTTTTTTATTTTTTTAAAATTTGGGCGCCATATTGTTGCGGACTGATTTTTATCTCGGTGCCGCGCTGACTAGCTCATCGGTTATCAGGGTTAGTCCTACCCTGGTCCTCAGTCCGAACAATCGATACATCCTGTCGATTCATCGCATGTATTGAAACTAAACTACTCAACACTAAACAGCTGGAGGGATGCAGCCAAAAACGTATACAATGAAAAACAAGCGGAACAGTCGGGACCCCGACCGTAATATACCCTGTGGGTCTACAGGAACCCGCTCAAATTCACTCTAGATAAAATTCTCTAGTAATTCTTTATTTTTTAATTTGTGGGCGAAGGGGGCGTGGCATCGTGATAACATTTTCTGGACAAATCGACCTCTAGATACTCATCATGTGTGCTAAATCTCAAGTCTCTAGCTACAAAACTGCTTTTGTTATGAGGTTTTTGAGCTACAAAACTGCTTGCTTTATGAGCTTTTACTTAATTTGAGGGCGAAGGGGGCGTGGCATCGCGATTAAATTTTCTGGACACATTGACCCTAAGATTCTTATCATATGTGCCAAATCTCAAGTCTCTTACTGTAATATTGCTCTTGTTATAAGCCTTTCCGTTTTGTAGGCAAGGCGGGCGTGGCATCGTGATAACATTTTCTGGACACATTGACCACAAAATATTTGTCATATGTGCCAAATCTCAAGTCTCTAGCTACAAAACTGCCCTTGGTATGAGGTTTTTGAGCTACAAAACTGCTTGCTTTATAAGCTTTTACTTAATTTGTGGGCAAAGAGGGCGTGGCATCCAAAAAAAAAGATAAACTTGATCTGCAAAAATTTCCAGTGCTGGGACACCAAGTTCAAGGTTCTAGCTCTTACCATCTCTGAGATCCTTTCGTTCATACGGACGGACCGACGGACCGACAGACCGACGGACAGACGGACATGGCTATATCGACTCGGCTATTGATGCTGATTAAGAATATATATACTTTATTGGGTCGGCCATGCTTCCTTCTGCCCGTTACATATTTTTAACAAACTTAATATACCCCACAGGGTATAAAAAACTTGGAAATAAACTTGAAATAGAGAAAACAATTTAAAATAACTAATCACGGATCCTCACCATCCAAACAGGGCCTCCATTGGACCCAGGCGTACCCGCCCTACTTGAGACGGCTACAGCGACGCCGCACAGTGGCTCAGTCACGAGACTCACGTGGCAAAAAAGAAATCGGTCATTTCTCGCCCTGGAAAATCCTTAAGTGCAGTTTGATAGAGAATTGTCCAAAATTTATAAATCCGTTTAGATTTTTTAATTTGAGCAAACGGTTTCGGCGGTAGAGCCCATGAAACATGAAAAAAATT